>OX637463.1:21041252-21254431 GCA_951799995.1 Trifolium subterraneum
AAATGTATTTGAAGAATTAAAAGTTATAAGAGAGATTCGAATAGTTGAATCTATTTGGTGTGAACTTTTCGATATAAATATAATCTTTATAGCTTTTATTTAATAATATATATTTATAATTACATGACTTATAAAAAAATAGGACACCAAATAGGTCTTTTTATTCATAACCACTGCCAGCACTACTGCTTCAATTGAGACAAATAAACATATCAGTGATGTAACTGTGAGTGGTAGGTTCAGCTGGATTAGAGTGATGGCCTAGAAAAGTTAAATAAACAAACTTGTGTTAGTACCAAATTATAATAAGTAAAAAATTCTTCAAAATCCGTTTCATTTATATGGTGTGTTTTTGTTCTTAAATAAAATTAATTTTGAATGTGGTAGATTTTTAGAATATTAAAAAAAAATTTAATGACTAAATTAATACAAAACTTTACATGAAAACAATTAAAAATATAAAAAAATAATCCTATATTTTTAAAATCATTTATACTTCTCCCAAAAATGAATTTAATTAACAATGAAACAATCTTTTATATATAGTTTTTATTTATTTGAAGAGGCAAAAATCAATCCTTAATTAAACATAAGAATAAAGGGTACATTTGGAGCTTCATTACAGATACAGAAAGATAGCATGACAACATAAACAAAAATATAAGACAAAATCAATTTACCTATAAGATATTTGAAACAACACTACTTAGAGTGGATAACAAGATGAACACCACTCCAAGAAATGTTTGGAAACCATCATGATGATGACTATGACTATGACTATTGGCTCCAACCGTGCCAAAAAGGATTGAACCTTTAACTAGAGTCATCACCATGACACCTAAAACAGATATAATTGAACCCAATATTTTTGCTTGGCTTCGTTTAGAAGTTATGTTTATAATTTGTCTCTTAACGCACAAAAAAACCTTAATAAGTTTAGTTACATTTTTTTGACAAAATAAGTTAAAGTTATATAAAGTATGTTAAATAGAAATACGTGACTAGTAATATGATTTTATAAAAACACTGTTTTTATTTAAGTGTACAACAATGCATAGAGTTGGAGAAACTAAGTATACAAATATCTTATTGTCTCCATCATATGAAAAAAAAGGTTGTGCCACATTTAAAAATTTAAAGAGTTGTTGATGGAGAAAGTTAAAATGGAAACAACACATAAATTAAAGTGACGTATGTGCAATGATCAAAAGCGTCATTTAAAAAGGAATAGAGGGAGTACTAGTTTGCATAAAACAAAATATAAACATTAAAGCGAGATATCAAATTGTTGTCTGCTATTTATGCGGTAAGCACAAAACTAAACCATGAAACTGTTAAATTCAATGTTTGTGTTTTGTTTATGCAAATTAATATTTTTAATGTGATATTAATAATTTAACTAATTTACTTAATAATGTTTTGTTTGACATATTTTGTTTAGGGATATGTTTCTATTTGCGAGGACAAGTGATGCAAGCTAGAGGTACCATGTATGCAACAATGTTAAATTTTGTGTGCATGATATTGGTTGCTTCATCTGGTTACTTCTTTCTTGACGAGTAACAATTATTTGTGAGATATAAAAATCGACTATTGAAGAACTAACTTAATAAACATGAATAAATCTCATTGTGTACTCAAATAATATATATGCATCATGTTGTACAATGTTCTTATTGAATATTTTCAAATGAACAAAAAAAAAACATAGGTCACTTTTTTAGTGTTTAAACACTCTTTTGCAACTAAAAATAAATTAAAGAGTAAAACAGAAATGTATATTATACCTTTCATGATATGCTGCAAATGGTGAGAAGAAGAGACATGCAATGATTTTCCTATAAGCCACCAAGACATAGCTATTCATTATGTTGTTCATAGCTAGCTCTGTGAAGAATTTTATTATTGCAAACAATACTTGCAATAATATAACTATGACATATGACTTCACCCTTTGCTTCCAATTTGGATGCTCAGGTGGTTGTTGATTTTGTAAATTTGGAGGTTGCCTAAAGACTAACATATATAATACTAATAACTTAAAAAAGACATATTAAGTTTCAATGTCTCAAACATTAGACAGATATAATGTTAATAACTTAAAAGGCCTAAAGACTAAAAGCCAAATACTAAGTAACAATTAAAAAAAAAGGCTAAAATAGAAATTCCACATCTATGGATTTTCCACCGTAATTGAATTTGCTACCGCATTTGCATTTTCCTGACGCCTAAGGTTGTTATCTTTATTTTTCCCCCATACAACACAATAGAGGCCCCAACAGATGATTAGTGAACCTATCACCCTACAATACATTGATAATAAATTAGTAATTAATCAACTAAATAATTATTTGGAAAATCTACTATTAAAAAAATTCAAAGTTCATCACTTACTTTTTATAATTACCTTCCTAGTAATTGTTGCTCGTCAAGAAAGAAGTATCCCGACATAGCAACCAATATCATACACACAGGGTTAAACATTGTTGCGAAAACCGGACCTCTAGCTTGCATTACTTGTCCTCGCAAGTAGAAGCCTATCCCTGAGCAAAATATACCCTATAAATATTTAAATTAAGAAATTAGTTAAATCATTAAAATCACATTAGAATTATTACTTTGCATAAAATAAAACCAACATTGGATTAAACGATTTGATGCTTACCGCGTAAAGAGCTGACAACAGTTTGACATCCCAGTCAAAAATCAACCAAACTGAATAAGAAATCTTTTTATTCATAACCACAGCCACCACTACTGCTTCAATTGAGACAAATAAACATATGAGTGATGTAACTGTGAGTGGTAGGTTGAGCTGGCTTAGGGTGATATTCTATAAAAAGAAATAAACTTGTGTTAGTACCAAATTAAAATAACTAAACAAATTCTTCGAAACCTAAATTAATTTTGAATGTGATAGATTTTTAGAAAATTAAAATTATTTTCGATGATTAAATTAAATACTATATTTTTAAAATGATTTTTGCTTCTCCCAAAAATAAAGTTAATTGACAATGAGACAATTTTTATGCCATGTCAAAGAAATACCAGAATGAAGGATATAACTTGTGCTCTATTTTAGGATCATATACAAAAAGATAGCATGCATGACAGTAAAATATATATATATATATATATTAATTATAAAAGACAAAATAAATTTACCCGGAGGATATTAGAAACTGCAGAGCTTAAGGTTGATAGTAAAATAAACACTGATCCAAGAATTGCATGGAAGCCATCATGATGATTACTTCGAATATTGGCTCCAACAGTTCCAAATAGGACGAGACCTTTAACAAATGTCACCACTATGACACCTATAACAGTTATGATTGTGCCCAATATTTTTGCTTGGCTTGGTTTTGATGTTATGTTTATAGTTTCTCTCCTAACACAAACAGAACAAAATAATTCTCAATAAGTTAAAATTACATTTTTTTTTACAAAATAAGTTTAATTTACTTAAAGTGTGTTAAATTTAAATACATGACTAATAATACAATTTTATAAAGTCTAACCAATTCAATGTTTGTGTTTTGTTTTATGCAAATTAATATTTCTAATGTGATTTTAATAATTTAACTAATTTACTTAATAATGTTTTGTTGGGCATATTTTGTTTAGGGATATGTTTCTATTTGCGAGGACAAGTGATGCAAGCTTGAGGTACCATGTATGCAACAATGTTAAATCCTATGTGCAAGATATTGGTTGCTTCGTCAGGCTACTTCTTTCTTGACGAGTAACAATTATTTGTGAGATATATAAATCAACTATTGAAGAAGTAACTTAATAAACATGAATAAATCTCATTGTGTACTCAAACAATATATATGCATCATGTTGTACAATGTTCTTATTGAATATTTTCAAATGAACAACAAAAACAAAGAGAGCACCAAAATGTGTGTGTATGTGCATGCACTCGCATGTGCGTGCATGCGTACGTGTGTGTTAACATAAATAAATTATATTATTAGTATCACAAAATTTTAAAATAGACTTAGTGTCTTATAATTTTGATCGTGAAATTTATTTGAAGAATTAAAAATTATTATAGAGATTCTAATAGTTGAATATATTTGATGTGAACTTTTCGATATTGATATAATCTGTAGTTATATTTTTCCATATACATATTGTACTTGGAGTTTTTATTTGCGCTTTTTTGCTACTATAATGAAAAAGTGCAATAGAGATGAAAATGTTCATCAATATTAACAGATAAAAAATCAATTGTCAGTGTTATTTCTGGCCATCGATGCCCGTTAAATACAAAAAAAAATATAATGAATTAGACTTAAAAAAAAAATTCACACAAAATAAAGGTTTTTGTTAAAAAAAATACTAATAAAATGGTTTTTAGAGACTTGGGACTTGTTTGATTTTGTTTTAATTTTTTTTTAAATTTATGCAAAAAAAAATTTAAAAATGGAAAACCTTTTTTTTTTTAAACTGCAATAAAATTTATTGAAAACATTTCCACCAAAACACAAGATGTGTTTGGAGATAAAATTTGTTGCAATAAAATTATTGTCAGAATATTGTACATAAAGAATATTGTACATAAAATTAGGCAGAGATGATGATGCACAAAACTAAACAACAAGCCAAAATAAAAGGAAGAGCTCAACACCAGAAAAGCATAAAACAAATGGTCACTTTTTCAGTTTTTAAACACTCTTTTGAAACTAAAAATAAATTAAAGAGTAAAACATAAATGTATATTATACCTTTCATGATATGCTGCAAATGTGAGAAGAAGAGACATGCAGTGATGTTCCTATAAGCCACCAAGACATAACTACTTATTCCGTTGTTCATAGCTAGCTTTGTGAAGAAATTCATTATTGCAAACAATACTTGCAATAATATAACTATGGCATATGGCTTCACCCTTTGCTTCAAATTTGGATGCTCGGGTGGTTGTTGATTTTGTAAATTTGGAGGTTGCTGGACCTGTTGATTTTCCACAAATAGTTGAATTAGATTTTTTAAATTTGGAGGTTGTTGGACCTGCTCTATCTCCGGTTGAATTGCAGAAGAAGAGCAAGAAAAAGAAGCAGAAAGAGAATCATGTGATTGTTGTGAATTAAGGGTGGTTGTGGTGTAAGAGATGAAGGTAATGTGGAAGACAAATCAGATTCTGGTTGTGGTTGAGAGAAATGTGTTTGTGATGCTTGTGGTGAAGATGAATGTGTTTCTTGTGTAGATGTAGGTGTGGTGGTGATGGAGGAGGGAGGTGATTGTGAGAGTTGTTGGAGCTGTTGTTGTTGTTCTTGTTCTTGAGAGATTATTGTGGTGATGGGGTTGGTGGTTGAGGAGGAAGGTCGTGTCTTTTCTTGAGAGGTGGAGGAAGACGGAGGTGGTGATGTTTGTTCTGTTATGATGGAGGTTGAATGAGGATTCATTGGAGGTGGTGGAGAAGAATCCTCCATTGTTGTTATTTCAATTAGAGAGAAGTTCAATTCTTTTTTTTTTTTTTTTTTTCAATTTGTGATGAATGAGGATTGTGTTTGTGATGAATGTTCCCTATCTAATTGTATTTTTGCCATCAAACTTATTGTATTATTTATTGCTGCAAAATGATGACCACTACACCTCATAGCCTTTCCATAACAAGTAGTATCGATATGCATATCAAATTATTTCAGCATGTTTTAGGCTAGTGGATATTGGTTTTAGCATGTTAGAGGAAAGAAATAGCTGTAGTGTGGTTTTTAGAATGCTATTATCATATTTTTTTTGTTCTACATTAATAAATTGTTTGGTGTACGATTTGACTTGTTCTTAAATATATGAGTAGTAAAAGATTCCCATTAATTTACTAATAATTAAAGGAGATGGTTTATCATGGATTAATTTTAACATGTAAAATTGTTTGGAAGGTAACTTTGGTCAAATATTTGTGTAGAATTTGACAACTATTTATCCTTCTTTGAAATTCTACTCTTCTCTATCTAACAGTAGTTTTGCAATCACATTACTTTGTTCGGCACCAAAAATTTATTGTGTTATTTATTGCTGCAGCTTCCTTATAATAAGATAGTACTACAAAATGGATACTACTACTCCTCATATCTGCAGCTTTCTTATTGTGTTATTTATTGCTGCAGCTTCCTGTGTGCATGATACTGGTTGCTTCGTCGGGCTACTTCTTTCTTGACGAGTAACAATTATTTGTGAGATATATAAATCAACTATTGAAGAAGTAACTTAATAAACTTGAATAAATCTCATTGTGTACTCAAACAATATATATGCATCATGTTGTACAATGTTCTTATTGAATATTTTCAAATGAACAACAAAAACAAAGAGAGCACCAAAATGTGTGTGTATGTGCATGCACTCGCATGTGCATGCAAGCGTACGTGTGTGTTAACATAAATAAATTATATTATTAGTATCACTAAATTTTAAAATAGACTTAGTGTCTTATAATCTGGATCGTGAAATTTATTTGAAGAATTAAAAGTTATTAGAGAGATTATAATAGTTGAATATATTTGGTGTGAACTTTTCGATATTGATATAATCTGTAGTTATTTATATATATATTTTGTACTTGGAGTTTTTACTTGCGGTTTTTTGCTACTATAATGAAAAAGTGCAATAGAGATGTAAATGATCATAAATATTATTAGACAAAAAAATCAATTTTTCAGTGTTATTTTTGGCCATCGATGCCTGTTAAATACAAAAAAAATAAAAATATAACGCATTAGACTTAAAAAAAAATTCACACAAAATAAAGGTTTTTGTTAAAAAAAAGAATACTAATAAAATGGTTTTTAGAGACTCGGGACTTGTTTGATTTAGTTTTGGTTTGTTGTTTTTAAACACTCTTGCAATTCAATTTTTAAAGTGTTTTCAAAAAAGAAAAATAATGATAAAATTCTGTTTGGAAATCCTAAGTTTTAATTTATTATTTTTTTAAATTTATGCAAAAAAAATTTAAAAATGGAAAACTTTTTTTTTTGTACACAGCAATAAAATTTATTGAAAACATCTCCACCAAAACACATGATGTCTTTGGAGAGAAAATTTATTGCAATAAAATTTATTGTCAGAATATTGTACATAAAATTAGGCAGAGATGATCCTCCATTGTTGTTATTTCAATTAGAGAGAAGTTCAATTTTTTTTTTCCAATTTGTGATGAATGAGGATTGTGTTTGTGATGAATGTTCCCTATCTAATTGTATTTTTGCCATGAAACTTATTGTATTATTTATTGCTACAAAATGATAATCACTATACCTCATAGCCTTTCCATAACAAGTAGTATCGATCTGCATTTCAATTTATTTCAGCATGTTTTAGGCTAGTGGGTATTTGTTTTAGCATGTTAGAGGAAAGGAATAGCTGCAGTGTGGTTTTTAGAATGCTATTATCATATTTTTTTGTTCTACATTAATAAATTGTTTGGTGTATGATTGTGACTTGTTCATAAATATATGAGTAGTAAAAGATTTCCATTAATTAATTTACTAATAATTAAAGGAGATGGTTTATCATGGATTAATTTTCCCATGGAAAATGGTTTGGAAGGTAACCTTGGTTGAATATTTGTGTAGAGTTTAACAACTATTTATCCTTCTTTGAAATTCTACTCTTCTCTATCTAACAGTAGTTTTGCAATCACAGGACTTTGTTCGGCACCAAAAATTTATTGTGTTATTTATTGCTCAGCTTCCTTGTAATAAGCTAGTACTCCAAAATGGAGACTACTACTCCTCATATATATACCCACTATCCATTCCATTTATTTTCCACGATCCTTGAGGCTAGGAGCACGATTTATGTATATTTATACGTTCATCCCACGTTCTCCATGATCAGATGAATAATAAACACATGATCAGTGTATAGGGTGAAAACGTGGAGATGAATCAGGAGAAGAAAAGGGTGGGAAGGTTTTCCCTCATGTAACCTATAAATACTTGTGATTATAATGAATGAGAAGGTCCCATCTTTGCGATTAATATACACGTTATTTACTTTACATACCACCTTAAGTTTTTACCAGAACAGTAACAGACATGGGTATTTTGATAAATTCGTAGGGCGCGTGACAAAATAAATAGGGTGGCAAAAGTAAGTCTCTTAATATAATTAAGCGTTAAAAATATATATATTTTTTTCTTTAAAAATATCTTAATTTTTATTTTTAATTGTTATAATTATTTTTAGCAACTTTTAATCTTCAAATATTTTCTGTCATAATTTTTTATCTCTACTTTTTATTCAACTCATATATATCATTTGAAATTATGAATTTTTTTTCGTGATAATATTTACTACATTCTCGTAGTGTCTCTTGCAAAAACTTAATTATTTTTAACAATAGAGGTCTTTAACTCGCCATCTTAAATTGGCCCCCCCGCCTAGCGGGCTATGTAACTTTTTTTTACTTAAAATAAAAATTGAGCATGCATTGATGAAATGTTTGAGATGTATTTTGTTTTGTCTTTTATTTGTCTTGTTAACGAGTAATTACTACTCCGGTCTAAAATATAAACAAATTTTAATCAAATAACAACTTTTGGTTATATTTAAAATCAAAGTAACTAAAGTAACTAGCACTTTAATATTTGATTGAGGATAAATAAATAAGAAAGGTTCAATCTTGGTGCAGTTAAAATGTTGATATTAATTAGTTTTTATATATTTCAAAGTGCATGTTGTTACAACTTACTTACTAGTATGTTGGATGGATCTCAATAATAAGCATTAAAGAAATTGCATGTATGTTCAAAGCGTCGTGCGTTCTCGTGCATGAAATGAGTCGTGCTATATAGTGTTACTCTTTAATTTAATATGTGTTTGTTTTTGTATCGTTGAAGTTCTATTATGCGTTCTTAAAAAAAAATTGTCATCATTTTTTATAATAATTAATAGTTTTATAATTGTAATTCAAACTATAAAATGAAAAGAAAAGAGGAAGGCGGGCCGACCCGCCAACCCGCCAATAAACGGGCGGGCTTAAGGTTTGAGCCCATACACCTAAGTTGCCCCACCCCACCTCACCCCGCTTTTGGGCGGGCTTAAACGGGGCGGACATGCCCACTTTGCCACCCCTAATTTTACCATTCTACCGATTACTCACGTGTCCTATGTCTTTCCTTTTTTACTCTTTCACTATTTAAATAGCGGCCGTTATAAGAATGAGAATTTCTAAAAAATATCGCCCGTTACTTAAGTAGCAGACATGAGTATTTTGATAAATTTGTAGGGCGTGCGACAAAATGAATAGGGTGACAAAAGTAAACCTCTTAATATAATTAAGCGTTAAATATATTATTTTTTTTCTCTTTAAAAATATCTAAATTTTTTTTTTAATTCTTATAATTATTTTTAGCAACTTCAAATATTTTCTGGCATAATTGTTTATCTCTACTTTTTATTCAACTCATATATATCATTTGAAATTATGAATGTTTTTTTGTAGTAATATTTACTACATTCTCGTAGTGTCACTTGTAAAAACTTAATTATTTTTAACAATAGATGAATTAAATATAAATTTTTAAGTTTTTGAGAAAGCAATTCATAAATAATTCATGTTATATTAAAAAATTATATATTATTAGGAGAGATGTTCTTATCAATACACAAGTGTCGATTTATTTTTATAATTTTTATGCGATTCTGTATTGTTACTCAAATATTAATACCCGTGTATTTTTTTATAATTTTTATGCATGTCTATTTTTTCTACACCGACCTATATTTCTACTCATATATTAAAATCACAGTCTGTTTTTTTTTTTTTTTTTTTTATATATAATTTCTACGAAAACCAATATTATATTTTAATATGCACGTCTGTTTTTTATATAATTTCTTCGCGGACCTATATTTCTATACATATGTTAGTATGTTAGTATGCATGTCTATTTTTTTTTATAATCTCTACCTCATCATCACACACGAGACAACCACCCAAATTCATGCTACTCAACATGGTAGTATAAATGAGTCTCACATAATATAATATATTACTTTATACATTCCATCTATTTAAACCACTCAACCATATATTTTCTAAATATTCATACCACTTATCCAAAACTATAATATGGACCCTACAAAATTCACTATATTTTAAAGATATATTTTATATTAATGCAACGTGCCGCAAAAATTGAAGGATACGGTAGTTTAGTTTGGAAACGTAGAGATACAATACCACAGAAAATTATCTCAATTATCCAAACTACACTGACAAGAGTGGCACATGCTGGCAAAAGACACCCCATCATGCATCCGATATTTATGCTCTAAGTTCGTCCATAAGGCTGTGTGTGTCAATCCAACCCGCATCGGGAGCACCCCCACACAACCCTCTAGAGTAAAATCTATATTATAGCCTATTTGATTCCGCCAGTACCTGTTGCCGATGAAGATTTTAGAAACTTGCTATAAAATCTACTCCCTCCGGTCTCATATATAAGAAAGAAAAAAAAAGGCACACCCTTTAAGAAAGTGGAGTAAATAATTAGGAAAAAATCTCATTTCCACTTTTACTCTTACTTTTTGTTTAAATTAAATTATTATTTATTATGGAGAAAAGTAAAACAAAGGGTAAAATTGAAATATTCAAAATAAATGTAATGATTGTAGTAACTTTTTTTTATATTTAAGACTTTGTAAATTTTTTTTTTGTTTCTTATATATGAGACCGGAGGGAGTATGTTAGTTAGGAACCTGCTTTAGGATTCTTCCCAATGTGAAATGTATTAGTGTCGCTGTATAGTAGAAGTGTGGCCATAGTCCCCCGCCCGCCCGCACGCGCGCGCACACAAAAGTTTTCAATATGTTTTTGCACTATGGTGACATACTAACAGATTAAAGTTATTTTTCATATATACATACATATATATATATATATATATATATATATATATATATATATTTACTCCTAACAAACAATAGGATAGTCTCATAATAAAATATCACACTCATTTTTATCATACATTTAATTGATATTTATGAATAGAGAAAATAATTTTTACAGTGGCAACAATCAAATTTTTTAAAATATTATTAATAGGTAAATTATTTTTGTACTCATAATATATAGTTAGGTATCGATATCAAATAGACAAAATACAATTAAAAATTATATTTATTTTAATATAAATTAATATATGACACGACTATGATATATTGAATTTTGCATATAGAGATATCGGTACCCAACTAAACTACGGGGTATCAGAGTGTTCACCTTAACTTTAAGAGTCTTGCTAACGAGTGCCTCCGAGGCACTCTTTAAGCATTTCATTTTAAGAATTTTTTTTTTTTAACAAGTTAAATACTACAATTTTCAATGCGTTGACTTTTCAAATTTTCATTAAAATTCTATAAAAACTTAATATTTAAGGTTTTAAAGAGTGCCTAGGAACACTCGTTAGCATTTGCCTAATTTTAATAATTTTTATTGTCTTCTGACGAAATACATTTCTTTGCACCACTATATTCTTAATTTATTTGAAAGATGGTTAGGAAAAAAACAATTCATTTGTTTGATTTACTTATAAATTTTGTTTGTATATATTGAGTGTGAAACTGATATATAGTACTTGTTTCATGTTATTTCAATAATACGTACCTTACAAAAGAATAATAGGTTATATATATATATATATAAATAAGTAAAACCCTATTTCTAATTATAGTAAAAACAGGGAAATTAATAATTAATAACTATAACCCCTAATTTTGCTCCTGAGATATTATTGTGATGGACTGGACAACACACGCCAACACTCCCCCTCAAGTTGGTGCATAGATATCTCGAATGCCCAACTTGTCAAGTGCTTTGTAGAAGTCTCTACCACACACATATTTTGTGAGTATATCTGCCAATTGATCCTCAGATTTAACAAACGGAAACTGAATTATCTTGTTCTCCAAATTTTGCTTGATAAAGTGTCGATCTACTTCCACATGTTTTGTTCGATCATGTTGAACTGAATTATGAGCAATTTCAATTGCAGACTTGTTTTCACAAAAGAGGTTCATCGCACAATTTGGAGCAAAGCCTATTTCAGTTAACAGTCTTTGAAGCCAGAGAAGCTCACAAAGACCCTTAGCCATCCCTCGAAACTTTGCTTCAGCGCTTGATAATGCTACAACCTTTTGTTTCTTACTTTTCCATGTAACCAAATTCCCTTCGACGAAGGTAAAATAGCCTGAGGTGGATTTCCTGTTGGTGATATCTCCTGCCCAGTCGGCGTCTGTATATCCTTCAATCTGTACATGATTATTCTTTGTGAACATCAAGCCTTTTCCAGGCGAAGACTTCAAGTACCGCATGATTCGAATTACTGCATCCATGTGATCTTTACTCGGGTTGTGCATAAATTGGCTCACTACACTTACCGCATATGCTATATCAGGCCGTGTATAAGATAAGTAAATGATTTTGCCAACTAATCTCTGATATCTTCCTTTGTCTGTTGACACTTGGTCTGGATATTCTCCAAGTTGGTGATTCTGGACAATTGGAGTATCAACAGGTTTACAGTCTAGTAACCCAACCTCTGATAATAAATGTAGGATATACTTTCGTTGGGATAAAAATATGCCTTTCTTCGACCTAGCAACCTTAATACCTAGAAAATATTTGAGACTACCAAGGTTTTTCATCTCAAATTCTATTGCTAGTTGTTTTTGAAGATTTGCTATTTCCTCAGAGTCATCTCCTGTAATAATCATATCGTCTACATACACAATCAAAGCTGTGATCTTACCTTCGCGATGTTTCAAAAACAAGGTATGATCTGCATTGCTTTGTTGGAAACCATATTTTTTCATTGCCAAGTTTAATCTCCCAAACCACGCTCTAGGAGATTGATTCAAACCATACAAACTGCGTTGCAACTTACACACCACCTTAGTCTCATAATTTGTCATGTATCCTGGAGGGATATCCATATATATATTTCTTCTTACAAGTGTCCATGGAGAAAGGCGTTTTTTACGTCTAACTGATGCAATGGCCAATGAAGATTTACTGCAAGGGATAAATGTACTCTGACGGTGCTCAACTTGGCCATAGGTGAAAAAGTTTCTTGATAGTCTATGCCATATGTTTGTGTGAAGCCTTTAGCTACCAATCTTGCTTTGTACCTTTCAATAGATCCATCAGCTTTGTACTTGATAGAGAAGACCCACTTACACCCTACTGGTTGTTTTCCTTTTGGTAAGGGGGCAAGAGTCCATGTTGCATTCTTGTTTAATCCCTCCATTTCTTCATTCATAGGTTGAACCCATCTAGGGTCTTCAATGGCCTCTTCAACCTTGCTAGGTACACTATGTGAAGATAACTCATTTGCAAACTTCTTTAGCGGTTTAGACAACTTATTCATAGAGGCATAATTAGCAATTGGATACCTCGATCTATGATCCTCCTCTTCCTGGTGAAAAACACAAGAGGGAGGGGGCGGGGGGGGTTGAATTGTGTTTTGAGGATTTAAAATTTTCTTCAAGATTACAGAATCTATCAGAGTCAATATTGGCAGCGGATAACTCAATCACAATTTGAACAGAAGCAAGATAGAGAAGGTGATAGGGAAAGAGAGAACACACAAAGATTTTTATACTGGTTCCCCTCACAACTTGAGAGTACTCTAGTCCCCTTGTCTTTGAACAAGAAAGTTCACTATAATCACCAAGATTATACAATTGCTCAAGCACACAACAAGAGACTTCACAAATGCTCAAGCACACAACAAGAGACTTCACAAGTTGCTCAAGATTACACAGCAAGAGACTTACACTTAATGCTCCAACACACAGTAGGTGACTTTCCAAATTGCTCAAGCACAAACGCAAGAGACTTCTGAATCTTATACAATAAGATTGTTTACATTGATAAACCTATGACTAACTCTTACAAATGTTATCAAAACAGATAGCTTTGACTTTGAATGAAGATCTTGAGTTCTAGTCTTGTGCAGATATTTGCTATTACGTTCTTTGACTTGAATGAACACATTCTTTCTTTATGTTGTGTACAGCTTCTTAGTTTAAGCACTTTGTAGAGGTTTTTTCATTCAATCAACCAACTGTCTCAATTCAAAGGGGGTATTTATAGGCTTTACAAGTAGAGATGTTTGAAATAAGACCGTTGTAGGAGATCAGTTTGCCCGTTAGAAAGGTACTCAGACCATATTTTAACTTATTCCATAAATGGCAAACTGCTTCTTCTTTCCTGGTTCTCGAAGATAGTTCCTTTGCATATAAGAGGTAATAATAATACCGTTGTCTTGATATTCCCTTTCTTGACTTGTTGGACTTGACACACTCAACATCCATTTCGTCCTTGAGTAGATTAAGCTTGAGGGAGAACATATCTAGACTTGATTCCATCAGATTTACATGCTTTGATTATTCTTTGTGTAGCTTCTGAGAGTACACTCAAATTGCTTCTGACAAATTCTTCTTGCTTCTTGAACATTTTGTTGCTTCTTAGACTCTTGTAGCTTCTGATAGACATTCTTCAGACTTAGTTCATTCAGAACCTCTGAATGCTTCCAGATGCATATAGATTTGTTTTGAGCTTTTCATATTCTATCTTCGTTGTTAACTTCATACTTTCTTTTTTGAGACACTTGTAGCTTCTGATTGGCTTCCTTAAGAATTGGTTCTCTCAGAACTCCTGAATGCTTCAGATGCATGTATTCTTCTTTGAGCTTCTTAGAATCTATTTTCTTAGTTAAACTGCACACTCTTATTTGAGATCATTAGTGTTCTTCAATTGCATATTAATACTTTGTTATCATCAAAACTCTATCAAGTTCTTGGGGTTTGTTCTAAGAACCATTTTTGTTCTAACACCAGGGAGTATCGCTTCGGTGGTTTTCCCCGATTATGCCTGTGAGGTAGTTCATAGCTAATAGGGATATCAACATTGTTATTGTTAGGAGAGATAGGAGAACTTGCCTCAATGATATTCTCAAGAGATGAGTCAGCGGGTACTGGAGAGAGTTGGGATTCTCATACTTTAACTTCAGGAGGCCGGGCATACCTGGACTGCAGTTCCCATAGGATTTTTTTGAGTTTAACAAGAGTTATCAAAAGCTTTAGTTAATGGTGTATCAATATCCTTTAACCAGTCAAATGTCAACCAATTCGACTCTTCTTCTGGTGTCTCCCCCTGAAGGGAAGAATTGGATGATTCAGAGGAGTATAAAAGGTCGAATTCCAAGAAAGTGACGTCCATAGTCACATATATGCGTCGAGTAATAGGGTCATAGCAATGATACCCTTTCTGGTGTACACCATATCCCAAAAAAAGACAGCGAATGACACAAGGGTCGAGCTTTGTACGCTGGTTTTTATGTAGGTGAACAAACGCGACACAACCAAAGACTCGAGGTGGCAAAATTTGTATTGTGGGAAGCGTTACAAATGTAGACAAGGTCTGCAGCGAAGTTTTAAGTTCAAGAACCTTTGATGTCATCCAATTAATGAGATATACTGCTGTAGTGACAACATCAGTCCAATGGTGGTGAGGCACATGTGCTCCAAGTAAGAGAGCACGAGCAGTTTCAAGGATGTGGTGATTTTTTCGCTCTGCAATACCATTTTGTTGCGGAGTTTGAGGACATGTGGTTTCATGAATAAGTCCGTGTTTTTTGAAATACTCATTGAATTGGTGATTAACAAACTCCCCACCATTATCAGACCGAAGGATCCTAATCTTCTTTGAATATTGAGTTTCAATCATTTTATGGAATTGTTGAAATATGTGCAACACTTCATTTTTTTGTTTCAATAAATAAATCCAAGTCATTCGAGTGCAATCATCAACAAACATCACAAACCACCGATAACCAGAGATAGAAGATTTGGGGATGGACCCTATACATCAGAATGTATCAAAGCAAAAGGAACATCACTTTTATTCATACTTAATGGAAAATTGACACGATGACTCTTAGCTAAAATACAAGCTTCACATTTGAAGTTCGACAATGATGTATTTGAAAATAAATTTGGGAACACATGTTTTAGATAACTAAACGAAGGATGGCCTAATCGACGGTGCCAAAGTAAAATTTGTTCCACTTTGTTGTTGCTTGGATAATGCATGTGGTGTGCTCGGCCTACACTGAAATCCTCCATATAGTAAAGCCCCCCTCTCTTAGTACCACGCCCAATGATCTCCTTCGTGAGAATATCCTGAAGGAAATAGAAAGATGGATAAATCAGCACAACACAATTCAAGTCTTTTGTAACTTGACTTATAGACAACAACTTATGAAATAAAGAGGGAAAAAGCAGTGTATTAGAAAGCAAAAGAGATGGTGATAATGTAACACCCTACTTAAATCTACCCAAAAATTCGACCAAAATAAACAATAAATGCAAGTAGAAACAAGTAGAGCATTACATAGCTAAAATTTCAAAACCACCAATGGTATTAAATTCAATTTCAAACATGCATAATACAACTATTGCAGCGGAATAATTAAAAACATCCTCATCCATAAAATCATGATCAAGTTTAACAATCATAATTAATCAACATCCACATAATCACCAACATAAGTCTTATCATCAAGCAAATAGATAAATAAGTACTTGACATAAAGCCTTACATCAATACAAATAAACAAGGTCTAAGCAAAAGACACTAGGCATAAACCCCAAACGACTAATCCCCAACATGATGTTACAATCATCAGAGCAAATGGACAAGGTACGACACAAGGAGTAATAGCTAATCTCCTCACCCTGAATACTAGCAACAAAAGCCGGGTACTCCTCCTAAAGCAAGGCAAATCCTCAAGCCTGAGAATCTGAATAAAACAGAGAGTTAGTTATATATAATTGGAATAATATCAAATGAAAGTAAGATACTAACATTTAATTCAACTCATCATATAATAATCATATATCTATCTCATAATCATTTATCTATCATATGTATAGCGAATCAATACTAGCAACAAGATGTATACATTTAACAATTCAATATACATAGTCATATTCACACCTTCAATAATCAACAAGAATAGCTAGATATTCACTAACACACATTTATCCAATTATTACATCAACAACACTTAGCACAAATCAAGGATTCACCTTCCTAATACAACTAATGTCACCTTCAATGTATGTTCCTAGACATATCTACATGTGGTACCAAATCACCATCTATATCGGATACAAGAATCCTTTCACCATCACTCACCATCTATTAGACACAACATATGCATGAATGATGTGTCACTACATTTTGGAATATAAATTCATCATAGACATCACCAACATTTCATGTATCATCACATGATATCACCATTTCACCATCTATTATTTCACATACATGTAAACACATTCATACATATACACATTTACAACTAATCCAATTCATCACCATCAATTCTACAACATATGGAAATACTGTCATTAATCATGTATCTCTACAAGGCTAACAACCTATGCATCAATCCACCATCATCATCATAATCATCAAAGAATAAAACAAAATCTGCTTGTTCTCGCTACTGGTCGCCTAGCGAGCAACTGGCGAGGCAGATCAGAAGGCACATGGTTCTGCTAGCGAGCTCTGGCGAGCCTCAGCGAACCACTTCACTGACTCTCGCTAGCCCTCGCTTAGCGACGAACACGCAGAATGCCTGCTCTGTTTCGCGTCCGTTCATATTCTTCACTCAAAACATCCAAAACGTGTTCCAATTCTAAAAAGACGTTTCCTTTAGATTATAATCATGTTAACATACTTAGAAGTACAATTTTCAACACTTACAAACATCAAAAACATCATCAATTAAAGATTATTCATGGTTTTTGTTAAAAGCTCAATGAACACCCAATTTCACATAAACATGCTTTGATTCTCAAATTTAAAACCATCAACATGTACTTTAAGCATCAATAAGCATAGATAACACGAATTTATCATGAAAGGAAGCATTTTGATTCATACACATTCATAAAAATATCAACTTTCATAGCCTAAATGGGTGAGAGGGTTTGGGCAAAGAGAAATGAGATTTCTCCCCCCTCTTAGTCACCCACTAATCATATATAACTACTCTCTTACCTCAATTTCTTCAAGAATTATCCCCTTCAATCTTCCCCTCTTGTTCTTCTCTTCTATGTTCTTCTCTTTTTCTCTTCTCTAAGCTTCTCACTCTATTCTTCACAAAATTTCATGAATAATGATATTCTCTCTCTAAACTTCAAATTTATACCTATGTTAAGTCCTCCCTCTTAATTTACTAAATTGCCCTTCCTCATAAAAGCCCAACTCTATTTTCTAACTACACCTCCTAAAAACACTACTATACTAAATACACTTCCTCATCTAATGCCACATAATTTAATTAAATAACACAAACATGTCAAACAAATAAATACGTCTAATTAAATAAATAAATAAATAAAACGGGATGTGACAATTCTACCCCCCTTAAAGAATTTTCGCCCTCGAAAATTTACCTGAAAACAAATCGGGATACGAACTGTTCATATTGCTTTCCAACTCCCAAGTTGCGTTCTCTCCTGCGGGACCTCCCCAAATAACTTTCACCGATGCAATCTCTTTGTTTCTCAACTTCTTTACTTCTCTTCCTTCAATTCTCAACGGAATTGTCTCCATGGTTAAATTATCTTTCACTTGGATGTCGTCCGATTCGATCACATGAGATGGATCCGAAACATATTTCCTTAGTTGCGACACATGGAACACTTCATGTAAATTAGATAGTGTTACCGGTAAAGCAATCCGATAAGCTACCTTTCCAATCCTTTCTGAAATTTGATACGGCCCAATAAACTTTGATGTCAACTTCTTAGACTTCAACGCTCTCCCCACACCGGTAGTAGAAGTCACTCTTAATAATACATGATCCCCCTCTTGGAATTCTATATCTTTTCTCTTCTTGTCATGTTAACTTTTCTGCCGACTTTGAGATGCTTTCATCTTCTCTCGAATCATTCTAATCTTCTCCGTAGTCTCTTGCACAATGTCGGGACCCAAAACCACATTCTCACCAGATTCGTACCAACAAAGTGGCATACGACACCTCCTCCTATACAAAGCTTCAAAAGGAGCCATTCCGATACTCGAGTGGAAACTATTATTGTAGGTGAACTCGATCAAAGGTAAAAATGAATCCCAACTCTCTCCTTGTTCCAAAACACATGCTCTAAGCAAATCTTCCAAAGATTGAATCGTCCTTTCGGATTGACCATCCGTTTGAGGGTGATAGGCAGAACTCAACCTCAACTTAGTTCCCAACGCTTCTTGCAAGCTTTCCCAAAATCTAGAAGTGAACCTCGGATCTCTATCTGACACAATGCTAGATGGAATACCATGTAATCTTACGATTTGCTCAACATAAATCTCCACCAATCTAGGCACCAACATTCCCATTTTGATAGCAATAAAATGAGCCGACTTCGTCAAACGATCAACCACAACCCAAATCACTTCATTTCCTTTTGCCGTTTTTGGTAATCCTCCAACAAAATCCATGGCAATACTATCCCATTTCCATTCCGGTATGAACAACGGTTGCAACAAACCAGACGGCTTCTGATGTTCAATCTTCGATTTCTGACAAACCAAACAAGCATACACATATTCTGCAATTTCCTTCTTCATTCTAGGCCACCAAAATAACTTCTTCAAGTCTTGGTACATCTTAACCAATCCAGGATGAATACTTAATCCACTCTTATGACCTTCATCAAAAATCATTTTCTTTAACTCGGGCACATCAGCTACACAAACTCTTTCCCGGAATTTCACTACTCCATTCTCATCAACCTTAAAGTCGTTCTCTTTTCCTTCAACCACTAGTGCCACTCTCTTCATTAATTTCTCATCTTCCTTTTGGCATTCTCTGATCTTCTCAAGAAAAGGGTTGGTTAACTTCAACATTCCCAACTTCACGCTACTAGAGGTGACTTCACACACTAAACTTAAGTCTCTAAATTCCTCGATCAATTCCAACTCTATCGCCATAAGTGATGACATATGTAGCAATTTCCTATTCAATGCCTGCTCTTTTTCGTGACCGTTCATATTCTTCACTCAAAACATCCAAAACGTGTTCCAATTCTAAAAAGACGTTTCCTTTAGATTATAATCATGTTAACATACTTAGAAGTACAATTTTCATCACTTACAAACATAAAAAACATCATCAATTAAAGATTATTCATGGTTTTTGTTAAAAGCTCAATGAACACCCAATTTCACATAAACATGCTTTGATTCTCAAATTTAAAACCATCAACATGTACTTTAAGTATCAATAAGCATAGATAACACGAATTTATCATGAAAGGAAGCATTTTGATTCATACACATTCATTAAAATACCAACTTTCATAGCCTAAATGGGTGAGAGGGTTTGGGCAAAGAGAAATGAGATTTCTCCCCCCTCTTAGTCACACACTAATCATATATAACTACTCTCTCACCTCAATTTCTTCAAGAATTATCCCCTTCAATCTTCCCCTCTTGTTCTTCTCTTCTATGTTCTTCTCTTTTTCTCTTCTCGAAGCTTCTCCCTCTATTCTTCACAAAATTTCATGAATAATGATATTCTCTCTCTAAACTTCAAATTTATACCTAGGTTAAGTCCTCCCTCTTAATTTACTAAATTGCCCTTCCTCATAAAAGCCCAACTCTATTTTCTAACTACACCTCCTAAAAACACTACTATACTAAATACACCTCCTCATCTAATGCCACATAATTTAATTAAATAACACAAACATGTGAAACAAATAAATACGTCTAATTAAATAAATAAATAAATAAATAAATAAAACGGGATGTGACAGATAACAACACAGTTCCAGCCCGAGTTACCGACGATAAACCACCATTTGCATTGGCAATACTTGAGCGTCGCGGGGTTGACCGTTCAGAAAAATCAGCAGCATCAAATGTCATATGATCGGTAGCTCCAGAATCAAGTATCCATGCATTACAATCATCATCATGATTAGAGCAAATTAGAACGTTACCTTCATTGATGTTGGAATTTGATGTTGGAATGAGGGAAAGATGTGGTTCGGTGGTAGCTACTGCTGCTTTCCCCGCATTGCTATCGGTTGTATCACGACGTTTTCAAGCCTGAAAGTCTGTCCACCAATCTGGATAACCGATAAGCTTAAAACAGGTTTTACGAATATGTTTGGTACTTCCACAATGAGAACACTTAGTGCCATCAGATGCGTCCTTATGCTTGGAGTGAGAAGTTGTCTTGCTGTTGTGTAATTTGAGACCCTTAGATGTGAGAACCGCTCCAGATAATTCATTTGAGTTGTCTATCATGACCTTGTCTGTCATTACTTCCTGACGAAGAGCTTCCCTCCTAACATGTGCATATGCTTGTTCCACTGTTGGGAATGGTTTCAGTTGTAAAACATCGCTTCTGATATTATCTAAGCAATCATCAAGTCCATCCAAAAATACATACACTCGTTCTTCTTGGACAAAGGTATTGTAGTGTTGGATATCAATTGAGCATGTCATCGGATTTGGACGACGAAAATCGATCTCACGCCAAAGTCCTTGGAGATCATTATAATATTTTTCAAGAGAACCATCGGCTTGTTTAAGACGTGTCACCCGTCGCCGAAGGTCATACACCTGAGAGGTGTCGCTGCCATCAAAGTACTTAGTTGCAATTGCATCCCACACCATCTTGGCAGTGGTGAATCGAATAAAGTTGCTGATTAGAGAGGGGTCCAAAGAGTTGATTATCCATCCCTTAACAGTCGCGTTGTCAGTCCGCCAACGTCGAAAGGTAGGGTCTCTTTCAGCGGGTTGCGAAAGTTCACCATTGATGTATCCCAGTTTGTCTTTTCCTGAGATATACATCTCGACCACCTGGGACCAAAGGGGATAGTTTTTTCCGTCTAACTTGATGCCAATCGATGCCATCGCATGGTCAGAACTAATTTGTGGAGGAGCGGAAGCACGGTTCAGAATTTCTGTCATTTTCATCGTCAACTCAGCAAGAATAGAAGACGAGGCAGCGTCATTGGCAGTTGCTTCTGTGTCGTCGGCCATGGAAGAAGAAGAAGGGTGTTACCACAGGTCAGATTTAAGACCTGACGGCTGATACCATGTCAAACTGATATAGTACTTGTTTCATGTTATTTCAATAATACGTACCTTACAAGAGAATAATAGGTTATATATATATATATATATAACCCTATTTCTAATTATAGTAAAAACAGGGAAATTAATAATTAATAACTATAACTCCTAATTTTGCTCCTGAGATATTATTGTGATGGATTGGACAGCACACGCCAACATTGAGCACTTAAAAAATTTACTTTTTCTTTTACAAAATTATCTTTGTTGGACTTTGGTCTCCCCAAATTTTAATTCGTGGCTCCGCCCCGGTGGAGAGTTACAAATATGCAATGTGTTTCGGTAAGCATTCTATGAAATTCTGGAATGACACCAATAATAGAGTTGAGCTAGCCTAGTTGACTGGGATAGAGACTACTTATCATTTACAACTTTTATATCTCCTGCCAATTTAAGTAGTAGGCTTATTTTTCTTTTTCAACAAGATCCCTTTTTAGGAAACTCATTGGCTATAAATCAGTTTAAAGCTTGCTCACCAGAAGGATGAAAAATTTCTCTGTATATGGTTTTATCTGTTGATGATATAGCTTCCATATTAACAAAGTCTAGTTCTATGTGTCATACCCCATTTTTTGACCGATCGCTTTTGTTCGTCTTTTAAAACTGTCTTTTTTCCTTTGTCGTTTCTGACGAAATTTTGGCAGAGAGGTATTTTAAAATACCTCATTTATTGGTTTCGTTTTTTTATTTATTATTATTATATATATATATATATATATATATATATATATATAGATTTGTTTTCTTTGTTTTTTATTTAATTTAGTTTTTATTTTATTTTTAAGTCATTTATTTTGTATTATCATTTTTATTTTATTTTTATTTTTCTCTCTTGTCACGTTTTTTCTTTTTCTTTTAGTGTCTTTTCGTAAGTTTTTTAGGTCCAATAGAGTTTTTTTCCTCATCCAGGCCCATAGGGGCATTTTTGTCAAAATGGGAATTTCTGGTCTGTCCAAACCCTAATTCTGACACTATATAAATACAGCATTTATGGCACTGTTCCCAAGGTCAGAGAATTTTTTCCTCAGCCGCAGAAACCCAAAAATCTCATTTTTTTTCCTTTTCCAAAATCAAAACCGAAAACAGAACAAAAAATCACAAACAAAACAAAAAAAATTAAAAACAAATCCATCATCATCAAGTCATAATCCGAACCCAAAACCATCAAAATCCATCATCAAATCATCAAAACCCCCAAATCAACCTTCATCAAACAAAAAACACAAAAACGTTTTTCTTCTTTCCATAAATCGAAATCGAAAACGAAAACGAGAAAGAGAAGAAGAGAACCACGATCCGAATCTAGAACGCACCAAGGTTGAATTTTGTTTCCCTTTTCCATCCTATTTTTGCTCGAATCAGACTTTGAAATTTTGAAATCCATCATCTTTTATACCCCTGGCTCTGATTCTGTTTTATGTGTTTACTTCGCGCACCCCTCCTTTGGGCTACGCCCCCCAGTTGGTCTTGGACCCAGTAGTGCTTTTTGCACTCCCTTTCTGTTTTCGTGTTGCTATTTGCACCCCTTCTGTTTTTTATTTTTATTTTTATTTTATTTACTTTTTTTAACCTATGATAAAAGTTTTTATGGAATGAGCTTCAATGAGCTATTAAATCCAAAATAAGCACTAATTTGAGGTCTTTTTGTTTTTTTTATTATTTATTTATTTCATAATTATTTGTGTCTATTTTGCTCTAATCTATGTTTATTCATTTTTGCTTGGTTTTTTTTTATACATTTGCTCACTAACCTAACTTTTATTATTCATGATCTTTATTCTTAATTATGGTTACTAATCCACTAACTTATCATTTTATTCATACATGTTGATTTTATTTATTGTTAATAATTCATCTAATCTAACAATTTATTTATTGCCTTATTAATTAACTATTTATTTTATTGCAAAGAACTTAGTATGTATTTTAGGATTTAATGTACACCATAAATGAGAATCTCATAATATCGTTGCACCATCCCATATTTATTTTTTTCGCAAAGACATTAGAATGTATTTTAGGATTTAATGTACACCATAAATGAAAACTTGCATCTCATGCATATTTATTTTTATTGCTTTCTGCAAAAACGTTAGAATGTTAAATTCCGAGGGAAAATATATTGCTTTGATCAAAATATCATTGCGAATTGTCTTCGCGCTTAATTATTTGTTATAATGTTAGTATTAATTTTCGCGCGATACCTCTTTTATTGATTTGGAACCCAACATTCCAATTGAAATGATTATTTATTTTCTTCTCAAAAAATGAGGTCAAAACCTCTTTCAAAAATACATAGGCAATTTATTTTCAAACATCACCAAGCACAAAATTTTTTTTGTCATCAAACATTTTCAAAACTTTGGACTTTAAACCAAACGTTTCTTTTTATCGTGAAAACCTTGGATTTTAACCCAAGTACTCTTTTTTATCGCAAAACTTGGATTTTAAACCAAGTGCCTTGGATTTTAAACCAAGTGCTTCTTTTATCGTGAAAACCTTGGATTTTAACCCAAGTGTTCTTTTATCGCAAAACTTGGATTTTAAACCAAGTGCCTTGGACTTTAAACCAAGTGCTCTTTTTCTCGCAAAAACCTTGGATTTTAAACCAAGTGTTCTTTTTCTTCAATCAAATATTTTAATCATGCAAAAAACCTTGGATTTTAAACCAAGTGATTTTCTCGCCTAAACCTTTTTTTCTCAAAAAACCTTGGATTTCAAACCATTGTTCGCGTCTCCTTTCATAATCAAACTTCAATCAATTTAACCATTTAGACTTTCTTCATAAACTAACATCAATCAAACTCACATTTTGCCACTTTTGGCTTTTTGGTCTTTAAAACCATTTTCAAAAACCTTAAAATCAAACAAACAAATTTACTCGTAATTTTTACCCCGAACTACGAGATTTTGATCCTTCGGGTACGTAGGCATGAGACTTGTCTTTGCGAATCAATAAAATTAACAAAAACATTTTTCTTCTTTTTCGTCAATAAAAAACTTTTTTTATCATCACTTTAAACTTTTTTTCTTGATAATCAATTTAAACTTTTTTTTTACAAGCAAATAAAATCAAAGCGCAAAGTTAGAATAGAAAAAAGAGGTTCATATAGGTTACTATAGATACTTAGGGTGCTAGTACCTTCCCTTCGTATAACTAACCCCCGGACTTTGATCTCTAAAAAAATAGGGTTTTTTCGAACTTTTTCCCTTTCCCTCGGATAAATTAAAGATCGGTGGTGGAATATTAAATTGCGATTCGATGTTAATTAATAACTCGATATCCAAAAATCACCGCGACACTATGCTTACTATCATGATATTGATTTGGATGTTTTAAAAGAAAAATAGTAAACAAAGGAGAAATAAGTATTTGGTCTGATGTCATGTTTGTTTTTAATTGAATTTAGTTCAATCATTTGTTGTCTCTATTCTAATTTAATTCATTCATGTTTAATTTTGTGTGATCAATGACGTGAATCTAAACTCGCCGTCTCGCCGAACTAACGCCGCCATCAAACGCCGTTGTCTCGCTGTATATTGCCGGTATTGCAACTTCGCTCACCGTTGTTTCAACATGACGTCGTCGCTGCCGTCAAAATCATGTAACTATGGGAACCGAGCACACCAACAAAAACGCCGTCCATGAGTTAAAGCGTCATTTGATATAAAGCTTCGTTTGATAAAGCATCACTTGAAAGGCGACCACAAAGGTCTTGCTATAAGGCGCTACCAAGACTTGCCATGAAAAATTAGGCGTCTACCAAGACTTGCCATGAAAATAAGGCGTCTACCAATACTTGCAATGAAAAATTATGCATCTACCAAGACTTGCCATTAGGCGTCTACCAAGACTTGCCATGAAAATAAGGCGTCTACCAAGACTTGCCATGAAAAATTAGGCGTCTACCAAGACTTGCCATTAGGCGTCTACCAAGATTTGCCATGAAAAATAAGGCGTCTACCAAGACTTGCCTACCAAGACTTGCCATGAAAAATTAGGCGTCTACCAAGACTTGCCATGAAAAATAAGGCGTCTACCAAGACTTGACATGATAAAGTGACCACAAAGTTCTTGCTACGAGGCGACTGAAAAAGTCTTGCCATGAGGCGACTAAAAAAGTCTTTTCAAAGCTCCATTTGATTGAAGGCACCATTATGCGCTATAAAGCTCCATTTGATCGAAAGCGTTGTCATGCTCTATGAAGCTTCATTTGATTGAAAGCGCCATAATGCCCTTAGTAAGACTTATGCTTGGGGGACTATACACTGCTATATTATCTACAGTAAACAAGTGTAAATTGGTAAAATAACCGATTAAATTAATTCATTAAACAAATACATTATCTCACCTATGAAGATTGGACAAATATAATTGTGTTAACCAGGATTGTTATCTTAAAAATTTCGCCCTTATAGGTCTCATGCTTGGGGGGCTGTGTACCGGGAAAAATACCAGGATATCATTTTCCTAAGGTCCAACTCTCTCATTTGGGCTAGACCCGCCTCATACAGCGAAAGACCCAGTAAACATCCCACTAGAGGAGGATGGACTTAGTCATACTTTGGGGAAGGAACACATGGAACCACTTACTCCCCCATGATCTTAACTACCTAGCCCACTACTCCCATGCATAATAGTTATCCTCAATGCCTCTATATATATATATATATATATATATATATATATATATATATATATATATATATGTATCACTTCTTTCTCATTGTAAGATACGTTCCAAATACACACATACAAAAAACATTATCATATATATGAAGGTGTCAAAAACATAAGAAGGGGGGTTGAATTGTGTTTTTAAAAGTTAAAACTTTTCTAACTTTTGTAAGAGTTAAATGCAGCGAAAATGAAGAAGCTAGATAAACACAATGCACAAATAGAGAGAGACAGAGAGAGAGAGAGTGAGAGAGAGAGAGAGAGAGAGAGAGAGAGAGAGAGAGAGAGAGAGAGAGAGAGCACACACAGATTTATACTGGTTCCTCTCACAAACCGAGAGTAGTCCAGTCCCCTTGCACTTCCAAGGAATTTCACTATAATCACACAAGATTATACACTTGCTCCAGAACACACAGCAGGAGACTTCACACTTGCTCAAGTCACACAAGACAAGAGACTTCAAAACTAACTTAATATAAATTAAGTAGGACTGAAAATTTCTAAGCTTAGACTCACTAACACTTGATTTAATCCTAAGTGAATACAAAGAATTAAGCTCAGAGTCTAAATAATATCAAAAGATATTGTAGCTTAGAGTTACAAGAATGAACAGTTCTCTGGCTTGAAATTCAAATTGCTCTCAAAGTATATTTGTTCAAACGTTCAGTGCTTCAGCATTTCAGTAGTCTTCTCTCAAGAGATAAGTCTTCTATATATACTGCTGAAATTCTGGCACGCGAGGGACCAATGTGGTGCACGATGTTGCAACACTGGTCCTCCTGGACACACAATAATAAATCGACAAAATTTAAATAACACAAGTTATTGTTAACCCAGTTCGGTGCAACTCACCTACTCTGGGGGATACCAATCCAGGAAGGAAATCCACTATGGTAAAGTAGTTCAAAGCTCTCCGCAAACGCCCCGTTTACAGCTTATCACCTAGCAACTACCCATATAGATTTCTACTTAAGAACGTCCTAAGTATGAGACCCCTCTCACTTCCCCTCAACCACACAATCTGTGGATTTTCTAATTCTGTTCTAAAAACTTAATCACACTCTGTGCTTAAAAGCTTTAAGAGTGAACACCTTATTCTTAATCAAGTATCAATCGTGATACTCAAAAGAATAACTAGGATCTAAAACTAAATCCTAAGCCTAAAACTTCTCAATCGCTCTATAGCGTTTGTATCTTCAATGTGTTTCAGGTGCTCTTCAACGAATGAAGCTTGCTTCTTTATATAGAGTCTTGAATCTCCTTGGCTTCATGAAGAATAGGATCGGTTGTTACAAACTTATCTTTGATTTAAATTTGTTTGCACAAAAAGATAATTTGTTACACAAACAATTAATATTTGTTTGTTTTATCTTTTTGAATCTTCCGCTTTGGATCAACGATCCTCTTGACCAAATAATATTTAGTTTGTTTTTATCTTTTAAAAAACAAATAATATTTGAATTGTTTTTATCCTTTAAAAACTCCAGCTGTAGATCTTCAATCTTCAGCTAACAAACTCGTTCCTTGTTGAATAAGGAAGCGCAAGTTTGTTTCTTTAATTCTTCAAACATATCTGCGCGCTTTAGATCAAGATAAGGATAAGGTGCGTTATCAGGCCGTGGTTCCCAATGTTACTGCATTAGTACCCACATTTGGCCTCAGGCTTATTTTACCAAAAATGAAGCCAATCTTCAAAACTCAACAATCTTCCCCTTTGGCAAATTTTTGGGCTAAAATAATCTAGCGCCTAGCCACTTGTTCTGGGAAGATAAACTCATCAGAGGCCTGCAGCGGATTCTTGTAGTCTTGGCCTCACACACACATGAGAGAACTAAACTCTCACAAATCAATATCTTAGGAAGAAATAAACTTCCTCAGACTGAGAACATAAGTTCTCTCAGAGATTAATCAAGGAAAAATAAATTCCTTTAACAGTTGAGAAAAATAAATTCTCTAGTGAAGTTCAAAGTCACTTTGCAGGATGTGGTGACATTTGACTTCACATTCAGTATGCATCTTCATTTGAGAAAAATAAATTCTCACATGCATACACAACATCTTCAGATATATATATATATATATATATATATATATATATATATATATATATATATATATATTCTACTCCCCCTGTATTGTTGCCCTCTCCATGCATATATATATCTCACTCCCCCTAAATATCAGATCAGATACTTTAGGTATATAAACAACCACATATACATATACTACTCCTATTTGCCTTATCAGAGTAATATTGGTCTTCATGTGGTTTCAGAGCTGATCAGAGCTGCTTTCATATGTCATATTTCACAAACATATTATCTTTGCTACTGCAGGTGGCAATGTGCAACACATTTTTGCCCACCTCAGACCAAAAAAGCTAGGATGTTACTCCCCCTTTTTAGCCATAAAATTTTGACAAATAAAGTTAAATATCCTGCATAGTAGAAAACAAATAATAGCAGTATATATAGCAGAGTGCATATTACAAACCATAGCACAGATAGTGCATCAAATCCAGGGCGTAACCCAAAAAGTACATAAAAAAGGTCTGTAAAAATCCAGGGAGTCTTCAAAAGTCTTCACTGTCAGTTTCCACCACTGCATCAGTGTCATTCTCCTCTTCCTGATCAGTGTCTTCATCATTGCCAGCATTCACATCGGCCTCAATCTCTTCCTCAGCTTGACTCTCCTCAAGTTCTAGTGCCTTAATCACAGCATCTAGCTTGGCCCTGTTCTCCTTCAGCTGGGCAATCATCTGCTTCCTAGTCATCTTCCCTGTCACAGCAGTAGTCCTGGATGTCCCAACATCAGCTACCACATTCAACCCTTCCAACATCTTTGCACTAATGATGAGAGGAGAGTTCCTCTTGCAGGCAATGTCATCTCTGATGACTTCAGGGTGTTGGGTCAGAATTATACCACATATCAAACTAGGAAAAGGTATGGGCCACTTGGCAGCAAAGGTCTTGGCTTCCTTCATAATCTTTTCAAAAATATAGGTTCCAAAGTCATAGTTTAATCCATTACCAATAACATAAATAAACCTAGCCAAACCTGTAGCCACATCAGAAGTGTGGGAAGTGGGTACCCAATTTGCAGCTCCAATTCTGTTGAGGATGGCGTACTTGGGTGTCAATTTTGTTGCAGACAACTTCCCTTTCCTAGGCCAAACCTTCACTTGATTTCCAGTGATGGCCTTGCACACTTCATTATCAGACACCTCCAGCTCTGGTTGAGGGTCTTCACTTCTGCCAAGATACTTGTTGATCACAGTGGGAGAGAAATTCACACACTTGCCTCGGACATAGACTTTCTGATATTCCCTGCTCATAGGGTCATCACAATCTTCAGGAATATTTGCTAAGAATTCCTTAACCAGCTTTTCAAAGCAGTCTCCAAACTCAGTCACAGTCCTCCTCAGTCCAGCCTTCTTAATCAGGTTCATCACATCCATGTTCTTCAAGGCTTCCTTGCTTAACTCTCTCTCAAGCCCTAGCCTTCTGTTGTAGACATAAGGCCATCTTTGCACCCCAGTGATAGAGTGAAAAGATATGTTATCCATTGGTGCTTCACCAATGTTCTGAGGGATCTTCTTGCCCTTGAACTTCTTCCTTCCAGTGGCTGCAAGTGTAAGCGCATTCTGACTCACTTTAGGACTTGCCTCTTCTTCTGAGTCACCAATGTCAGTGACATTGTGCTCCACATCATAATCAGAATCAGACTCAGATGGGGGAGCCTTTCTTTTGAGAGCAGGCTTCTTTGGAGGTGTACTCTTAGGCCTGGTTGGTAGATAACTTGCCGGTTTCTTTACTGTCTTCTTCACAGGAGTCTCTGCTGCGTTTGGTGTGCTTGTAGTCACCACAGCCCTAGCACTCCTTGCTTCTTGCAATACTCTGAGTAGCAGTCTTCTCAGATGGTGGATTCTCTGTAAAGGTTTCTACAACCAGAAGGTCAGGACTTGTTTCCTTATCCTTGTTTTCAACATTCTTCTCTCCTTCTTCTCTTTCCTTAGGTTCTTCACTCTTTTCAGACTGAGTGTCACCCTTGGAGCCTTCATCAACAGTCAATTGCTTATCACCAGACGCAATGGTGTTCTCTGGTGAATCTGGAACAGTGTCCTGTACCTGTCCTTCTTCCGAAACCAATGTGCCAACATTCGGTTCCACATCTGACCCAATTGCTTGTTTGTTGGTCCATAACGTTCTCAGGATCAGCATTCTCACTCTCTTTTGGTGAGTCTTCAGAGAGTCCTTGGGGTTTGACTCTTCATTGACCTTGTCAGACCCTTCTTCCTTATGGGTTGACTTTTCAACTTCATTTTCCACCTGTTCAGTCTCATCAACTTCCATTTTCTCCGAAGTCTCGACATTTGTTTTTTAGTTTTTCAAAATCTATTTTATAAACCAAATTTAAAAACTGTTTTGACGATAAAAGTAACAAAAAAACATGTTTGGTAATTTTATTTTTGAAAATTGGTTTAGAGTTGAGAAAAGGGGAAAACTTGTTTTGGTGATTTTTTATTTTCTTTTGTAAATTAGAAATACGAAGAAAATTTATTCGCATTTTATTTTTTGGTTACAATATGAAGTTTTTGCTGCATTTAACAGTGACTGGTTTTTGTCCGAAAACGTGTGGGATACATGAAATGAATTCTCTCAGTCCAATCGATTTTTTTCTATATGAAAGAGTCATATATGGAACCGGTAATTGATTTTTATGGGGAGTTCAAAACCCTTACCATTTAGTCCAATTCATTTTTTATGCATTAATTATATTTATTATAATAATAAAAAATAAGAAAATTTTCACTATTATACTATAGCACATGTTCCATATCTGCAATTTTTTCTTGAAATATTAATAATAATCACACTCATATTTGTCGAGTATCAAAATAGCAATATCCAAATATTACATGCATTTTTAATAAAATAAATTAATATTGCAACACAATCCACCCTTCATTTGCTAGGGTTTGAATACCACAGCGCCACCACTACCCTTCCTCCCTAACTAACCACCATCGCCGTCGTTCCACCTTGCAACACAGTCGTTGTCTCTCCAAATGGTGTCACTCTCACTCCAAACTTGTCGCGATGTAGTTGTGCCTTGCAGTGGTGCGATTGATTCCCTTTGGGTTCGCAATGCCACCAACAAACGCCGTCGGTTGAGGATTGATCCGATGTCTTTAGTTTGTAGGGGTAGTCCTACTGCTTCAAGACTCACGTTCTGAGTTTTTTCGATATGAGACTGCTGCAATTTCGTGTTCTACGACTGCCAGTTGTTGAGCGTAGAGATGGGTTTGTTGATCGATGAAGCATGGTTGAAACAATAGATCGGTGTTTCACGATTTGTTGTGAAGAACAACCATTTGTAGAAACCTTTCAAGATCTGGATTCATGAAGACACACCTTGGCCTGATAATGTTCGAAAGGGTTCGGAGGGTGGATACTGTTGGAACAAAATAAGTTTTATTGAAAAATACCCTAAAGTTTTGATGATAACAAAAGTATTAAATGGACAATTGGAGTACTATTGTTTTGAATTAAGTGTGCATGATTATTATGAGATATTGTACACTTAAATTTGAATGGTGGTGTATAAAAGCATTCTGAAGGATAAACAAACAATTGAATATCATTCATGTTTGAAGAAGCTCTGAAGACTTTATATAGTTAGACTCTGAAGACGTTCAGAAGCTTAACTCTGAAAGCCATCAGAAGCTGGAATTTAAATGACCCTCAGAAGCTTAACTCTGAAGACCATCAGAAGCTGAAGATTCAAGTCTCTCAGAAGTCAAAGGTTTTAACTCTAAAGAACACTTTGTTTCTTAACAGATTTGTGCTATTTTGATGAACCTCAAGCTTCTAGGACATTCCTTAAGAGATGACAGCTCAAGATCAAAGGATAAGATTTTACAACGTCATTATTTGATCCTATCTACAAATGGAGCGTATTTGTGTACTATCTATTACTCCAAATGGTGGAGCAAAGAAACAAGGAAGGAGTAGTGGAATTGAATTGCCCTTTTTAGATAAGAATTTCAATTTCATACTTCAAGCAATGCTTTTTCCACAACTGTTGTTTCTCAACGGATCTTTTCATCAACGTCTCTATTTTATCTTCGTATAAATAGATGTCTTTGTTTGAAAAGTGTGTGACACAACATATAAAGAATACAAGTGAAAAATAGAGATACACACATTCAAATCTTCATTTTAAAATTTATTAAGCCTATGAAGAATTCTTTTGTAATTCACTTATTGTGTTAAGTGTCTTAAAGTTCTTAGATAAGCTTAATAGTTTAGGAATACTCCTGTGTGAGATATTCAAGTTGGAAAAGTCTCTTGTTTTGTATAACTTGAGCAATTTGTAAGAAGTCTCTTGTCTTGTGTGACTTGAGAAATAGAAGACTCTTGCTTGTGTGCTTGAGCACTAGGATTGTAATCTTTAGTGATTATAGTGAAATCCCTTGGAAGTGCAAGGGGACTGGAGTACTATCGGTTTGTGAGAGGAACCAGTATAAATCTTGTGTGTTCATCTTTCTCTAATTCTCTCTCTCTCTCTCTCTCTCTCTCTCTCTCTCTGTGTGTGTGTTATTTGTTTTGTTGTGTTTAGTTTTTCCGCTGCCTAAAAACTCTGATAGATAGCAATATCTAGAAAAATGAATTAACATTCAAAATGAAGATCTAGTAAAAGAGCAAGAAGATGTCTCATCTATTCCTGTTACAAATAGTGGTGATAATATTGAGAAAATTATCAAAACTAATGACCACTGCTCCACTAGTGATGATTATGAAAGCATTCAGAGAGAAAAAGTCAATGGTTTGATAAATCAATATGAGTCTTTCACTATGGAAGATGATGAAAGTATTGAACATATGAGTGTAAGGTTTCAAGCACTTATAAGTAATCTGCAAGCTTGGAAAAAGGGGTACAATATGGATGAACTTGTGAGAAAAATTCTAAGAAGTTTACCTTCGAATTGGAATCAGACTGTTACAACTATTGAGGAATATGAAGATGTCAACAACATAAGCCTTGATGCACTTATAAGCAAACTCAGAAGTCATGAGGTAATCTTGAAAGCCAAAGGCAAAACAAAGAAAAAAGTGTTGACATTGAAGACTACATCTTAGAAGTATCAGAACAGGATATTTTGATAAGTTTATCAAGAAATTTCAAAGGTGGACTGGACTCAAGGAATTAAAATCTGGTAATCAAGGACAAATGACTGCTTGGGAAGATTTGGAAAAATTTGCTGAGAGTGAAGATGAAATCAAATCTACATCAGCTATCAACAAAGAGAAATGTTCAAACTCTGAAGCAAGATTAATGTCAGAAGCAGATTTAAGTTCTGAAAAAGGGTCAGAGTCAGAAGATGATGAATCGGACTCTGATATGGAGAAACTGTTAAAGGTATATTCTCAACTTTCTAAAGCTAAAATAATCAGAATTCTTGAGAAAACCTTTTTTAGATTGAATCTTAGTTCACATAAATATAATATGTTGAAAATTGATTATGAGCATTTATCTGAAAAAGCAAACAGTTTTGAAGATCTCTATAACAAATCTTTAAATAAAATAGAGAGTCTTGAAAAAGGTTGTGCTGTTTGTTACAAACCTCATGATGAACATGAAATTGCATTTCAAGAGTTCTGTAATAAAAACATTGATAAAAGCAAAATTGTGTCTATGTTTTGTAAAATTGGAAGCAACTGCAAAAATGGAATTGGGTATTCATGTGATAACATATGTGAAGAATCAAGTCCATCAAGCAATGCTGAAGGTTCTGTACCTACAAATCTTTATTCTACTTTTGTTGCTGATAGTGCTCAGATAGCACAAGAGGTACAAAATGAGAATGAAGGTTCTGAAACTAACTTATCAGGACCCATCAGCAAATGGGTACCAAAGGACATAATAGTTTATCTTTCAGGTGATCAAAGAAAATTGTTGAATATTCCAATAACCTGGTTACATGTAAGATGCAATGGAAGAAGAGCTATTGTGCACAGAAAGCACATATTTGATGATTCAGATGATGAATCAGAATTTAAACCTGGAAAATATGATTCTAAAGAAGAAGAATATAAAGAAATGATTTATGGAGAGATGGATGATGGTGATACATCCTTATGGGAAGATTATCCAGATTGCAACATCTACAGTGATTGATCAAGGATCAAAGAAGCATCATTATACATATTCAATAAAGAGCATTGTCTGGAACAAAATAAATACTGTAAGTTTTTATTTTTTTGGGGATTTTCATTCTGTCTAAGACTTATTTTTCTTAAAAGACATTTATTCTTAAAAGACATGTTCAGAAGAAAACTGTTTTAAAATCTGAACATATTTCTATGTCTCAAAAAGAAAAATTTAATTTTGGAATCTAAAGCAATGATGAGGACTTTAGCCTCTGAAGTGCTTCAGACTCTGAGAAGTCTTTAGCTTCTAAATGAAAATGCCTCTGATAATATCAGAAGTGTAAACGTTTAGGTTTGTACATCTGTACTTTTTGGCGCTAATCTTTAAACACGTCTCTCAACTGTTTTTCTTTAATTTTATTTCAACTGTTTTTCTTCTTTATTAAGAACATCACGACATCACTCACACACTTTGCACTATTCACTACCTACACTTTGCATTCTCTCTAAACCTCAGAAATCTTTCTTCCTCCCTAAATCTAGCAACACCTAATCCTAAACCTCGGAAATGAAGGTTCTTCATCAACAAATTCAGTTCTATCTTTTCCTAAAGACATCCTTGTCAACACCATCAATTGCCAAAAAGTTTTTAGTTGCGAAAGATCTATGATTGTTGAAGACAAGTTCTTCAATCTGATAATCGAACAGCCAATAAACTTTGAAAGTCTAAGTCTGAACAATTATGATGTTGAAAATTTCTTTGTTAGTCAAAACGGAGGTTTCGAGTTCATCAGATTGTTAAATGGGTCAGTTAATCCTACTCTGGTTAAGGATTTCTGGAAAATATGCACTTTTGTGACGGTTGAAGAATCAGATAAAGAGTTGGAAAGACAAAGGGCTTTGAATCCTGAGTATAAGGATAAAATAACAAAGGAATTAGGTTTGGAAGAGATAAAGGCTGATTAAATCAGATTTGTAGTATGTGGGTTTGAAGTAAAGATAACATTAGAGAATCTCGCAGATTTACTACACATTCTCAATGAAGGAATTTTCTACACTTTCACTCAAGCTACAACAAAGTAACCAACATTTTCGAATAACATGAACAAGAAATGTTATCTGTCTGGTAAAACATGTGAGAGCAACAAGGTTGGAGATTTACAACCTACTCAGAAGCTGCTGGCTAAGATATTGTTATGTTCTATATTTCCAAGAAGTGGAAGTCCTGATCAACTATCTTGGGATCACAAACATTTTGTTTATTTCCTGTCTAGAGGATCACCAATAAACTGGGCTAAGTATATTTTTCATCATTTGGCAAAAGCTGTCAAAACTTCTCAAGAGCTAAACAAAACAAATGTTCATATTATCTATCCAAGACTACTGAGTGAAATCTTTTATCAGTGTGGTGTTATTGATGCTATAAAGCATGTTGGTGCTACACAACTTCTTATGGAACAAAGAGCTTCCTTCATTTCTGTAGCTACACTCACTCATATGAACATGATGAAAGATAAAGAATTGGTGTATACTGACACAATGAACGAAAGAACAACATTTGAACCAAATTTGCTGAAGAGGTTAAATGTGTCTGTTTCAAGCTATGCAACTGGTATTGTCAACCAATATATACTGCTTTTAGAAAATATGGGATAAGCTTTTGAAGTTAAGGCTGAAGAAAAGAAGAAGAGAAGAAGACTGGTGAAAGGAATAAAGATTGAAGAAGGGAAAGAATCAGAAGAAAAAGTCGTGAAGAAGAAAGTAAAGGTTGAAGGTAAAGGAAAGAGTGCTATGACAGACTCTGGTAAGAGAAAAGTTAGACATGGAAAGAAGAAAGCTATTATTGGTTATTTGGATGAAGATGAAGTTTTTGAAGATGAGCAGCTGTCAAGAAAGAAGAGGAAAGTTACATCTACTGATGCTGAGAAGAATACTACTGATAAAGGTATTTCTAAATCTAAAAATATTAAAACTGATAGTCGTTAACAAGGATCAGAAGCCATCCCTGAAACCATACCACAAACTCCACCCACAAATACTTCCAATCCAGAAACAACCAAAACACCCCCATCTAAAGGACAAACTAAAAATGATTCACCTTTGAAAATCCTAGAACAACTTCTGAAAGGTGAACTACTTAACCAATCACAACAAGCCTCTGAACAGTCTCAGAAGCCCTCTCAAGAAAAGGCTACTGAACATGTTCAAGGTTCTAATCGTCATTTAGACTCTGAACATGGTCAGAACTAAGAAAACCAAACTGAGGAAACTCAACCAAACCAAGACTAACCAGAACAAGAAACTCAAGCTGAACAATAACCACACCAAGAAAATCAACCTGATCACACCTCTGATCAACAAACAAAACCCTCTGAAAAAACTGATAAAAATCAAGCCTCTGATATTGAGAAAAACCAAGAGGTTGGAACTTCTACAATATCAAGGTCACCCTTTCTTGAACACACAACTCCTAAAATTAACCAAAACTCTGAAATCCTCAAAGTCTTTGAAAACTTTGTACCCAAATTCTATGATCATCAACATTTTGTTCATGAATCTTTTTGTGGAGAAGCTTTTGATTGTCTACTCAAAGATTACATTGATGAAAACATCAATCCTGCTGAAAACCCCATTCCCTGTAATCCTACCCCTCCAAACTCATTCATTCCTAGTTCTTCTAAATCAAACAAGAACTCTGAACCCTCTGAGCATTTTTCTCAAATTGCTTTGATTCCCAGTTCTTCTGAACCTAACCCTGAACCTATTCCCTTATCTGATTCTGACTTTATGATTAAATGTAATAATATTTTCATTAAAATGAAAAACCTGCATGGATTAAGATATTCTTTCACTGAACCTCTGGTATATGAGAGTCAATGGGAAAGTTTAAAGGATGAATTGGAAAAGGAAATGAATTCCATTAAGGCCTCTGATCTGTCAAAGCTTAAGGAATTTCAGAAGAAGTTGAATCCTTTTATTGGAAAGTGGAATGAGGAGATAGAGAAGAACAAGCTGAAGAGAAAAGGAAAATTAAGTTTGACTGATAAATTCTATGATGATTATGTTCCCAAGACTACTGTATGGAAAGAAAATTTAGGTTCACTGGATAGTGACTTAAGCATGCATTTGAAGTTTAGTCTGAAACCAGGAGAACTGTTTGTCAAGAAGGATATTTTAGAGAACCCATCATACAAAGCATTTGAAGAAAGAATTGAGAAAAAGGTGGAAACTCAGAATGAGAAGGTAGAGGAGCTGAACTCTAATCAAAAGGAAATCAAGTCTACTTTGGAGACCATCCTTAGTATTCTTCAAAATAGGAACTCCTAGGATTTCTCTTATTTTGTTTAAGCACTTGTTAATTGTTTGTATCATCTTGATTTAATTCTGAACCTGTTTTATCTATGACAATTGCTTCTGAATGTTTCATAAATTGTTTGAGTAATGCTTTTCAGTTTTTTATATGAATTATAATTGTTTATACGCTTTTGAAATAAGATTAGAATCAAAGAAAAATATTAAAGTAAAAACAAAACAAAGATATATTTTTTATTATTCATAACAATAAGGTTCTTGATTACAAAAAGTCCTAAAAGAAACTAATTGGAATCCCCTTCAGAAGGAGCATCTCTTCTCTTAGACTCAACAATAGTCTGAGAAGAAGCTTCATCTGCCTTAGGTGGAAATTCATCTTCAGGATGGTACGTTTCAAGAAACTTGGAGTAATTAAAATCCCACTTGTCTGGACGCTCATTGAGATCTATTTTTGGCTTTATTTTTGCTCTTTTGTCTTTCTCATGTTTTGATCTGCTATCTTCCTTCGCTTTCTTTCGTTGAAAAACTTAACCCTAACTTTCTACTTTCTTCATTGATATCTGGCTGTTATTTAAATCTCTACTTTCTCCTAAGATTATTTGTATTGAATAAAATGACTAGGAACTTCTCTCTTTATAAGCTTTCAGAACGCCAAAGTCACAACGGTTAGCAACACGTTCATTAAATTGGACCTAGTTGTAAACATTACTTTTTGACTTGACTTTATTGGTAGTTACGCTTTGACTGCTTAATTGGTTAATATCTTTTTGATAATGACAAAAGGGGCAGAAGAATAGAGAAGTATATTGGTATTGTTTATGCGTGTTAAATTGTTGTTAATTTCTAAGTCAAACTCTGAAAGATGCTTATGAAAAGGGTGCAACTTTTTCATAAGATTATTTCACTATTGTAGAGGAAAAGCTTACAAACCTAGGCCTCTGAATAGTAAAATGTGAATAATCTAAGTCTTATAATAAAGTGTATCTTAAACTGATAAAAATTGATTATGGATAAAACTTAGGGGGAGCTTACAAACCTAACCCTATGGATTATCAGATTTAGTGGGAGCTTGCGAAACTCACAAACCTAATGTCAACATAGTTGAATTTTGTCAACAACAATTGTATTTAATACTTATGTTTGTCATCATAAAAAATGGGGAGATTGTTGGAACAAAATAAGTTTTATTGAAAAATACCCTAAAGTTTTGATGATAACAAAAGTATTAAATGGACAATTGGAGTACTAATGTTTTGAATTAAGTGTGCGGGATTCTTATGAGATATTGTACACTTAAATTTGAATGGTGGTGTATAAAAGCATTCTGAAGGATAAACAAACAACTGAAGATCATTCATGTTTGAAGAAGCTCTAAAGGCTTTATATAGTTAGACTCTGAAAAACTATAACTTTGCAAAAGAATAAAAGTCACAACTTTTTCTCTTAAAAAAGTTCAAGTTGGTTAACACATTAAACAAATACTCCGAATTTGTTTTTGTGTGATTATTTATGTTTGATAATTTTTTCTTTTGGAATCATATGTTTTTGTTGGAACAAAGTTCACATTGGTGTGTGAATTGAAAATAAAATTTTGAGTCCCACGTCGGATACTAGAGCATATCAGTGTGTTGTAGCATACTAGTGTGTAATTTAAGGAAATAAATAAACTAAGTCTCATATTTATTTATTTATTTATTCATTTGTTTTATTGTGGTTTATTTTCCATTAATTTATAATCGACAATTTTATGGGAGATTAACTCTAATTGATGGTGGCTACACTACACTAAAAAAAAAACAGTGCTCTAATCATGTTAGCATGCGGCCACACATTTGTGGAGATACATAGAAGGGCAAATATAAATGGTATTTGGCTTATCAATATAGAAATATATAGGTGCTTCATGAGAGTCCTGCTACCTTTATATGAAAATCGTATAATTGAAATGGAAGAGTTTAATTTCTTCAATCAACTTAAAGCACCAAAGATCATAAGAAGTAAGTATTATGCTTTCCTTATGGTAAATTGTATCACTTGATATATCTTATGCTATGCTAGTAGAGAGCTACTAATTGTTATAATAGTTTATGCATAAGATTGAAAGGGAATTGAATCAATTTTTTCCTTTTTCTGGTTTTAGTTGGCATGTTAATTGTATTCAATTTGCTTACCTAATTACTTGTGTATCAACTTTTAGCATCATAAGTCATGACTAATTAGCACATAAGTATGTCTTCTAAAACAATGTTTCACAAATAGAATTATAATATATAAATTATATATATGTTAATGTTAATTACTTATGAATCTGTTTATATATGGTTTATACAATTGTAGCATATAAAAGAAATTTTGTGAACATGTTGCCTAATTGAGGATCATTATGAGGAATTGATAAACTTGCTTTATGAAAATAATTATTATGTTTATGTTTGGAAGGTTACTTTCAAATTGCCATGTGATACTAGCATCAGTATCTACTATCTTAAGAGTGATAAAAAGTATCACTAGTTCCTTCGAATAAAGAATGGTCTTAGTACCATAATCCATTTGATTTAAAATTGGTTTTAGTACCATATTATAATGACCTCAGTGTCATTATATTGATTAATAGTGTAGTATCAATACGTGTGGTATCGTAGTACCGTTGACTCATATTGTAGTATCAATACAGGTGGTATCGTAGTACCGCTGAGTCATAGATTGATATCGTAGTATCAATTCGAGTGGTATCGTAATACCATTCAAGAAGGTGTATTCTTTGACCGATTTCTACCGTGCAGTAGCAAATCGATATACAGTTGTAACTGGGCTGTTTTATCCCGGGGACTTCGTGGTTGATAGTCTGCTTGCACAATTTTGGGCAGTGTCGCGAAACGTCTTAAAGAGAGCGACCTAGTCCGCGACTCAACCCAATAATCTCTTCGGTGGCTGAAAATTGTTTTTAATGATTTTTTAACTTCGGTAACAACAGTTTTAGCTTTATTACAAAAAATATATTGAAACATGGGAACAATGTTTTGACAAACCGGACCGGTCGAACCGCGAACCGGAGGGGTAGCCGGTCTGGTTCAAATGTTGGACCGGACATGTAGTTAGACCGGAGCGAACCGCTAAAACTGTCGGTTTGATTGCGTCTGCTATTTTTTTTTTTCAAATCAAAATGACGTCGTTTTTTTACATAATTATTTTAAAAAAAAAAAGTAAATAGAAAAAACTAAACTAAAACAAATAGTGTCCGAAACAAATGTCTCCTTGGAATTAAATTTATTATTAGACTTTGTTATTTCGTTTATGTTGCGATTAGATTATGTTGCAACTAGAATTTGTTTAAAATCTATTTGGTTTTGTAATTTGTACTATTTTATAGTGTGTGGTGACAATATTTAAGATTTGAATTTAAGAACTTGTGAGTTGCGACATTATGACATTTTAAATTTTTAGGTGTCATTAACTTTTTAAGAGACCGAGTCATCATGTTCGACCGGTTTAATAGCTATATAATTTTATTAAAGCGACCGATTCATTCCTTCGGTTTATCCGGTTTGATCCGGTTTATGCATGCGGTTCAACTAGTAATCCGGTGGTTCGACCAATGAACCAGTGACCCAGTACCCTCACCGCTTCGATGACCGGTCCGATTTTTAAAACACTGCATGAGAAGAAGTTTGGTAATTTTATTTTTCAAAGAATTATAAAATGGAAGTAAAAATCGAGATTTTAAAATAGGGAAATAAAATTTCGATTCAATCAAAATATGGAGATAAAACTATATTTAAGTTTTAGATTAAGTATTATCTGAAAATTTTATGTTTAAAACGATGAATCAGTGTTTTATCGGACCTAACATTATAAAATGCATATATGTCTCCGTGAACTTAGCTCAGTTGGTAGGGACATAGCGTCATAAATGCAGGAGTCGGGGTTCGATCCCAGGACACTCCACTTATCCACCTTTAAGGTGGAATTTCTAGCCACTAGGCTACCTAACTAAGAACATTATAAAACGTAGGGTGCTCGCGGTCCGATTTGGTTCGGTTTTGAGTATAAAAGTCATCCCAACCGCGAGATAAAAATGTATGTGGTTCGGTTTGGTTCGGTTAGTTTTTAAAAAGACATCCAAACCAAACCAAACTAAACCAATGCGGTTAGGGTTGGTTCGGTTTGTGCAGTTTATTGCGATATAAAAAATATAACAATATTATCAACTTATTACAAAATAAACATAGGAAATTTTAATTTTTTTTTTTTTGTTTACATGATGTAATATGCATATACAAAAATTGCATATATATATAAGAACTTATTTTTTATACCAACAATATAGTTCCGGATCGCGTGAAATGATATGTTTTGACTGCCTACTGTTTTATGGACTCAATTTGGGTTGGACCTAAGTTGGACTAGGTAATAGGTTGATTAAGTTAACTATTGCGGTTTGGTTCGGTTTTCTAAAATTCAAACCGCCAACCAAACCAAACCGCGCGGTTTAGGAGAAAAATTATCCATGCGGTTTTTACTAAATGCGGTTTCTTGCGGTTTCGGTTTGGATTGGTTTGGTTTGCGGGTTTACTTTTGGATTGGTTCGGATACGATCACCCCTAATAAAACAAAACGCATATATGATATGAACAAAGGATTTGAAAGAAATTCAACTTACATTGCAAATAAGGCTCTGTTTGGTAAAAATAGCTTATAGCTGATAGCTTATAGCTGATGGCTTATAGCTTAGAGCTGATAAGCTAATTGAAGTGTTTGGTAAAATTAGCGGTTTAACTAGCTAATAATGTAAAATTATATGAAAGGGCATTATCACTTTATAATAAAATTTATATCAATTAATATTTAAGATATTATAAAAAAATATTTTTTATTTAAAAAAATGGTTTTAAATATTTTTACCTTTTATTAAAAAAAGTAAACATTACAGTAAAATATATTTAATATGTATATATAAATTATATTATTGTAAAACTTAATTGCAACCTATACGATGAATAGATAATAATAATAATAATAATAATATACTAATTTGTTTCGAGATTTCACAATGCATGTGAGTTTTTTTTTTTGGTGCATTATCTGAGTTGTATATTACTTTTTAAAAAAAAAAATTAATAGAGTAAATTAACTGGTTTGTATAGATCTGTGGGTGCAAAAATATACCACTTTTAAAAATAAAAAGTCAATTTTGTGAATAAGTCGAAAAAATATACAGCTCCTATAATTAACTGGGCTAAAAAGTCAATTTTGTAAAAGCAGAGAGTGAAAAGTTAGTTAAAAAAAATTGTGAGGATGTTTACTCGTCATATATAGCACAAGTGTTATATAAATTTTGCAATAAATATTAAAATAATGTTAATTATGCTTGTTCAAAAAAGATTATTTTGACTAAATTATATTAATCCAAAATAATAATCAAAATAGTGTACTGAAGGGTAAAATTGGGTTTTAGTTAAAATAATAAGGGTAAAAGTGGAAGAAAAGACAATAAGTTATAAGCTATAAGCTATAAGCTAATTGAAATAACGTTTGAAAATAAGCTATAAGCTAGTCAAAATAAGCTATAAGATCGTAACGAAAAGACCGTTACCAAACAGAATTTTTAACTTATAAGCTAAAAGTTATAAGCTAACTTTTTAGTCTTCCCAAATAGAGTCTAAATGTTTTGAGCGCACATATAATAAATGAATGTGCAATAAATAGAGTTGTTACCACCAATAAAACAGAAACGTCACTTTATAAATGTGCACTACAGCATAATAATCATTATTATCAAAGATATGGTTGATACATGAAAAAGACATACAAAACTCCATTGATAAGGAGAAACAAGCAAGATATAGAAGATGAAGTGTAAAAGTGGAATTTCTCATATATGAAATTCAAGTTACAATGGTTGATAGAGTGCAACTATATATAGCTACTTAGATTACAAGGAATGAAAATGTAAAGCTAAGTAACTGATTAACTAACTAGCGGTTACACTTTGTAACTAACTTTCAATGCAAGCTAACTAACTAACTTCTAGGTGGTTAACTTGCAGTTCATACTTTGACACGCTTCCTCAAGTTGAAGCCTGGAAAATGTTGAGAAGGCCTAACTTGACAAACAAGCGATGGAAATTAGCTGGATGCAAAGCCTTTGTGAAGATATCTGTTGTTTGGTTATAGCTAGAAATAGAGGAAAGCTTCATGAGTCCTGCCTGCAGCTTTTCACGCACAATGTGGCAATCAATGTCTATGTGCTTTGTACGCTCATGAAAAACTGGGTTAGATGCTATATGTAGTGCACTTTGACTGTCACAATATAAGGTTGGAAGCTTGGTAGTTTGAACTTGTAAGTCTGTCAATAGGTAATTAAGCCATTGAAGCTCACAAGTTGCTGAAGCTAGAGCCCGATACTCAGCTTCTGAAGATGATTTTGAGACAGTTAACTGCTTCTTTGATTTCCAACCTATTAGTGATTGACCTATGAAGAAGCAATAACCAGTTATTGACTTTCTACTGTCTGGACAACCTCCCCAATCAGCATCACTAAACCCTGAGAGTTGCAATGATGAATTTCTTGGAAAGAACAATCCAGTGCCAGGATTACCTTTGAGATATCTCAAAACTTTGTGTGCTGCTTTGAAATGTAGTGAAGTAGGAGCATCCAAAAACTGACTTAGTTGTTGGACTGGGAATGCTATGTCTGGTCTTGTGGAAGTTAGATACAGCAATTTTCCAACCAAAGCTCTATACTCTGTAATGTTCTCATGAGGTGTACTGTCATCATGATGCAGCCTATGACTTGGATCCATGGGAATGCTAGATGGCTTGCAACCCAAGTTAACTGTTTCACTTAGTAAGTCCAGACAGTACTTCCTCTGGCATAGTGTAATTCCTTGTTCAGAATGGGCTACTTCTAAACCAAGAAAGAACTTGAGAACACCAATATCCTTGATTCCAAAAGCTTCATGTAGTTTTCTCTTGGTAACTGTAATCTCTTCCAAGCAGTTACCAGTTAGTACTATGTCATCTACATATACTAGAAGAGCTGTGAAATTTGAATTGTCACTTTTGGTAAACAAGGTAGGGTCAGCTATCTTTTGAGAGTATCCAATGGTGACAAGAAATTGGGATAACTTTGCATACCACTGTCTACTTGCCTGTTTTAATCCATACAGGGATTTAACCAATTTGCAAGCTTTCTTGTCTGATACCTCTTTAAGACCTTGTGGAATCTTCATGTACACATCTTCATCTAGATCTCCATGCAAAAATGCATTATCTACATCTAGTTGATGAATGTGCCATCTAAAAACAGAAGCCACTGCTAATGTAGCTCTAATGGTGGTCATGGCAACTAGTGAGAAGGTTTCGAAATAGTCAACACCTTCAACTTGATTGTACCCTTTTGCTACCAAACGAGCTTTATATCTGTCTATGCTACCATCTGCTTTTCTCTTGATCTTATACACCCATTTGCTGCCAATGGGCTTGATTCCATCAGGTAAGTCAACAATGACCCAAGTATTGTTATTTGCTAGAGCTGTAAGTTCAGTATCCATTGCCTTTATCCAGCAATCATGCTTTGCTGTCTCAACATAAGAGGTGGGTTCTGTGTCAGTGAGAATAGATAGGCAATAAGAAGAGTAATGAGGTGAGAGATTAGTGTGATTGATGTAGTTACTTATGGGATAGGGTGTTGTAGGACTGATATTAGTATAGTGATAATCCATCAAGTGTGAAGGTGGTTGTCTGAGTTTGGTGGATTTTCTAGGAGATGAAGGTGGAGGAGAAGAATTAATAGGGTTGGTATCAGAGGATGGCTCATTTATGTTAGGGATAGACACTGATGGTGTGTCTTGAGGAGGTGGAGGTGAAGGAATAGGGTCAAGAGGAATATGTGAATGTGTTTGGTCAGATGAAGTTTCATTTGTGGTCTCATGGCTTTCTAGAGGTTTATGATGTGTTGTGGGAGGAGAGATTTGAGGAGTAGAGATTGTCAAATATTCCCAAGGGGTTTTTGTGTTTGTCATACCCCATTTTTTGACCGATCGCTTTTTGCGTCTTTTTTTTAAGACGGGTTTTCTTTGTTCGTTTCTGACGAAATTTCGGCAGAGAGGTATTTTAAAATACCTCATTTTGTGTTCATTTATTATTTATATTTTTATTATTATTATTATTATTATTATTATTATTATTATTTTTGTTTTTTTAACTTTTATTATTTTTATTTGTTTTATATTATTCAGTTTTTATTTATTTTATTTGTTTTTTATTTATTTCTTTATTTTCTTTATTCTGTTTTTTTAAATTAATTAAAAAAATAAAAAAATTGTCCAAAGTCAACTTCCAAACTCCAAACACGCAAAGGGCACGTTTCTGCAGAAAACAGAAACACAGTGTACTTTCTTGTCCAATTTCAGATTTTTGTTCCCCATCTTAGAAACCCAATTTGTGTATATAGTGAACAGAGGTTACATGAACAGAGAAAAGGTTTTTTAGTCTCAGCCGCAGTACCAAAGAAAAATCCAAACCCTAACCTTTTTTTTCAACAGAATCCAAATCTAACACAAAAAAACAACTCTGTTTTTCATCATCCAGAATCATCAATCTTCATCATCATCCATCACAAAACCGAACCCAGAAAATAAATATCACCATAATCATCATCAAACCCGAAACCAAAAAAACAGAAAAACAAAAATACCAGAACAAAATCGAAATCAAAAAAGATCAGTCAAACCGAAACGAAGGAGAAGGATAAGAAAACGAATCAAACAGAACACAAAGCACCAAAGGTTGTTTCTTTTTTTCCTTTTTTTCTTTTTTCCGATCTAGGAGATTTGGCTAAGATTTGGGGGTTTTTGTTTGTGGATTTGGGTTTAGAAATTAAAATAGAAGGGTTTTGGTGAGAAAAAAAATTGATTTTTTGAAAAAAATTGGGGTTGGGGCCGGCGGAGCCGCCGCCGGAATCGCTCCGGCGTGGTGGCGTCTCGCCGGAAGGGATGAAGATTCATCCCTTGTTCATCCTAGTGATGAACCCTAGCAGAGAGCAAGGAAGAGAGAAGAAGAGAGAAGCTCGGCCGAGAGAGAGAAAATGAGGAGAAAAATGAGATTTTTTGTGGGTTTTGGGTATTTATACCCTGACCCAATCAGGTGCGGGCTGGTGCATGGCCTTATGGTGCACCAGCGCACCCAGAGCCTTTGGATCTGATCCAACGTCCATGATTAACCTTTCCTGTGATTAAATCAGGGACGTCTGATCTATCAGACGGCCAGGATTAGTCCTGCCCTTTTTTTGTTTGTTTACACGCAGATGGGGCTTTTGGGCTGGGCTTCACAGTTTTGCTGCTTTTTACACCCCCTATTTATTTCGTGTTCATGTTCACACCCCCTGTTTTAATTTTATTTTTATTTTTTTTAGCTTATGAGATAAGTGCTTTCGGCATAAGCTATTTTAGCTTTTATTTTAGCCAATCAAGCATGATGTTGAGGCTTATTTTATTTTCCTATTTATTTGATATTTAAAAGTTGTTAATATTACTTTATGTCTTTATTTATTTTTAGCTAATTTTATTTTTTAAGCTTATGAGATAAGTGCTTTTGGCATAAGCTATTTTAGCTTTGTTTAGCCTTGTAAAGCATGATGTCGAGGTTTATTTTCATTGTCTTAGTTTCGTATTTATTTATTTATGCTATTTATACATTGCATATCATATTTATTTCATTACATCGATTTATTCATCATTTTTTTTACCTTTATTTTATTATCGTAACATTGAGTATTTATCGCTTATTAATTGCCATTTACTTTTGCTCTTGAATTTAGGATGTAAATAGGCCAAATGTAAACTCTAAATAAAAGTGCATAGCATACCCCGTCTCTTGCATCATTTCATATTTATTTTCTTGCAAAGATTTTAGAGTGTGATTAGGCCAATGTACTCATAAATGAAAAATTGCATCTCATGCATATTTTTTTTTTTTTTATCGCATTCCGTCCATATGCGTAATTTTAAATTCCGAGGGAAAAGGCGTCGCTTTGATCAAAATATCATTGCGAATTGTCTTCACGTTTAATTCGCGCGCAACCGCTACCCAATTCTTTTGTCAAAAGTGAGGTCAAAACCTCTTTCAAAATACATAAATATTTTCTTTTCCAAATATCGTGGAAATACAATCAAATTTCAATCAAACATTTTTTTTAATCAAGTAAAAACCTTGGAATTTAAACCAAGTGTTCTTTTATCGCAAAAACCTTGGAATTCAAACCAAGTATTATTTTTCTCGTTAAAACCTTGGAATTCAAACCAAGTGTTCTTTTTCTTACAAAAACCTTGGAATTCAAACCAAGTGTCTTTTATCACTTCAAACATTTTCTCAACAAACCTTGGATTTTAAACCAAGTGTCCGCGTCTTATTTTCATAATCAAACTTCAATCAAATTAACCATATAGACTTTCTTTACAAATTAACATCAATCAAACTCACATTTTGCCACTTTTGGCTTTTTACCTTTAAAACCATTTTCAAAACCTTAAAATCAAATAAACAAATTTACTCGTCTTTTTATCCCGAACTACGGTGGTTTGATCCTTCGGGTACGTAGGCATGAGACTTGTCTCTCCGATCAATAAAATCAACAAAAAACATTTTTTTCTTTTTCATCGCTTTAAGCATTTTTTTATCATCACTTTAATTTCCCACTTATACATTTTTTATAAGCAATTAAAATTAAGCGCAAAGTTAGAATAAAAACAAGAGGTTCCTATAGAGTACTATAGATACTTAGGGTGCTAATACCTTCCCTTCGTATAACCAACCCCCGAACCTTGTTCTCTAAAAATAGGTTTTTTTCGAACTTTTTCCCTTTCCCTCGGATAAATTAAAGATCGGTGGTGGAATATTAAATTGCGATTCGAAGTTAATTAATAACTCGATATCCAAAAATCACCGCGACAGTGTTGTTAATAGGGTAAGGGAATATGGTTTCTTCAAAATTTATTTGTCTGGAGATGACAATTTCATAATTCTGCAAATCCAAAGCTACATAACCTTTCATATTATGTTGAAAACCCAGAAAAGCACACTTCCTTGCTCTATTATCAAGTTTTGATCTATGTGCTTCAGGGGTGGATACATAGCAGAGAGAACCAAAAACCTTGAACTGAGTTAAATCAGGAAGCTTGTGATACAAGGCATTAAAAGGGATTTGTCCTTTGATGGCTGCAGATGGAACTCTATTCATGATAAAGGTTGCATGTAGAACAGCATAGCCCCAATACTTTGGTGGAAAATGTGATTGAATTAAAAGTGCTCTAGCAATATTCAAAATGCACTGGTGTTTCCTTTCCACTCTCCCATTCTGTTGGGGTGTTGCTAAACAACTAGTCTGGTGTAATATCCCTCTACTTGCAAAAAATGAAGCCAAAGAAGTGAACTCTACTCCATTGTCACTTCTGAGTATTTTGACCTTTGAATCAAATTGAGTTTCATCAAATATAATGAAATCTTTAATCTTTGTAGTAGTTTCAAATTTACCCTTTAGTAGAATGATCCATGTAAATCTACTAAAGTCATCAACTATGGTAAGGAAATACTTATGTCCATGTACTGTAGGGGTAGAGAAAGGACCCCAAATGTCCATATCATCTTCTGCATTTTGGTTTGAATTAGACACAGATCATCAGTGAACACAATTCTACAGTCCAAATCAAGCACAATCTTGGAAAGAGAAATCAGATTATAGTGAAAATTGGGCATGTAGAGAACCCCATGAATAGTAAGAGTTGAAGTCACTTGAATATCTCCAACTATTTCAGTACTAACAAAACTTCCATTAGGTAACTTTACACGTAATGGTGGAATTGATCTATGATGGGTGAAGAGACTTAGAGAATTACAAACATGGTCAGTAGCACCACTATCTAATATCCATTGAATGAAACCATTACCTTGCTTATCATTACTTGCAGAAGAGGCAAAACATTTGCTGAAGCTGTTCACTTGAGAGGATGAGCTTTCACCTGTAGATCTGGAATTAGACTTCAACAAAGCCATGAGAGCTTGGTATTCTTCACTACTAAAGGAAGCTACAACACGCTTGTCAGATGTGTGCTCTTGATCTTGATCTTCAGCATCAACACAGTTGGTACTAGCTTGACCATTGTGCTTAGAACTAGCCACAGTGCCATCTCTGAAACGAAAACCTGGTGGGAATCCATGCTTTTTCTAGCAATTGTCAACAACATGGTTTGTCTTGTGACAATAAGTGCACAATTTATCAGTTTTGGGAGGATATTTTCCATATGAAGAGGGTTTTCGAGCAAAATTAATGGACCCAAAGATGGTTTGATCTTCAATTTGATCCAATCCATTAAGAGATTCATGCTGAATTATCATACCAAAAACATAATTCAATTGAGGGTAGGGTTCCATAAGCAAGATTTGAGAACGTACCATACCATAATGATCATTCAAACCAGTGAGAAACAATAGAACTAGGTCTTCTTCACGAAATTTCTTGGCGTTACGCATGGCCTCACAAACACATTGAAAGGTGCAAGAACAATTTGGAATTGGTCGATATAACTCTAATTCCTCCCATATACCTTTCAATTTTGTGAAGAACTCAGTGACGGAAAGTGAGTCTTGGCGAAGAGCATACAAATCTCGTTGGAGAGAGGAGATACGAACTCGATCAGCACGAGAGAAACGAGCTTTCAAATCATCCCATGCTTGAGAAGTCGTTTCCGTATAAACTAAGCTTTGAGAAATGGTAGAGATAACAGAATTCATGAGCGAAGAAAGTACCAAATTATTGCAGCGAATCCATGGTTCGTACGTGGGATCAAAAGGCTCAGGCATGACGCAAGATCCATTCAAGAAACGAAGCTTGTTCTTCATGATAACAGCTTTCATGAACGAACGTGACCAAGAATGGTAATTCTTACCATCAAGAAGAGGTTGAACCAAGGTTGCGGTGGCACTTTCGTTAGGATGAATGTAAAACGGATTTTGAGACGCATCCGTGAGCGCAGGAATCGCCGGTACTTCCTCCACATTGGTGTTTGAACGACGCACCATGGTGGAGAGAAAGAGTAAACAGCAAAAAAAACAACAAAAATGACAAAGAATATAGATCAGACGAATGGCGCAGCAGAGCAACTCAGAGGAGAAGCTCTGATACCATATCAAAGATATGGTTGATACATGAAAAAGACATACAAAACTCCATTGATAAGGAGAAACAAGCAAGATATAGAAGATGAAGTGTAAAAGTGGAATTTCTCATATATGAAAGTCAAGTTACAATGGTTGATAGAGTGCAACTATATATAGCTACTTAGATTACAAGGAATGAAAATGCAAAGCTAAGTAACTAATTAACTAACTAGCGGTTACACTTTGTAACTAACTTTCAATGCAAGCTAACTAACTAACTTCTAGGTGGTTAACTTGCAGTTCATACTTTGACAATTATAATCAGGAGGATCATTTTCAATATAAATTACTCCAGTGTAGTACAGTAGTTTTCAAAACACGTTTTCTACACTTTTGCACATTAAATAGAGTTTTTTTTACTGAGCTGAAGTGGTTAAAAAATTGAGCTGAAATGTTAATGAATTTCCGCTATAATGAAGCATTTGAGAGAATTTGAGTTTGATTCCTGATGAAAATAATTCTTGGTCAAACTCTATTGATCCCGCGGTTGAACCAATGATTAATTACTAGGGTTCCTTCCTCAGGGAACCAGATGATAAATATTACGTAAAAAAAAAAAAATCAATTAAATTAGATTCAAGTGGTTAATGTGCTTCCCCTAAAAAAAATTGTTCACAATTTCTGATGGAAACAATTATATTGGGAACGAGGGCTAAAAATAAAAACAAACAAATATTACTTCAAATGTGATGTATTGAGAAGTATTTCAAAATGTATATATAAAGACATATTTAATATATATATATATATAAATTTTATTGTTATTATTTTTATAATATCTATTGTTTCAATTTTAAGTTTATTATCTATATAAATAATTTGTTGGTGTGTTATATCATAAAATAATAACGCATAAGTTTTGTGCATCGCACAAAACTTATAAGTCATGTATGCATGTCCGTGCACTCACAATAGAGCTCAATAAATTGGTGCGCCAATACCAAATAAAATTAAAATTAGTGGCTTAAAATATCGTGTGCAACCATACCGCCTAAAATAAAGTGTGGCTCACTTGGAGAAGAAATTTCTTTAATTGGAAGGAGGAATTATATAGTCATCTTCTTGAGGTTATCGGCGGGACTATCATCACTATGGAGGACGACTCGTGAGCTTATGCTAGTGGAGGTTATACACAGTGAGCTCTAACTACTTGTTTTTGTTAAGCAAATTTTTTCCGTTATATCCATTGTTGTTGTCTTCTGTAAGGTCTTGGACCAAAATTTGGTGGAGTTGGGCTCTCTTGAAGGTTATTGTGTTCTCTTGGCAAGTGTTACTTGGCCGTCTTTCAACGAGAGCAAATTTACTTTTGAGAGGAATAATCCAAGATGAAGAGATAGCTTTCTTTGGCACTGTGCGGAGGTTAGGGAATCAGAAAATCATTTGTTGCTCTTGCGTCCATCGACTTGGGTGCATGGTGTGGTCAATGGTTTGCTCTTGTGTCCATCGACTTGGGTGCATGGTGTGGTCAATGGTTTATAAGTGGTTCGTGCTAACTACAGTTTTGCGGAATTTTATTTCATCCTTATCAGAAGGTTTTCTCTCTCTATTTATAGGAAAAGTGAGCAAGGTCTTCAAGGTGTGTTGATGGTTTGACATTCGGTGGTATGGGTACTTTGGCGTTCGCGAAATGAAAGGAATTTTGAAGCAAAGGCTAGAAAATCGGAGGAGATATTTGAAAAGATACAAATTGTTTCTTAGAAATGACTTTTTATCTAAAAAGGCTAAATCACTATGTTTATTTTATGAATGATGTATTTATCTGTTTGATTGTATAGTGCGATAGGGTCATTGGGGTAGGTATAGAAACTGCTAGTTAGTGGATTATTTCTTGAATTGTTTGGGTGAAGTACTTCATGTACTTATTCGAATAGTGATTTAAATACTTCTTGTACCAACTCTAATTATCATCTACTTTTTAATGTTAAAAAAAATAAATTGCTCTTAGTAGTTAAATGTCACTAATTTGCACCAATATTCGAAAACTTGATTAGTTATGTCACTAATTTGCACCAATATTCGAAAACTTGATTAGTTATGATCATAATCGCACTTTAAATCACCATATCAACTAGGTGAATTACATACGTGCATATAATTACTAGTTTGTATAACTAGTAACATTATCTTCATGAGTGACATATATATATATATATATATAGTACCATCTTCATGAGTAACATTATTTGTAATATATAGTACTTAGTAGTATGTTAACTTTCAAGGTCCCTTATTTTTTTTTCTCTTCAAAATCAAGAAGCTCGTCCAACAACTTATCATCCAAGTACTCAAACTCAAACACTTGTCTTCCTCCGCTTCCCACATTTGCATTTCTTGAAGACGAAGAAGATGTAGATGATGAAGCAGAAGTGGTACCGTAGCCGGCACTAACCGGCATATTGTATTCATTTGGAAAATTAAGGATTGCAGATGAGCCTCGCATATCATAAGCAGCTCTATCATAAGCTCTAGCGGCTTCCTCGGCCGTGTTGAAAGTTCCTAGCCAAATCCTCTGACCTTGGTTATTGGAGTCACGAATCTCGGCCGCGAACTTCCCCCATGGTCGGCATCTAACACCTCGGTAGCGGACGTCGTCCTTTGCCTTTCCCCTTGATCCATCTCCACTCATTGTAGCTTAATTTGCTTTGGGTATGGTTTGTTTTTTTAGTTGTGATGTTTTGCATGCATGGTTATAAGGTTAGGACACAATTTGAGTTATATATAGTTGAAAAAATGGAATCATAGTTACACACTCTTAGTAGGAAACGTGAGTATTAATGGCACGTGTTGGTCATAATTAAGAAAGTTCTAAATTGAAAAATAATTGACCATATATTGAAAAGTTTCATGTTCATTGTATTAGGATGGTCAAAATGGTGGCTTTGCAAAGCTTTGAAATTCAATTGACCATATTTACCATTCTAACCTCATTTTTGAGTGTGTTTTTGCCACGTTGTTATTATTTGGATTCATTTCACTAATAGCCGCACAATGAAAGAAAGAAAGAAAAATAAACAGTACTTAATTTGTGGTCAAGAAAATTACTATATATTATACATAAATAAAGAAAAAATTAAAAAAAATCATCAGTTTTAGTGGTGGTTGAAAAGGTCAAACCAACCATTTGTGAGTCATATTATGAAGTCAATTTTTTTTTTTACTTAGGTAATGATTTAATATTCCAATGATCCCACATTAGTATAGAATTGTATATTTCAAGTGATACAATATATTATCCTCCACTAAGATTTAAGTATTTTGCTCAAAAAAAAAAAGAAGAATTTTTCTATATATAAGTTTCTAGAACGAGCTTACACTTTTTTTTAGAAAGAATCTGATTCCAGCAAATGACACTAACTAATTAATAGATACTCTTGTCTTCATGAATCCCCTTAAGGTTTGATTGTCTTCATGAATCCCCTGAGTTACTGTGTTACTGAATATGATTCTACTTAAATATTGGTTGTGCAAGAATAATAAGATTTGCAAATTGTTAATTTGCAATGGGAGAAAAACGAGATCATGGAGTAAAGAGCACCGAGACATGCACATAATAATTCCAACATGCAATGTACACTTACGCTGATTAAAAGTTAAGTTGAGAATTGAGTCTAACGGAACAGGTTAAATTCCTATGTGTCTAATCAAAATTTGAATTTCGATTTGAAGAGGTACCTACATTTAGTGTTCGCACTTCTAAAATAAATCACCTTAAATAGAATATATCTACGCGAAACCAAAAAAAAAAAACATGGTTGAGATCATTCTTTAGATAAACAAAAAATAATGCAAGTAGATTGGACACAATGTATTGGAGCATTCTCCATCTCAGCGGCTCCATGCCAATTGTTATCAGTTTTCACAGGCGGTTATAACTGTCTCCCCCTATATAAGAGCAAACTTTGGCGCTAAGGTAGACAATTCAAACACTTTTCACTTCACTTCTCCTTGATCGTGCACATATTGACTTGAACGTTGAAGTGCTAACGCGTTTTTCAGGTACCTTTCTCACCGTGATCCACCGTGTACCTAGAGCATATCACTACCGTAACTGTCTCAAACCTTGCTGTCGGAGTTATCTCATTCTGATCCAGTTAGAATAAAACCAACACAAATAGTCAACTTAACTAAGTGTTGCACATGAGGAAAGTTTGAGAGGTCGTAAATCAAAACAAGATTATCAGACCAATATCTAAAATGTGACACTCAATCTGATATTATTCAAACGTGGTCATTCGCAAATGAGAAGCAAAACCGTCCTTGATATTTTGAGTGTCATGTGCAAAATATGAAAATGGTGTCCAATTGTTTTTATAAGTAATGCGGGCACGCACATATTAAGTTAAAATTGTGATGTCCGAAAGAAAATAAAGGATCCGGATCGTCTCCCGTTTGTTGTCTTCTGCTGTCGTTGGATCTCTCTCTTCTAACATCATTTTTTATTTTTGTTAGAAATAATATAAAACCATTGATGTAGCCTTTCCTAATAGCTTAAGCTTTTGGGATAAACGGTTATTTGACATGGTATCAAAGCCTCTATGACTAAGTGGTCTAGAGTTCGATCCCCGCTCCCCTCACTTTATAATTAAAAAGTGGAATTTAAGCATATGGTAGGTGGGCCTATGCATTACCCACGCTTCAAGCCCAAGTGGGCTCTTGCGTGAGGGGGCGTGTTAGAAATAATATAAAACCATTGATGTAGCCTTTCCTAATAGCTTAAGCTTTTGGGATAAACGGTTATTTGACAATTTTCTTTTTCACTTTCATCTCAGCAGTTAGATAGGCACAGGAGAGATGGCAGAATAAATATTGCAACAGATGATCCACTTCCAAAAAAAAGGCTCTATGCGAGGCTGCACCTCCTGCACACCCTTAGGGCCACTAATTCAGTTCTTTAATTTATTATATGGATAGTCACTCTTTGGTGTTGATGCACATTTTGATGATTTGTTGCAACTTACTTTTATCAATAGATTTTTGTTTTGGGATTCTGGTCTTTGTAGAAATAGTACTTGTAATGAATGGTAAATTTATGGTGAAAGGTTGACAATTTTCTCAGTACAAAAGTAGTAATATAAGGGAAGATAGAGTCTGTAGTTAATTTTGTTTATTCTAGAAATAAGAAAAAATTAAACAAAATAATGCAATGAATAGAAGTATGGTTTTCTTTAATCTATAGATGAGCTAATCTTGCTGCTCCCTCTCTTGACTGTGTTTGATTTTTCCTTATTCTCCTATAACTTTGAGCATTATTCGCGCCTGTTGTCTCAAAAAGTAGCAACAGTCATGACATTTTCCTGCAGAAGATTTATTGAACCTGGCTCTACTTCTGAATTCAACTTTCGACGTCTTCTGTTTCCCAAAGAAAACATGTATAAGCTGCAAGAACATTGCTGGAAGCAAGAAAAGTGTTAAAACACTAGTATGTTGAATTCTGTTAAGTTTCTTTCAATCTAAAGACTCATGATGTATACTACATTGCAAGCACGCGAATTGCATATGATTCAACAATTCTTTCAATGCAGGACTTACTCTTAATGAGAAGGACTTGGTCACCTATGATGAAATTAGACAATGTGGAAATGAAGGGAAAAAAGAAACTTAAGAGCTTGTAGATTGAAAGAAAATCTCATAAGAATCATATTGTAAAAGATGCAGAAAATGAGATACAATTGCTAAAATCGTAACAAACAAACCAACGAATTTCGTTTTTTCTTGTGTTATATTACAAGACTGTGAAATAATAAAGCATATTATATATCTTAAAGACGTGTCTAAAGAGTTGTACCTATCTCCAGGGGTAGCCTGAACTGCTTGTTCAAATAAAGACAAAGCTTTTTTCTGGTCATGATGAAGTTCCCACAACAGTGTAGCATATTCAGATATCGTTTCACCGTCGCTGGGATCAGCCGAGATTGCTCTCGAGTAATAATTCTCTGCTGCTTCAAGATCTCGCTTTGACTGTACATTATTTTAAGTTGGTAAGAATGCAATTTTATAAGCCTCAAAAACTAAATAACAACATGTTTACAACCATGTAAGTATTCCCGAGAAAATGTTATACGAGTAATAGAACAGAAAAGCAATAGCAAAAGCCCCTCTTCTGTCAAAATGTTAGTCTATATCAAAATTTAGATTTAGTATATTATCTGTACATTTTATGTTTATATGGATGAAATTTGCTTCAGCGTTGAATCGGGCCTAACATTATATATTCCTAAACGATGTGTGTATGCGCGCATATGAACATAAGAAAAAAGAATTGAAGTCTCACCTGAAACAGAAACTGAGCATACTTTTTCAGAAACAAAGGATTGTTAGGATTCTCATCAATCATCTTCAAATAATCTGGATCATCATCGTCTCCACTGTAATTAGCTGTTGTAAGATTTTTTGCACCATTTTCTTCTTTTGAGATCTTGGCAGGTTCAGTGTCTTGTTTCTCAATGTCATTCTGTGTTCAATTACAATCATTTAGTATTAAATAAACAATGTGTATCATTCGGAAAACAGCGGCTCTAAGATAGCACAAAAAAAGCACCTGAGTTTGACGATTTTCACCTTCATTCTCATCATCTTCTGTTTCCCAGAGAAAACTAGCATATGCTGCAAGAACATCGCTGTAAAGGATGTTACATGTTTACTGTTATCTTTCATTCATGAAAAACTCAATATTTTGAAAGTTTAAAGATAACCTTCCAGTTTCTGTAAGCTAAAATAAGGTCGAAAAACTAATTTTAGACAAGTACTAACTGATAAAGTGATGATATTTCGAGGTTTTAAATGCTGCATAGCCTGGAAGTGTTACCTGTCTTGAGGTGCAGATTGAGCTGCACGTTCAAAAAAGACCGATGCTCTATCTCTGTCGTGATGGTTCTCCCACACCAGCTTCGCATATTGCATCAAGATTTCACCATCATTAGGATCAGCTTGAGTAGCGCGATGAAAATATTCCTCTGCATCTTGAAGTTCCCCCTTACCCTATCAGTAGATGAAAATATTAGAAGTCAGCATCAGAGAAAGAACTATAAGAAAACCGTCAGCAACCACAATCTTAGCTGCAGCATCAAGTGTTTTTGTCTTTGCAACCATAATACGGTCACAATTGAGGTTGCATCAGCCATATTTGACTGTAATTCTCCACAATATAACGATTTGCTACACAACCGTTACCGCTATTTGAAACCTCGGATCAACCATGTGTCTCCTCATTAACATGCAGTCAAGGTTGTCGAAATTGAGAGTTTATGCAAACTCGTTTTGCCCATGTGAAATTAACTAGTACTAGTTTAGCTAATATTAAAAATTCCAGAATGACATATATACTTATACAATGCATCAATAATTTTAAAATTTTAACTCAATTACAAAGCAAAAAACGGACACGAACAAAATCAAACTAATATTCTAATCAAATCCAGGATGAAAACCGAGATGAAAAAAAAATCTGTTGAAAATTCCCTGCAAATTTACCTGAGTTTACTTGGTTCAGCGCGAATCTAGTGAGTATACTCATTTCATTTCCAAGTTTGATAAAATTCGAGTTTAAAGCCAGAATCAAATCCTCAAAAATGATACCTAGACTTATGAAATGTTACGATTTCACAAGTTAACTCGCGGTTTTAATAACCTTCCATGTAGTTATAGTCCCTATGTGTATGAGAAACTTCATCAATTAAAGGCTCAATGGCTACTACTATACCGATATCATCTAAGACTAATACCTACATACATCTATTCATTTAGAATCAAAATATCTCTTGTTAAATTGAAGAACATGCAAAATAAACCAAAATCTAAACCATTAAAACCAGTTTCATTTCATCAGTACTATTTGAGTCAACTAATTGAAAAAAACAAGAAACAAAATCCTTAAAAAATATAAAGCAACTCACTTGTAAGAACTTGGCATATTTTTTGAGAATCAAAGGGTGAGACGGAAACTCATGAACCTTTCTCTTATAATATTCATCAAGATCCTCACTTTCTTGCAAACTAGGAACAAACATATCAATATCATCATCATTATTATCAGAAGATACAACTTCACCAGAATCAACTCCAAGTCCTGTTGCAAGATACATAGGAGGAGTAGAAGGTTGTTGAACATCATCATCATCATCAAGAATCAAATTTTGAATCCCAGTTGACCAATCATTCTCAATCTCATTCTCATCTTCTTCAATCAAATCCATTTTGCTTCTTTCAAAGGTAAAGTCAGAACTTCCAATGGATTCTAAACTTAAAGAAGCTCTTTTCAAAACTTGTTCTGGGTCATTGTAATCATCATCACCATGATGAGATTTGTTGTATATTTCAAATGATGGAGATGAATGCAAAGTTGTTTGATTTTCATTTTCCATTGATGTGTTGTTGGGACTATGAAATATATGTACTATATAGTTTGGATAGTTACTAGATTTGTGAAGTTCAGAAATTAGAATGTAGTTCAGTGCTTAGAAAAGCAAGGTCTATGATTGATGATATGGAAAGAAAAAGACAAAGTTATTGAGATACGATAAAATGAGAGAGTTTCGAGGCTATCTTTTCTTATCTGCATAAATAAATTGCCGTGATTTTTTAAAGTGTCATGCCAAACCGTGCCTCCGGCGCACTTGTTAAGCATACCAAAAAAAAGAAAATTGATGTTGGAAATATAACTTTTTACAACTTTAAGGCATTGAATGCACAAATTCCAAGAAGAAGTTTCTATATTTATATGTTTAGCATTTTCCTTTTTTAAAAGCTACAACTGTGTAGCTTCTGCAAAATTACGGTGTATCACCGTGATTCTGATATACTCATCGTGATATCAAACATACACTTGATAATTTTGAAATTTCTACTAATTGACCTAACTAGAGCTGTCAAAATGGGCAGGGTTGATGGGTCGGGCCATTAGGCCACGGTCTTGGATGGGCTGGGCCTAAAAAAACGTAGCCCAAAATGCCATCGAGCTTTTTTGGGCCAAGCCCATTTAGCTCATATGGAAATTGGTTTGGGCTGGGCTAGCCCATCATTTAATTGATAAAAACACATTTATGTCATTTTGTAAAAATATCATCAATGAAAAATTATCATTTAATTGATAAATTATTATAAAATATATATTTAAATGTGTAAGCTTAATAAAAACGGTATATTTACCTAAAACTAGAGTTTAATTGATATTTAGTATTGATGTAAAAATTATTTACACTTGCATCAAATACTATCTCTATAAAATTGATAGTTATAAAGAATTAATACATCAAAATGATATAAAAAATATTAAATAAAAAGGAAAAAAAAACAAAATAAAATAGCCAGACTGGCCCATTAGCACACAAAGCCCATGGAGCCCGGGACAGAACTTGATAAATGTTGGCCCAATAATAATCGGGTTGGGCCACACTAAACCATTTATTTTATCTGGCCCAGTGGATCGGACTGAGCTGGGTCAGGCTAGCCCATTTGACAGTTCTAGACCTAACATCCGTGAAAAGTGTAACATTTGTATTATAGTGTTCATTAATACTCCATTAGTATCCAGACACTCATAACAATACATATAACTCCTATTTAATTATTTTAAAATATATATAATTTAATTATTTTCTCTTTCTATTTTTTTAAATTGTGTGTAACTAAATTGAGCATCCAAATATTGATGACCATGTAAGCATTTCTTTTAGGGTAAATAGGGTTTTACCCCCTGCAAAGTTGGCAAGTTTTGGATTACCCCCTGCAAAGTTTTTTTTTGGGATTCGCCCCCTGTAATATTCAGATTATATGCTTTTACCCCCTGACTGCACAACTCAGCATGTGACTGTACAAAATATATGATGTGGCAGGTACACGTGGAATTGAATTATTTTTATTTATTTTTAAAAACCATGTCATTAAATAGTGTGTAATTATTATTTTTGTAAAACAAATAATTAGGAAATGGTTGTCTTCTTAGTTCTTATGCACGTGAGCCCAGAAAACCTTCATCTAACAATAGAAAAATCCAAAAACTCAAAACCTACCCCTTCATATAAGAACAACAACATTCCTTCATCTAATAACAACAAAAATCACTAAAACAAAATTTTAGAAACCCAAAATTAAAATACAAAAATCAGAAAAATAACAACCACCACCATAATCTAACAACAAGAAAAGGGAAATTCAGAAATCATCAACTCCATCACCACCGTCTTCGTCGAGAATGTCGTCGTTACCTTCAAACTCACCACCGGCAGCGTCAATTTCAATATCGCCACCGTCACAACCTTTCACGATCTCGAATCTGTCTCTCAATCTCGATTTCGAATTTCTCTCTCGATCTCAATTTCAAATCTCTCGATCTCGATCCCTCTCTCTCATACGTTTTTTTTAATGGGTTGTTGTTTTTGTTATTTTTTAATCTGCGCTTTTTCTGTTTTGTTTTTTTAATCTGAGCTTTTTAATTTTCTTTTGTTTTTGCTTCTTTTACAAAATTATACCATTTTGTAACCCCTATCTGCGCTTTTTCTGCTTCTTCCATCAAAAAGACTGGCCAATAAAATAGTTTTTTTAATCTGCATTTTTATTTAATAATATTGTGATGATGTTGTTTTTGTATTTTTGGGGTTGAATTGGAGAGGAAAAATGTTGTCAAATATTTTTTTGGTTTTGATTTTATGATGATGTTTGTTGTTGTTTTTTTTGTTGTTGTTGTTGTTGTTGATGATATTCTTGATGATGTTGTTTGAATGTATTTGGATTGAGTTTTGGATCAATTTGATGACCGAGAGAGGAAGAAAGAAGAACATGATAATGGTGGTGATTTGTTGGTGTTGAATCTGCTAGTGTTGTTGATTTTCTTTTGAGAGAGGATTTTAAGGTCGAAGAAGATGAACCTTCAAACCCAAATTCCAATTTCTTGTTTTTTTTTTTTGTCTTTCTATTTTATTCCAGTTTTTACACAATTACACAATTATTAATGCGTTGGCAATAAAAAAATTTAAAAATTCCACGTGTCATGCCATGTTGATATTCTATCCATGTCACATGCTGAGTTGTGCAGCCAGGGGCTAAAAACATAGAATCTAAACATTACAGGAGGCGAATCCCAAAAAAAAACTTTGCAGGGGTAATTCAAAACTTGCCAACTTTGCAGTGGGGTAAAATCCTATTTACCCTTCCTTTTACGTAACACTCACAAAATATTAATTTTGTACTTTACTTTTTATTTACTATCGGTATCCGCACTACTGAACCGCCTAAAAAGTTTTTTACAAAGCCAGTTGTTTTTTAATTAATTTCTTTTTCAAGTCTTGTGCGGCGATTTGAGTTTAGATTTAACTAAATTTTAATTAAAATCAACAAAAAATTGTAACAATATAATCAACAAAATTTATCTACAAGATCATAGAATTTTAGGTAACCCCAAATCCAATTCAAACATCACATTCTTCTCGTAGATATTATCCTTAAAAATTCGCCACTATCCTAAAATGTTGCACACTTGAAGCTGATTTTAGCTTTCAGTTTCCGGTTAGACTACTTATTACATTGAGGGTGTTGAAAAAAAATTTAAATAGTTAAAGTGTTACAATAGAGTGTTGAAGGATGTGTTGAAAGTGAGGTGGATTGATAGAGGTTGAAAAAATTCAACAGGTTGAATGAGGAGTGAGTGGGGACCACATAAAACACTTGACAAAATTTTATTGGTTGCTGTAATTTTAAATTTTTATCTCATCCTAATTATTTGGAGGGAATTATTTCATAGTAAGTTAATTTTTTTAACCAAAATTCATCATTTTTTTGTCTATAAAATTCAAATAAATTATTAAATTATAAAAAAATGTATTTAACTCTTAAATATTTTAATTTAATTTCAATCGATAATTGTTATTAATATATAATCACAAAAACAAAAACAAAAACATAAAAGAAAATAAGAATATAAAATAAAAGTAATGTGGTAGGATTTTAAATTTTATTAAACAAAACCATGGTAATAAATAAAAGTTGAACGAATGTTGAATTATTAAATAGAAGAGAGAAGATGATGTAAAATGTAAAAAATAAAAAAAAAAAGTTGTTGAAAAATAAAAATCATTGTAGGTAGTCTTATAAGCAACTCCCAAGTTGCAAGAAACAAGATGAACGTGATTATTTTAATGAAACGTGGGAGGAAAGTCTCTCCCATCACATGTTTCTCAAACCAAATCAATTGGTTAAAGGAATGACACAAATCCATACACTACATACGACACTGATACACCGATAATAAATAAAAAATATGATTGAATGTAATCACATGTGTTGGATATCAAACACGTCTTTGATTATATATATATATATAAAGACATGGCTTTGATTAGAAATGTCGGTGCTACAGAATTACAATTCAAATCGGAAGTACTCAATATATACTATCTTTCGCTTGTGAGGGGAAACCAGCTATTTGTTAATGATAAGTTAGTTATTTTTAATTTGTCAAAAAAAAATATGTAGTTATTTTTTACTGAAGGATTACAAACTAGTTGTTAGTTTTTTTGTATGTAGGCGAAATGAAAAGTGCTAATGAAACTCACAATTGTGAGGTTTCAAATTCAAAACCAGATGAAGGTGTTTTCAGCAATATTGGTATTTATCAGTTAAGCTAAAATTTATGACACTAGTTGTTGTTTTTTTTACTAACACTAGTTGTTATATAGTTAACTATTAATTATGAACTATTTTATTTTGGCTAGTTATATAATTATTCATTTATTAGTACAATGTACTGGTTTGGATCAGACTATTCAATCATGTTTTTCTCTTATACAAATTCGGTTCCTTATAGTGCAGTATATGAGAAGACCAAAGTTTGTTCACTTACTGGTATTCATGCATAAACTTGATCCAATTATTAATTACTCTAAACATGTCAATTTGATGATAAAAGATAGTTGTGACATGAAAAAGTACAAATAATAATCCAAACATGTTCTTATCCGCCCTTGCCTGCGAGCCTAGGAGCATCTTCACCTTGCGTCTGCTAACCGCTGCTAAAAAGCTAGTGACCGGTAATCCGATGCTACCACCAGACTAGCCGATAGTCATAAATCCAACCGTAAACAACAACAAAATCTTATATTTAATTTGCCCCAAATTAATGGATTGTATATAAAAGGTATATTGAGTGATGTGCATGTCACTACTAATACTATATATATACATATATATCAGTAAACTAAAAACTGAAATCAATAGTTTGTGTAACCAAAAAGTTTCAGCTTCTTGGTGATTTTTGTCAGTTTCTTGATCCAAATTTTCTTCAACTGGTATTCACTGTATCTCTTTCTCTGAGATCTTATCTTGTGCTTTCCTCTTCGTTTCGTTTCGTTTTTACCATGTCACCAATTTCACCAAACAATCCTGCACAAAATTCCACTCATGTCAATACCAAGTTGATAAAAAATTCTCAATCTCACACGATGAAGATACATCATGAAAATGCAATCACATCTCAAGATCCTGCAATTCAATATGATCCAGCAAAAGAAACAGTTACGTTACTGCTGAAGACCCTGCTGAAACAGATTCTGTCGTTAATTTTGATGACAGTGATATACAAGATAGACTAGAAGAGTATGAAAACAACATTCTTGGAAAAATCATTTCCGAAAAAACTATTCGCAAGAACTCAATTCGAAACATGTTAGGTAACATTTGGTGCAATCCGAAGGGTTTTCGGGTTGAACAGATTGGCGACAAGTTATTTCATTTCTTTATGCACGAACAAGAAGATACCAAGAGAATAATTCGAGGAAATCCTTGGATTTTTAGGAATTCTTGGCTCATCGTACAACCTTGGAAAAGAAACATAGATGCGCAATCGTTAGAGTTTCATCATGCTCCGAAATGGATTCAACTATGGGGTTTGCCTCTTCACTGCAAAACTAAACAGATGGGAATCAAGATAGGATCTGCCAGCATGGGTACTACTGTTCTTGCATCCGAGTTATACCAATATCCCGAAAACAAACTTAATAAACCTATCAAAGTAGGGATACACATTGGTAGCGTCGAGGATGGAGTACACTGGATTGATTTTCGATATGAGAAGCTTCTTCATTTCTGCTTCACTTGTGGCTTGATTGGTCACATCGAAACCAATTGTAAACTGCGCGAATCCAAAATTGATGCAGAATCCACAAATCAAAATGTTTTGGGGCCATGGCTTAGGTCTAATCAATTTGGAAGGAGGTTCATACATTACAAGGACAGAAAATACAGCAGCGACCCCACCAAATCGAAGAATTATGGTCATTGTAAGCCACTTGTTCCCCCCAAGTTTCTCGAAGAATTAGCTCATTGTAAGCCACTAGACTCTAGATTAGTTCATGCAAACTTCTAATAATTGTCTTTATTAAGTTGTTTTTGGGTGTTAAGTGTAAGAGAATTTTCAAAACATATAATTTTCAAAATAGCAATGTTGGAATGTTTAAATACAGATTACGTATGTAACAAGTTTTCAGATGATCTTTGTGAAATATTACTCTGGTCCTGTATTTGAATCTGATTGTCTGTGTTATGAATTTTATTCTGTAAACTATAATATATCGGTTCACATGGTTCTTTTTGAGGAAAAATTTGGTTCACAGCTGATATATATATATATATTTGTATATGTACTGGTTTGGAATTTGGATCAAACAATTCGGTTCATTTTTCTCCTATTCAAATTTGGTTGGTTACAACATGAATGGACCAAAATTTGTTCATTACCGATATTGAAGTTTGAACTTGATCCAATTATAATTATATATGCTAAACATGTCAATATGAAGGATATAGTTGACACATTCCAAAAATATAATTATTAATTAATAAAAAATTGTTGTTTAACTCCATTTTACATATATGTATGTATATTGTATATTCAACTTACTTTTAACTAATAAAAAAATTGAAAGTAGTAGTTTTTGAAGCAAGTTTCCGCTTAAATTGACGCATTTCCCCATGTTGTTGGAATTAAGGCAACTATACCCTGAAAATCTCCTCTAAATAATTAAAAAAAGATAAATACTTGGGGACTCAACTTACAGTATTGGGTACCAATATTTTTTAGGAAACATTTATTTAAAATATATATTAATATGAAAATTTGAAATTAAATTGAATTTTTTGCGTAGAGAGTACTGATATCCAATAATGTAAATCGAATGTGATGCAGTAACTGTCACAGTTATTAGCCTTAGCCATCCGATTTGAGATTGACAAACGAGATTATTTGAAGTTGATTTTACTAGTGAATAATTTAAACCGTCGGATCTCTAATTAACGGCTGAAATGTGATACAATGTATTATTTCAACTACAGGCGATCTTGGTCCTTTGAAAACATACATACCGATAACTGTTCCATAAAAAGAAGGTAGGGTCTGTAATACAATCTGGCATAATTTATGTTTGGTTTATAATAGTAACAGAGATTTAGTTTGTTAACAATAATGTTGGACCAAAGAAAGACCAGTATTGTTTGACAAAATCCAATTTTATTTTGGCAGATCCCAACAGAGAGAGAAAAAAAAAGAAAATCTAAATTCTAAAATGGCAAATGATAACGAGAAAAACGGGGGAAACAAACGCTAGAGAAGTAAAACAACAAATGATTGGGTGTCGTTAGAGGGCACTGTGATGGGAATGCCAAAATGACATCAAAGGCCTTATTTGCATGTTTTGTTGTTATTTTCATCTTTCTTCTATAGAACTTTTCCTCTTCATGCCACGCCCTCCTTCGTCGTCCTCTTCCCGGACGACCACGAGCGGCACCACCCCTTCCACCCATCGAAACTTCCATTTCCCTTCCCTTTTCACATTCCCTGTGATCAAAACCCTCAAACGTTCCAAAACTTCAAAGAAACTCTACAAAAAATACATCAGTACCTACAAACTCAAATAAAAACACAAGGAAGTTTGGCTCCATATCCATTTCTCATTGCCATCATCACATCACATTGTTAGAAATTAGAAGAAACTCACAATTATGTCTCAAAATAAGCAGCCGTTCCAATTATTGGAACTAAATGTTATATCCGCACAAGATTTGGCTTCTCTCGGAAGAAACATGCGAACCTACGCGGTTGCATGGGTTCATCCCGATAGAAAACTTTCTACACGTGTGGATACACAAGGCCACACCAATCCAACATGGAACGACAAATTTGTTTTTCGCGTGGACGAAAATTTTCTATACAATGACACGTCGGCAATCATGATTGAGATCTATGCTTTACATTGGTTCAAAGATATCCATGTTGGCACCATTCGTGTCCTTGTTGGAAACCTCATTCCTCCGCCATCTGGTGACCGTGCTCCTCTTGGTATGCGATTTGTCGCTCTTCAGGTCCGTCGTCCTTCCGGTAGACCTCAGGGGATTCTCAATATCGGCTTTACCGTTCTCGATAGTTCCATGAGGAGTATGCCACTTTATACGCACAATGCCTCCGCCGTTGGTTACCAGCATTTGATGGGAGAAACAGATAATTATAATGATAGTCATAATCATCTTAGTCCTCGTGTTGTTGCTGCCGGTGGCGGTGGTGGTAAACCTCAACTCCGACGAACGAAAAGTGATACAAGCTCTATTCTTGCCACTGAAGCCGTTATGCGACACCAACGCAATAGTATAAATAAAGAAAGAGCGAATTCTGCAATTTCTGGTTCTGAAGTTAGCGAGCATAAGGTGAAGAAAAGTAATAAGAAGAAGAAAAAGAAGAAATCATCGTCCAAGGCTAGTTCTATAATCAGCAGCGTTTCTGGAAAATTTACAGGTTCTGTTCTCAGCGATGCGGTTGTTCCGTGGAAAGTTAAGAATGGAAAAACAAGTTCTACTCCTTCAGAGACACACGTGGATCAACCACCACCACCACCACCGTTCAATGACGATGAACACCACCACCACCACGACGACGACAACAACAACAACAACAACCATGAAAATGAGGTTGATGATGATGATGATGATGATGATGATAATGGTAATGATACTGATGTTAATACCAGTTCTGAAGCTGCTACAACTGATAATGAAATGAATGAGAAACATAACATTGCATATGAAGTTAGGGTCACGCCAAGACGTCATTATCCACCATCTCCGAAAGTGGCTCCAGCGGAATTTAGAAACTCTTCGATGCCGAAGTTTATGAAATCTCCGGCGATGCCGGAATATAAGAATATTCCGAAGCCACACTATAAGCAATCTCCAATGCCGGAGTATAAGAACTCTCCTAAGCCGCAGTTTCATAAATCTCCAATGCCGGCGTATATGAACTCCCCTAAGCCGCAGTTTCATAAATCTCCGATGCCGGAGTATATGAACTCTCCTAAGCCGCAGTTTCATAAATCTCCTATGCCACAGTATATGAACTCTCCTAAGCCGCAGTTTCATCAATCTCCTATGCCGGAGTATAAGAGCACTCCTAAGCCGCAGTTTCATAAATCTCCTATGCCGGAGTATAAGAACTCTCCAAAGCCAAATTTTATGAGATCTTCGGCTATGCCGGAATATATGAATTCTCCTAAGCCACAGTTTAAAAACTCACCAATGCCGGAGTTTAAGAATTCTCCGATGCCCCAGTTTAGGAATTCGCCTATGCCGGAGTATAACAACTCGCCTATGCATCCGGTTAGGAACTCTCCAATGCCCCAGTTTAGGAATTCGCCTATGCCGGAGTATAACAACTCGCCTATGCATCCGGTTAGGAATTCCCCCATGCCGCAGTTCAGGAATTCCCCCATGCCACAGTTTCGAAACTCTCCAGCGGTGGCATCGCATTTTAGGAATTCACCGGCAGTTACGAAGTTCAACCCGGCAATGGGATTTGGTGGTTCACAAAGGGGTACTCCAATGCATCCGTTAGGGAAGATGAATGGTGCAATGGAATACGCAACGCCGATGAGGTCCAACTTGGCGAACATGAGGCCGGTTATGATGACGGAGTCGGAGCTGGGACCATCTCCTTCGGAGGTTGCAGCTGCAATGGCAAGGAAGCCGGTGATCGATGAGGATACCTCAACAGTTGGAGGGTGGAGCTTGGATGAGAGTGTTGAAGGGTTGGAGTCAAAATTAGACAGGTGGCGGACGGAGTTGCCTCCGGTGATAGACCAAGGTGAGTTGTCAAGTTTTCCAACAACGACAAGCACAAAGACCAGCCGCCACTCGCGGAGGAACACAGATGGAGGGTCAGGGAAAGGGTTGTTTTCTTGCTTTAGTACTATATGCGGGCTTGAGTGCTCAATTGTGTGTGGTGGTGACCCTAAGGACAAGGCCAAGGCCAAGAAGAATCGCAACCGCTCTTCTTCTTCAGCTGACGACGCTACCACCGGCACCAGCCTTCTGTGACAAACCACTGGCTGCATTGCATAGCATGCATGTGTGTGTGTCGTGGGAAAGGACTAAAATGTAATTTTTCTTCATTCTTTATTATAATCTTTTTGTTAACTCTTGTGTCATTCTAACTAATGTACACTTTCAGTTTACTATTCTTTGAATCTACTGGGATTCCACAACCCTATACACATCATACATCATATAATTATATATTTATATTTATGTATTTATCTCTCTCTCTATATATGATGAGTAGCTTTTTGTAGAATGAGTATCTCAGTATACTGGTTGCCTTTATGGGTAGCATTTTGTTGTTCTAAAGAACTCATATAAACACGGACACTAAACGACTCTAATACATAATCACCAATAGTAATTTGAAAAAACGAAAGTGATTGAATGTAAACGCATACATGTTGTGTCTGTTTTTGTCAAACACCAAACACACCTTCAATTTAAAGTGTCCGTGATACATAGGTTTTATATACTTCAGTGACATGCTGCAGTCTTTTAATGTTCTCAAAACATAACTTCAACTCTACATTGTTACTTGTTAGTTTCGCTTTGAAATTAGGCTGTTTTGGAAGTTTTTGTTTCAATCTGTAGTGCTGAAGAAAACCATGCTTTAAGAGAGTGCTTATATAAGTATTTTTCTTTTTTGGTCCAAGTGTCTTATATAAGCTAAAATTGTTAGATTTCATTCCAGTTATTAGATGTGTATCAAATCCAACCACACACACCTTAATTTACTTAAGCTATCAGAAAAAAGAAATAAAAAAAAACATAATGCTTGGGATTGATACGGCGAGATTTGGCTTGATAAAGGAAGTCCGAGAAGAACCGTCGCCATAAGATTGCTTCTACATGACATTATTCTGGTGTTGTTGCACGTGCATTTCAACAAAAATACTTGCATATCTTGGCATGAATGTATACATAAGTTGTAATCTAATCTAACAATTCTTGGATTACTGCCAAGTTGTAACATACTGATAAGCTCTATGCTTACAAACTCTAGTTTGTGTGAAAAACAATTGACTTAAACTACATTATTATTCTAACATATAAATTTGGATTCTTCCCGTCATAGAAAGTCGAAACTGATTTTTGCATATGCTATCTCACTACAAGAACTTTCTCGGATCAGTTACAAAACCTGTTAATGCAGATGCTGCTGCAGTATACGGGGAAGCAAGATAGACCTGGCCTTCAATGTGCCCCATCCTACCAGGAAAATTTCGATTTGTTGTTGAGACACATACCTGTTGTTAGAGTCCTTTCATTAGTTACATCAAAAGGAAAACCAAATAACAAACTTGTGACATAAATTTTTTGAGTGTTTGTGTGTTGTATTTATCTATATATCAAGTAAGAATTAATTTTTATATAAACTGTCCCTTTCCATTCTTGATTTTGAGAACTTAAGACAAAAAGTTGCTAATACATAATATATCATTGATAACGAAAACGAAAGAAAAAAAATCCAGTTAATATAACCTGGCTGCGCTATATCCTAATGGCATTAGGGGTACTTCACTAGGCAAAGATACTTCATAAGGGGTACTAAAGTGACAAGATTGATGAAGACTCAAAGTTCGAAATCTGAAGGAGTACTTCACTAGGCAAAGATTTGTTTCGTCAGTGAGAGCCCAAAGATGCGAGAATATATCCTCTTCATGCGTTAATAAACTACTTTATGAATTTGACATCATGTATTGATGTAAAATCTATATCAAGTGACGGTTGAAATTAAACAGACTGAGATGTAAATCATTATATCAAATTTAATTTTAATGGAACTAAAGTGACATAGAATATAAAAAACAAACAATATCTGAATAATGAAGCACGTTTCACTCTACACTCTAAAGTATTTGGAAAAAATATAAAAACATTTTTAGAAAAATATAAAAACATGATCAAAACAGAACCGTTAACACATGAAATGTATAGCTATAAATTGAGGTTTTCCTTCCACATAGCTATAAATTGAGGTTTTCCTTCCACATTTTATTACTGAGAATGTTTGAGTTTACCTTAGGTTCATTTAAGCGTCCATACGTGTCTCTTGGGCCACCCATACATGCAGCACAGCTAGGACTTGCAAGTGGATCACAACCAGCTTCTTCAAATATCTTTGAACATGTCTTGCCACCTGAGCCAGGTACCTCGAGCGTGTATATGTCCATCCAAACCTGAAAAAGTAGTAATGAGTGGCATTTTCAATCCACGACTCTGCTGAATGGAATTAACATTTATAAAACAAAACTGGAAACATTTCATATTCTCGAATAGAAGTAGTACACCTTCACACACCTTTTGGGTAGCAGGAACAAGAAAAGTAGGAAGCTTGACAGTTTTTCCCTACAGTTGAACCGATTTTCATTAAGTTAAAAACTGGTAAAAAAAATTTTTAAACTATCAGCAATAATGTTTACCATATATTAACGCACTATTCGAGAATATGAAATGTTTCCAGTTTTCTTTTATAAATGTTAATTCCATTCAGCATAGTCGTGGATTGAAAATGCCACTCATTACTACTTTTTCAGGTTTGGATGGATATATACACGCTCGAGGTACCTGGCTCAGGTGGCAAGACATGTTCAAAGATATCTGGCTAATGTTTACCATATATTAACGCACTATTATAAATGTGCGAGTGTGAACCAAATTTTATTGTAAATTTATGCAATTTTTGTTGGAAAAATAAATGAAAGAGAAGGAAAATATAGAAGACATACACCAGCTAAGAAAACTTTTGCTGCAGCCATAAAATCTTCAGTCTTTCCACCAGTGCACGATCCAATGTATAACATTGTTGCATTCTCTTGCCAAAGCACGGTTATCAGGGGAATGCGGCTGTTTGATAGTATAAATATATTATATTACATCATGAATCAGACATAAAACCGTATTTTATAAAACAAGATTCATAACATTTTTTAGGTAAAGTGAAGATGAAAATATGATGAAGCTAAAGTAAAACTACCTTTGCCACCAACGGCTCCATCTTTGATACATCAAACCTATACTGCGCTTGAAACCTAGCACATCAACAAGAAAGAAATGAAAAACAAGTCACATAAGGGGGAAATACATGACCAGTTTTGGAAAGATGCGGTTGCGTAATACTGAGAAATGAATAAGAATATAAGATAACTAGCTAATAATCACCAGAAGAGAATGTATACCTTGATAGCTATTGATAAAAAATAATAATAATTGCATATGTAGGACAATTGAGAAGGAAACAGAACTTGCCTTGCTTTCTCATCACTGAAAATTGGTTCGTACGGTGTAGATGTCTTATCCTGTGCAAATCAACCAAACAATATATAATTCAATCCATGGCAATGAGAGATAGGAGAAAGAATTAAGATGCAATAAAATCAATATAAATGAAATAAGAGTACGATTGGCAAAACTTGTTAGTTTACATGCATAAACACATGCAGGATCTTATCTAACGCATTACATAACTAGTGCATCTCACTCTTTTTTTATTGTATTGAAAATTCAGCATGTTGCATGTATGAATATGCGCGAGTACTAAGCACAAGCATAAACATTTATAACAAGCTTGTTAACCGAGAGAAGACGTACATAAATAATTAAATTGAAAACATAAAGGGAACTGATTAATTCCAACAACCTCAAGGTACTTGTATGTGGTTCTGTCAGCAGCAACAATACCATTTTTTCCTCCAGCTTCGACAACCATGTTGCATAGTGTCATCCTTTCTTCCATCTACAATGCAACACTTCAAAAATCTTATACTTTGGAAAATAACATTAGCATAGAGAAAACGAAAAACCTATGTATACATACAGTTAAACTTTCAATGGTGGTCCCAACAAACTCCATCGTTTTGTATGTTGCACCAGACATAGATATTTCGCCAATGATCTGAATGTTGGCAGTTAATGTTTGCACATGGCAAAACCGCTGATAGAAAATAATAGTTACATTATAATATACTAGTGTTACATAATTTTGATAACCACGTTTGATTCAAATGGAAAAGCATGAGAGAGGAACCTGTCACCTACATTCAAAATTAGATCCTTTGCCAGCAAATAGTTTGGCATTTCACCATCAATTACAAATCTCAATGTTGGAGGCACCTGCAGTAAGTGTATTCAGGATATTATCAGTGCCGGAAGGTTTTAACCTTCATTAACAAACTCAATAGAATAGCCTTTTTGCTCAACCAGGGAATCAGAATTTTGATTTCCTTATGAGATTGGTTGGACATATAGCTTGCAAATTAAGAAACAAAATATTATTATTGAAGAATCTTTCCAATCTTTGTAATTCAACGTGAATTGAAAGATTATCCATAAAAAATAAAACATTGCATAGTAAATTTATTTACTCAATGAGCTAACAGCTCAACTATCCACTCGTAGAAATCGAGGAAGTGATGGAATGATCAAAACACCAATAAAATAGAAATTCCATATTTTATTTTTCTGAATCTTCAGACATTTGCTATTACTGGAACGAAAACAACTTTGATAAGACAATGTCTTCAATCAAATAGTCGGAAACCTCACATATAATTAAATGATATATGTTGACTTGCCTTGAGTAAGATCTTTCCTGTCCCCAATATAAAAGCTGCATCAGTGTTACCAATTCCAGTAGCAAATTGACCAAACGCTCCAGCCGATGTCGTGTGTGAATCTGTACCAAGCAAGACCTGGTATCATGTGTCAAGTGATTAGAACAGTGGATTTATCTAACACAGACCACTTACTTCATATGGTGCATGATGACTTTATAAAATAATCTGTAGCTGATTAGCTATGAATTAGTTAGTTATATTATTATGTGGTTAATCTATAGTAATCAATCCATAACTAATATGATTAGTCAAAAAAATAATTCCATAACTAATATGTAATTAATTTTACAACTGCGATCCACCATAAAGCTCAGCAATTAGAATTTGGAACAACTTTGAAACTTTATATTACAAATTTTATTATCATGTGAATAGTTTTGTTAAATGGTAACAGAAGTTACCTCTCCAGGTCTGCAATGACCCTCTTGTGCAAGAGCAACGTGGCAAACACCTTTATAATCAGGATTGGCCTGCAAGGTATAAATTTTTAATAGTCTATAAGATTTTTTAAGCAATTTAATTGAACCTTATTGACAGTCAATAATTAAAACTACACCAATGCAATAAAATAACTGCTAAAGTTTGATTTTCTAACAAAAAATCTAAAATCAAATAAAATTGTCCATCACAAGAAGTATTAAGGGTCTTTTTGATAAAAAGACATTTTTTAGCTTATAGCATATAAGCCCATATTATTTTGACCGGGCTTATCATTTTTCTCTCAATTTTACCTTGTCGTCTTACTTGACAAAAATTAAATATTTAATCGAATATATATTTTTTTTATATCATTTCATATTTATACTTAGTTCTATCGCTAATTTTAACAAATACTACGAGTTCAATAAAAAAACTTATCTGTTTTAACTTCATCCGTTATAGGTTAGCTTATTAACTACTTTTTGTCAAAATAGGCTAAATAGGAAGAACATCAGTTATCCATGTGTTTCCCCGGAGATTAGCCACCGCTGTTTATGGTGAAAACAAATGAAAAAAATATATACAAACAGTTCCAAGAGAAAGAAAATTAAGAATTAGCAGTTAAAATACGAATTAGTTACCAAATTATTAATTAACCTTTCAACTAAGCAGTAGCTTTTCATGTGGCGAACGAAGTTGAACCGCCAAAGCTGATTTTGCACGCCGCCGTAGTTTGGCAACCGCTGCGAATTAGTAAACTGATGGCATTAAGATTCAAATTCCGGCGGGCGAGGAGAGGAGCGAGTGGTATTTGAGGACTTTGGGTTGTTTGAAAAAATATTCTAAAACAAAGGGATTTCTTTGCAATTTTAATAACTTGGCAATTTTAAGCAACACACCTTCTAACACACTTTTTTCAACACACGCTTTCTAATTGGTTAGATTTCAAATGAGTCCCACTAAATTTATGTGGGGCCTACATGTTTTAGTGGGATCAATTTGAATTTCAACCAATTAGAGAGTGTGCGTTGAGAAGAGTGTGTTAGAAAGTGTGTTATTAGCATTGCTCTTTGAACCATCGATCATATGGAGAACTTTTTTTTGTCACCCTAGCAACTTCTCGCGCACCCTAGTGTTTCCCTTTTTACCTTTTCGCTACTTAAGTAGTTAATGTTATAAAAATAATTTTTTTTTAAAATACAATCAAGTAGCAAACATGAGTATTTTGATAAATTTGTAGAGTGTGCGAGAAAATGAATAGAATTCCAACAAAATATTTCTTATGGTATTCACCTAATAATTATCTTTCGCCTTCTTAACCCATATTTCACATTTCACAATTAGAAGGGAAAAAAAACTACTTTATTTTTATATCAATTAGAAAGAGAAAAAACAATCTCCGTGAATTTAGCTCAGTTTATAGGGATATTGCACTATATGTGCAGAACATCGGGTTCGAACCTGAGACACTCGATTTATTCACCTTTAATGGTAATTTTTCTAGCTGCTACTAATAGACAAGAGAGAAAAACTCTACTTTTATTGCGTTCATCAAATCCTAAACTGCCAAATATAATTAGAAATCAATTGTTAGTTCTGTGTCAATGTTAATATGATATATCTGCCAGTTGCTTTGACAATTGGTGAAGAAACTTTTGCAATTAAATTGTCTAGTTGTTAATTTGTAAATAACAATGACCCAGTCAATTTTGTTACTTTATCTACCCCTCATAAGTCTTAATTATTTTATTTAGAAGGTGTATTGGATTGAGATTTTATTGGATTTTAAAAGACTTCTTTATGTTAAAGAATTTCATTGGTATTCAATTAAAACTTTTATAAAATCAAATCAAATTTTGTGTTATTCAATTAAGACAATTAGGATTTTTTTCAGGGCAATGAAATTCGCTGTTATTCGATTGAAATTTCTCATGACTTATAAAATGTCGCTTAGTATTCAAAAATCAACAGATTTTGGTGGATTCTTTCATGTAGTGGATTTCGTGAGACCTTTTAGTTAAAAATACACTTGAGAGTCTCTTCCAACAATCTCACCAATAACCTTGAGACTTTTTTCAGACTCTCCAAGACTTTTTTTCTTCAAAAGTTCATCATCATTGTACCAGGATTTTTCTTCTTCTTTTCTTTCTTCACTTGCTTATCAAATAATTTTGCAAGTTTTCTTTTTGAACAAATTCTACAACTTTTTTTCATATTGGATTCAACATTTTGCTATTTCTTATGTTATTTTGGTCATTGAAGTGGGGTATGCAGTTGGTTAACAATAAAAAATTACATTTTTTTTATATATACAATCGGTAATCGGTGATTCACTTGCTCCATATGCTTTTATTTCAAACATCGTACGTAAAGAAAAAATACAGAACTTTTCATCGTATTTTTTTTTTTTGTTTTGGATTCCCAAAAAAAAAATTTTTTTTATTTATTTATTACTCTTATAATTTTTTTTTATTAAAATTTATTGAGTCTTTTGAAATTTTCCTAATATATAAAGTATTATGAAATTTTGATTGTAAAAAGTCTTTTTAAAAAAATCTCTCAAAATCCATTCAAATCATGTGTTAAAAATTAGTCTTTTGAAAAAAATCTTTTAAAATCTCACAAATTCAATACAATCCCACTAAGTCTTTTGAAATCTTCAAAACTTTTTTTGTCAAAATAGTCTTTCAAAATTTAAATCGAATACATCCCAGTTCACTATGATGTCGAACAAAACAAAGATTAAGGATAACAAGTTAATTTGTGGTTGGGCATAAGGTTTCTTCTTGCTTAATTTTTTTTTTATAAGATTCTTCTTGCTTAATATTGATTATGTTAGAAGGCGATAAAATCTGAATTACATAATATTTAAAGTGTTATAAATGGTACCTAAATACATTACAAAAAACTCTCTGGTACATGTTTTATTTGGATATACCGGTACACCGTTGAGGTGGATAATTTTGATAGATTCAAAAATTTATAAACATTATTTATAGACTTATAAGCATTATCCACATCAACGGTATACCGAAACATATCCAAATATGATGTGTATGAGAGTGTTCACAAAATAAAAATCAAATCTGCTCAGCACTTGTTCCACTCTTGTAGCACGTTCGGTTCTCTTTGGTCTCTTGTCAGTTCTTGGATTGGATCTCCTTTGGTGATAGCGCAGACTCTTCCAGATCATTTCGTCCAGTTCACTAGTTCAGCAGGAGGTTCTCGAGCTCGACGCTCATTTATGCAGCTCATCTGGCTTGTTTGTGTGTGGGTTGTGTGGTCAGAACGAAACCACAGATTGTTTCGAGGCTCAGGAGACACTCTACTTCATATGTTGGACAAGATCAAAACTTTTTCATATAGGTGGTTGAGGGCGAAGAACAGTACTTTAGCTTTAAACTGCCATAGTTGGTGGTCTAGTCCTATGCTTTGTTTGGGCCTTATTTAGACTTTCTGGTTTGTATATTGTGACTCTTTTGTAATCTTACTGATTCTTCCTTAGTACACCTTGTACTGAGGGAGATATCGTTTTCTTCATATATATATATATATATATCATTTTGTCTTGTTCAAAAAAAAAAATCAAATCTGCTCATTATTTTATTTTTAAATAAAATTTATGAATCACCCAAATAATCTTTCTCTCTCTCTTTATTTGGTATATTCATTTCAAAAATAACATGGGATATTTTTTAAATAAATCTTTTATCCTATATCTCTCTTGTTTGCTGCACATATAAATATATAGTCTCTAGATTTCCTCACAAGGATTCGTTGTGTGCATCATTGTTTTTAATACTTTGATTGAAAAAGTGTGTTAAAACGAAGATGTCTATATCTCAAACATGCTCACAATGTGGTCACATCTCTCAAACATGCTCAAAGTGTGGCTCGCAAACATGCAATGATGGAGGAAAAAAGAGCATCATGCTTTTTGGTGTTCAACTCACCAAAGAAACCAACAACACTATCAATAACAACAACAACAACCACTCTTAATACCAACAACTTTCGCCTCAAATTTCCACCTCCATTAATGTTAGTAATGTCTCCGACAATGTTGTTCATGCATCTGCAGGATCTCGTAAATACAAACGAGGTTAGTAATTAAAATTAACAATATTTATTTTGTGGTAACCCTTTTGTTGTGAATGCTTGTTTGGCCGAAAGATACTTAAAATTTAAATAAGAATTTTTCACGCAATAATTAAATTTAGTTTCTCTTGAACAATTTTTTATTTTAGTTTTTTAACAATTAATTTTAATAAATAAAAGACAAATTATTAATGTATTTTTTTTGTTTTGTCTGGTTAACGAAGGAAGTTGGACAAAGGAAGAACATAAGATGTTTTTGAAAGGGTTGGAAAATATTGGTAAAAGTAAGTGGAAAGTAATTTCTGAAGACTTTGTCAAAACTCGGACACCAAGTCAAGTTGCCAGTCATGCTCAAAAGCATTATCTTCTCCTCCGTCCAAACCAGAATCGCCGCCGCAATGGAAAATCTAGTGTCTTTGATCTTACCATCGATCCGGTAATATTTTTTCTTGTTCTAACAACTTTCTTTTATTTCTAATTTTCGTTTTGTTATTTTTTTTATTTTGATAGAATTTTTTCTCTTTTTTTATAAATTTTTTTTAACTTAATAATAAAAAAAAAACTATTGACGGAATAATAAATAGAGAATAATGTAATTTTTACACATATACTTAATAAATTATATTCTATTATATAAATATTAGATTTAACTCCTATATATTTTTTATGTAAGATATGTTTTATTTTTTTTATAACTGTTATGGTTTATGTTTTTACGTTGTCCATCCTAATTATATCATTAAATATAATTGATTTTATTTATAATTATTTTTAAAATTGTATATGTGATTGATGGGTATTTTATCTTTTTTTTATTTTTGATAATATTGATTTTTTTTTGGCTTTCACCTCCAGTTTAATCTGATTCAGGGGTCAGTTTTGACCTCGAGCGATTTCAGCCCCTCCCGATCGCAGTTGCGGGGGATCAAAGCCGTGGTCCTCCCTACAAAGTTCAGCGTCAATCACCACTGAATCAACTAACGATTGGTTGATAATATTGATTTTATCTTTTCAAAAGTATAAACTATTTTATATTGATACTGAATGATAATAATCTCAATTTTTTATTTGGCGGAGATCTCAAATATTTGTTTAACATATTTTAAACACTGAAGAAGAAAAAAAGATGGAATTTTATTTTAGCGCAAGGGGTTAAATTTCACAATGTTACCATTGACTCCAATAGAGATGTATGATAGAAAATAAATAACGATTTTTTTAAAAGCAAATGGCCTAAATACATTAAGAAAAAAAGAAAAATAATAGATGATAAATTAAACTAAGTTAAATCACATAAACATCTAAACGAACATACTCACAATTTTTTACTTTATATTTTGTATTCTATGTTATTATTTATAATTTATAATTAATACATTAATGTGATTTTAAGATTACTTTTGTAAAAAAATAGATATAATTTCATCTCGAAAAGAAAAAAATTGATCCAAATTTTATTTTGATTATTAATTTTAGGATGTGGATTCTTCGGCTATTATGGAAGATGAGCAAATTCAGCAAGAAACTGTGGTGCCCCTATCACCACCAACCCCCAATGCATATCAATCCACACAAAATGAAGGCAGCCCTTTACCGATATGTCTTGGTCCAGTACCATTGTCGGTGTGGCCTCTTTCTTGGGTCGACTTGAATGACAACAGAGCTTCTTCTTCCACTGGGACTTTTCCATTATCATTGAAGCTACAATCTTTACCTCCACCAGACGATCATTCACCAGAAACTACCGGCCATTCGTCACCATTGACTTCATCATTGGCTTTTTCTATAATGTATCATCACAAGTAGTACTAAGGGTTTGTTTGACAAAACACATTTTTGAGTTTATAGCTTATAATCTAATATAAGTGACATTTTCTTATGAGCTTAATTAGAGCTTATTTTGACTAGCTTATAGCTAATAATTTTTCTCTCAATTTTACCCCGTCGTCTTACTTGAAAAAAATTAAATATTAACCAAATATATATATATATATATATATAAGTTAGTTCAATCTCTAATTTTATTAAACACTACAAATTCAATGAACTAACTTATGTGTTTTAACTCCATTTGTTGCAGTCAAAAAACAAAAAACTCCATTTGTTATAAGTTATTTTATCAACTACATTTTATCAAATAAAACCTAAATAGAAATAAAAACAATGTTTCCCGTTGCAGATTAGCCACCGCGGTTTAGCGGTGAAAATCATACCGATATCATGGTGAAAAAAATGAAAATAAAAAATTAAATATATATATATAATGAAAAAATATTTTGTAAAAATATCTTATATATTGAGATATTGAGATGGAGAAACTACGATAGCAAGCAAGAAAAATATAATGAAAGAACAAAAAAACTAAGTGAAGACTAAACATAAGACATACTTACCCTAAAGTTACTACGATCTTGAATGTCATAGAAGTATTTGATATCTTGCTCCATACAAAAGTCTCTTGCAATATCGACATTACGGTGTGCACGTTCATCATTTGTGAATATGTAATGATCCGGAATAACTACAATCTTTTCACGATCCCAAACCTTCAATCTCAAAAAATACCCACAAACTTAAATAGCTTCATAGACAAATAAATAAATAAAACCTCTTCCTAGCTGTTTTTTCTCTACCTTCTAATAATCTTGGTCGAATTTTTATTAGTATGAACACAATTCATCGTTCATAATAGTGATTTTAAAAATCGTACTAAATTGACTTATTCAACTGAGAACAAACCAGTTATTGGTTGGTTTGATCTCAATTACATTGAAGTCCGATTGATCTAGGTTGAATCACGGTTGGCTGACTTGGTTTTGCATTTTTTATCTATTTTTCTTCTTACATTTTTTAATATTTATTTATATTTCATTCGGTTCAACTTAGAGTGAATCGACCAAACCATAACTCAAAAGTCTTACCAATTCGATTTTTAGTCTTACCTTTGCAGTGTTACCAAACTCTCTCGTGAAGATCCCAGAAACACCAGGACAAGTGATATCATTGATCATCAAAACATCAACATTAACCTAAGCATTTTCTCCCGGCTTAACCTCACACTTCTTAGAAGCTCTTGCCAGAATCTTCTCCGTCGCAGTCATCGGAGTTTTGGTCTACAATGAAGCAACAAGACAATAAACCCATCATTAGAACAAAAATTTGAAGCAAAATCTCAACAACAAAAAAAAAAAAAAAGAAGAAGAAACTGAATAAGTTGAACCCAACTAAGCCAGTTGTAGAAAGGTTGTGTTTGTTCTTCTGAGGTGACACCAAAGAAACAATCTTCTTTGATATTGTTTTCTTGCATTTCTTATTAGTGATAAAGGATGATGGAAATGATGAAGGAAACGGATAATAGCTCAATTGATTTTTCTGAATTAAAAAGATCAAAGTTGCACATTTTTGTTAGTAAATAATAATATTTCTATTCAATTAATTACTATAAAGATGGAATAATTTTTTGTAGTGTGTTAGTGCAAGCTTAATGGAAAGACCTTGTTATGTTTCGATTTAGAAAAACGATTTTGAGAACCAGCACTGAATAAGTTATTGGCCGAGTCGCGGTTCGATACGCTCTCTTTAAGACGTTTCACGGCACTACCCAAATTTGTGCAAGGTAGACTAGCAACCGTGAAGTCCCTAGGATAAAACAGCCAAATCAAAAATACCGTTATCTACTGCACTGTAGAAAACGGCCAGAAAGACACCCTCGATGGTTTTTACAAACCAGTCAATATTGATATGAAAATATCAATTCGAAGTGAAAATAATCACTTTCTGATTCTGAAACAACAAGAAATAAAATATTTTTGAGAAGAAAGAAAGAATTAAGAGAGAAGAAGGAATTCGAAAATTCAGAGAATTGAAGCAAAAAATTAATGAAAGCTGAAGTTCTGTATATTTATAGAGGAAGTGAGGAACTGATAATCAGGATTTCGTGGGAGCCTGATACCTCAGTCAAAGCAAAAACGTGGACCATGATTTTAGGCCACTCATTTGTTGACCGATGAGGTGGCAACAGAATTCAAATTCCGTTTTTGACTTGGTCGATGCACATTAAACATGTGCTAAAACCCATAACGGATAGTTGACTCACACACTTAACAAAAAATAATTATTATTATTTTTCGATATTAAAAAATTAATATATCACCAAGCCCAAGCCCGGTCCGAACCGAGCCGGCCGGACAGACGGCGGCGGCGCGCGCGCGTGTGTGATATTCGACATGGTGTGCGGTCTCCCCCGTTTACAAAACTGGGTACCCCTTGGGGCGTACCCCAAGTAGTGAGCTTTCACTATATAAACACTACCACAAGGTGTGTCCTAACCAATGTGGGACTAAATGTGAACTTTTTCAAATTCACACTCATATGTGTTTATTCTATACCAAGTTCAACAAGTTGCTACATTTTGCTTACTTGTTCCAACAATCCCCCACTTGAATTTAAAAAAGTTGTTTCAGTCATATCGTTGAACGTTTATGTAAGATTGTGCATAAGCAAAGGTGACGCTTGTCTTGAACCTTTGCATAGCGAGTAAGAGCCCGATTTAACAAGAGTGACGCTTGTCTTGAACTCTATCTCAGAGTTTCCTCAAACCCGCACACAACCTTTCCTAAGGTGTCTTCTAAAGCCCGTGCTTTAATGGCCCTGCACGACTATCCCGGTTTCATGAACGATCTAGGAGTTCGCCCCAAAACTCCATAGGAACCGGCCTCAGTTCCACATTCATATAGGCAAGTCTATCTCAAGTACCCCTGAAGCAGGTACTCCTCTGATACAGAGTATAGATCTCATTAAGAGTTTCTATTACCTCATCCTTCTCGCTTCAGGTTTCATGCTTCTTATCTTTGCATGATCATCCCTATTACTCATGACTTGTTGGTTACCCCTTGAAACCTAATTCTTAGGATCTGCAGTCTTTTAGGTTGGGTTACCATCATAAGTAATTCAAGTAGGCATTAGTCTCATCTTAACAAATGTATTATAGACTTTCTCTCTAGCTAGTCCTTTCGTCAAAGGATCGGCTAAATTATCATCAGTGCGTACATGATCCACTCTAACAGCGCCTTTAGTGAGGAAATCTCTCACAGTGTTGTGCTTCCTTCTAATTTGACGTCTTTTACCGTTGTAGTAACGGTTCTCAATTTTAGAGATAGCCGCGGTACTATCGCAGTGGATCAACACAGTTGGCATTGTTTTTTCCCATAAGGGAATCTCAGATAGCAAGCATCTCAACCAACTTGCTTCTTCACTAGCTGTTGCTAGTGCTATCATCTCAGACTCCATGGTGGACTGAGCCAGTATAGTCTGTTTCTTAGACTTCCAAGATACAGCTCCTCCGACTATATTGAAAATAAAGCCACTAGTTGCTTTGGAATCATCTGACAAGGTGTTCCAATCAGCATCACTGTACCCTTCAAGTACAGCTGGAAATCTCTGATACTGTATTCCAAGGTTCATGGTCTTTTTAAGATATCCCATGACTCTATTTATGGCATGCCAATGCTCATCACCAGGTCTGCTGGTAAAGCGGCACAACTGTCCCACGGCATATGCAATGTTGGGTCGAGTGCAATCAGTGACATATCTAAGACTGCCAATGATGCTCGCATACTCAGTCTGTCTAATGCTGTCACCAGTGTTCTTAAAAAGTTTTACACTGGCGTCACAGGTGTGTTTGCAGACTTACTGTCAATATATCCATATTTCTTTAGGATCTTTTCCACATAGTGAGATTGATCTATGAATATTCCTTTTTCAGTCCTAGTGATTTTGATTCCTAGAATCACACTAGCTTCTCCAAGGTCTTTCATATCAAAGTTGTTACACAACAATGATTTCACATCATTTACTGCAGACATATTTGAACCAAATATGAGCATGTCGTCTACGTAGAGACATATGATAGTGCAAATGTAATTATTAGACTTATAATAAATACATTTGTCACTTTCATTCAGTTTGAACCCATTTGATACCATTAAATTATCAAATTTCTCATGCCACTGCTTAGGGGCTCGTTTAAGACCATATAGAGATTTTTCTAGCTTACAGACCTTGGTTTCTTGCCCATGTACTACAAATCCTTCAGGTTGTTCCATTTAAAAAAGCAGTTTTAACATCCATTTGGTGTACTACTAAGTTATGAATAGCAGCAATTGAAATTAGTACCCGTATGGATGTTATTCTAGTGACCGGAGAAAAAGTGTCAAAGAAATCTATATTTTCTCTTTGCCTAAAACCTTTAGCCACAAGGCGAGCCTTGTATTTTTCAACAGTACCGTCGGGTTTTAGTTTTCTTTTCAAAATCCATTTACAACCAATTGGTTTGCAGCCAGGGGGTAAGTCTACCAAGTGCCATGTCTTGTTGGATTCTAATGAATCCATCTCATCATTAATAGCTTCTTGCCATAGATCTGCATCCATCGATGACAAGGCTTCTTGAAGATTTGCAGGATCTTCATCTAATGTATGAACCGCATAATCCGGTCCATAATCTTTAGCAACTCTTACTCGTTTACTTCTTCGAAGTTCTGTTTCTACTTCGTCATTGCTATTCTCATTTCGTTTCACTGGTATGTAACTCTTTTCAGGAATATTACTCTGTTCAGTGCCCCCACTATTTCTCGATTTAAAAGGAAATTTATTTTCATGGAAATCTGCGTCAACAGATTCTATGATCACTTTTGCATTTAGGTCATAAAACCTATATGATTTACTGTTTGTTGCGTACCCAATGAATACACATTCATAGGCTCTACTAGCGAGTTTAACTCGCTTCGGATCCGGTATACGGACATAGGCTAGACATCCCCAAGTTCTCAAGTAAGACAAGTTTGGTTGTCTTTTCTTTAATGTCTCATAAGGAGAGATCATTTCTTTATACTTGGGAACTCTATTCAGAACAAAGCAAACAGTCAAAATAATTTCCCCCCACCAATGGGTAGCGGCACCAGAGTTCAACATTATAGCAACGACAAGTTCAGTAAAAGTTCTATTTTTTCTTTCTGATTTACCATTCATTTCAGGGGAATATGGTGCAGTCGTTTCATGTATAATTCCATGTTTTTTATAAAATTCATTAAATAAACTAGAATTATATTCAGTTCCCCTATCACTACGAAATCTCTTGATTTTCTTATCAAACTGATTTTCTACTTCATTAACAAACACTTTAAACATATCAAAAGCATCACTTTTATTTTTCATTAGATAAACAAATGTGTAATCAGAACAATCATCTATAAAAGTGATAAAGTAACGTTTGTTATTTCTAGTCATCGTTCCATCTAGTTCACATATATCAGAATGTATAAGGTCCATAGGTTCAGTTTTCCGTATTACTGATTTATGTGAGCTTTTAGTAATTTTTGCTTGACTACAAAATTCACATTTTTCTAATTCATTAAAATTTAATTTAGGAATTAAACCTAAGTGACTTAAATTAGAAATGGAACGCATATTAATAAGACAAAGTCTAGAATGCTAAATATTAAAATCACACAAAGAGTAAACAAAAGTAGAAATTTTATTCAAATTCAAAGCAACATCAACATTAAGTTTAAACATGCCATCAGTGGCGTACCCTTTCCCAATAAAAGTACCATTCTTAGTGATGGTATACAAATCTGCCCCAATAGTCTGACTAAACCCAGCCTTATAAAAAAGAGACCCAGAAACAAGATTCTTTTTCATCTCGGGTACATGTAAGACATCCTTCAAGATAAGAGTCTTCCCGGAGGTGAAATTCAGCATAACTTCTCCAACACCAGCAACATCTGAAGTGTGGGCATTTCCCATCTGCACTTTCTTATTTTCAGCACTCGTGTATGTTTTAAACATAGCACGTTCATAACAGACATGGCGTGTGGCGCCAGTATCTATCCACCATCCATCAGTACCACCGACCATATTAATTTCGGTGATCATACATGTGTAAGCCTCTTCGGTTACATTCACTTTAGCATTTAAATGAGCAGGTTTCGGCCTTTTCATTCCTCTACATTTCTTTGCCGAATGACCTGGTTTCCAACAGTTGAAGCATAGGAACTCACCAGAATCATTTCTAGGAGGTGGAGGCTGTTGTTGTTGCCTAGCATATGGGGCCTTAGAAGGGTTCCCATTCTTAATTCGGTTTTGATTGCGGTTCTGATTCTTTAAAGGTTTGCCCGTAGGCTTCAGAGCCGCACCGAATTTCTTTTTGTTATTGTTGGAGACAATCAGAATTTTTTCTTCTTCTTTCTGATCCTGTTTCCGTGACTCTTCTTCAATACGAAGACGAGTAATCAGACCCTCGATGGAAAATTCTTTTGTTTTATGACGAACCTGATTTTTAAAATCTTTCCATCCAGGGGGCAGCTTGTCTATAATAACAGCAATCTGAAATTGTTCATTGAGAGGCATACCTTCAGTTATTATCTCATGAGCAATTTTCTGGAGTTCATGAGACTGCACCTCCACTGACCTTTCATCTACCATCTGGTATTTCAGATACCGACTAACAGCATACTTTTTCACACCCGCCTCTTCAGTGTCATATTTCTTTTTCAAAGCCTCCCATACATCACGAGCAGTATCATAAGTTCTGTAATAATCATACAGATCATCTTCCAGTCCATTAATGATATAATTTTTGCAAACATAATCATTATCGATCCAAAGCTGTCTTTTCTTTTCAGCTTGCAGTGTTTTATCTTTAATCTGTTCTGCACTCTCAGTTTGAGTTTTTTCTTTTGCAGCAGAAGCAGAATCATCACCGTTGGTGATGGTTACAGAAATATCTTTTGTTCCTGAACCAGAAGCCGTAGGATCAGGAACAACAGGAATAGGTTCATTTAAAACGTAGACACATTTTTTCAGAGTTAAGAAAAAATACATCTTCTGTTGCCAACGTTTAAAATGATTCCCTTCAAACTTAAATGGTTTTTCTGTAGCACCAACAGCAGAATTTCCAATAACCTCTTCAGTTGCCATGCTAATTTTTGAATCGTCTTAAAATTGTTATGTTTCGATTTAGAAAAACGATTTTGAAAACCACCACTGAATAAGTTATTGGCCGAGTCGCGGTTCGATACGCTCTCTTTAAGACGTTTCACGGCACTACCCAAATTTGTGCAAGGTAGACTAGCAACCGTGAAGTCCCCAGGATAAAACAGCCAAATCAAAAATACCGTTATCTACTGCACTGTAGAAAACGGCCAGAAAGACACTCTCGATGGTTTTTACAAACCAGTCAATATTGATATGCAAATATCAATTCTAAGTGAAAATAATCACTTTCTGATTCTGAAACAACAAGAAATAAAATATTTTTGAGAAGAAAGAAAGCATTAAGAGATAAGAAGGAATTCGAAAATTCAGAGAATTGAAGCAAAAAATTAATGAGAGCTGGAGTTCTGTATATTTATAGAGGAAGTGAGGAACTGATAATCAGGATTTCGTGGGAGCCTGATACCTCAGTCAAAGCAAAAACGTGGACCATGATTTTAGGCCACTCACTTGTTGACCGATGAGGTGGCAACGGAATTCAAATTTCGTTTTTGCTTTGGTCGATGCACATTAAACATGTGCTAAAACCCATAACGGATAGTTGACTCACACACTTAACAAAAAATAATTATTATTATTTTTCGATATTAAAAAATTAATATATCACCAAGCCCAAGCCCGGTCCGAACCGAGCCGACCGGACAGACGGCGGCGGCGCGCGCGCGTGTGTGTGATATTCGACATGGTGTGCGGTCTCCCCCGTTTACAGAACTGGGTACCCCTTGGGGCGTACCCCAAGTAGTGAGCTTTCACTATATAAACACTACCACAAGGTGAGTCCTAACCAATGTGGGACTAAATGTGAACTTTTTCAAATTCACACTCATATGTGTTTATTCTATACCAAGTTCAACAAGTTGCTACATTTTGCTTACTTGTTCCAACAATCCCCCACTTGAATTTAAAAAAGTTGTTTCAGTGATAACGTTGAACGTTTCTGTAAGATTGTGCATAAGCAAAGGTGACGCTTGTCTTGAACCTTTGCATAGCGAGTAAGAGCCCGATTTAACAAGAGTGACGCTTGTCTTGAACTCTATCTCAGATTTTCCTCAAACCCGCACACAACCTTTCCTAAGGTGTCTTCTAAAGCCCGTGCTTTAATGGCCCTGCACGACTATCCCGGTTTCATGAACGATCTAGGAGTTCGCCCCAAAACTCCATAGGAACCGACCTCAGTTCCACATTCATATAGGCGAGTCTATCTCAAGTACCCCTGAAGCAGGTACTCCTCTGATACAGAGTATAGATCTCATTAAGAGTTTCTAATACCTCATCCTTCTCGCTTCAGGTTTCATGCTTCTTATCTTTGCATGATCATCCCTATTACTCATGACTTGTTGTTTACCCATTGAAACCTAATTCTTGGGATCTCCAGTCTTTTAGGTTGGGTTACCATCATAAGTAATTCAAGTAGGCATTAGTCCCATCTTAATAGATGTATTATAGACTTTCTCTCTAGCTAGTCCTTTCGTCAAAGGATCGGCTAAATTATCATCAGTGCGTACATGATCCACTCTAACAGCACCTTTAGTGAGGAAATCTCTCACAGTGCTGTGCTTCCTTCTAATTTGACGTCTTTTACCGTTGTAGTAACGGTTCTCAATTTTAGTGATAGCCGCGGTACTATCGCAGTGGATCAACACAGCTGGCATTGGTTTTTCCCATAAGGGAATCTCAGATAGCAAGCATCTCAACCAACTTTCTTCTTCACTAGGTGTTGCTAGTGCTATCATCTCAGACTCCATGGTGGACTGAGCCAGTATAGTCTGTTTCTTAGACTTCCAAGATACAGCTCCTCCGGCTATATTGAAAATAAAGCCACTAGTTGCTTTGGAATCATCTGACAAGGTGTTCCAATCAGCATCACTGTACCCTTCAAGTACAGCTGGAAATCTCTGATACTGTATTCCAAGGTTCATGGTCTTTTTAAGATATCCCATGACTCTATTTATGGCATGCCAATGCTCATCACCAGGTCTGCTGGTAAAGCGGCACAACTGTCCCACGGCATATGCAATGTCGGGTCGAGTGCAATCAGTGACATATCAAAGACTGCCTAATGCTGTCACCAGTGTTCTTAAAAAGTTTTACACTGGCGTCACACGGTGTGTTTGCAGACTTACAGTCAATATATCCATATTTCTTTAGGATCTTTTCCACATAGTGAGATTGATCTATGGATATTCCTTTTTCAGTCCTAGTGATTTTGATTCCTAGAATCACACTAGCTTCTCCAAGGTCTTTCATATCAAAGTTGTTACACAACAATGATTTCACATCATTTACTGCAGACATATTTGAACCAAATATGAGCATGTCGTCTACGTAGAGACATATGATAGTGCAAATGTTATTATTAGACTTATAATAAATACATTTGTCACTTTCATTCAGTTTGAACCCATTTGATACCATTAAATTATCAAATTTCTCATGTCACTGCTTAGGGGCTTGTTTAAGACCATATAGAGATTTTTCTAGCTTACAGACCTTGGTTTCTTGCCCATGTACTACAAATCCTTCAGGTTGTTCCATATAGATTTCTTCTTCAAGGTCACCATTTAAAAAAGCAGTTTTAACATCCATTTGGTGTACTACTAAGTTATGAATAGCAGCAATTGAAATTAGTACCCGTATGGATGTTATTCTAGTGACCGGAGAAAAAGTGTCGAAGAAATCTATATTTTCTCTTTGCCTAAAACCTTTAGCCACAAGGCGAGCCTTGTATTTTTCAACAGTACCGTCGGGTTTTAGTTTTCTTTTCAAAATCCATTTACAACCAATTGGTTTGCAGCCAGGGGGTAAGTCTACCAAGTGCCATGTCTTGTTGGATTCTAATGAATCCATCTCATCATTAATAGCTTTTTGCCATAGATCTGCATCCATCGATGACAAGGCTTCTTGAAGATTTGCAGGATCTTCATCTAATGTGTGAACCGCATAATCCGGTCCATAATCTTTAGCAACTCTTACTCGTTTACTTCTTCGAAGTTCTATTTCTACTTCGTCATTGCTATTCTCATTTCGTATCACTGGTATGTGACTCTTTTCAGGAATATTACTCTGTTCAGTGCCCCCACTATTTCTCGATTTAAAAGGAAATTTATTTTCATGGAAATCTGCGTCAACAGATTCTATGATCACTTTTGCATTTAGGTGATAAAACCTATATGCTTTACTGTTTGTTGCGTACCCAATGAATACACATTCATAGGCTCTACTAGCGAGTTTAACTCGCTTCGGATCCGGTATACGGACATAGGCTAGACATCCCCAAGTTCTCAAGTAAGACAAGTTTGGTTGTCTTTTCTTTAATGTCTCATAAGGAGAGATCATTTCTTTATACTTGGGAACTCTATTCAGAACAAAGCAAACAGTCAAAATAATTTCCCCCCACCAATGGGTAGCGGCACCAGAGTTCAACATTATAGCAACGACAAGTTCAGTAAGAGTTCTATTTTTTCTTTCTGTTTTACCATTCATTTCAGGGGAATATGGTGCAGTCGTTTCATGTATAATTACATGTTGTTTATAAAATTCATTAAATAAACTAGAATTATATTCAGTTCCCCTATCACTACGAAATCTCTTGATTTTCTTATCAAACTGATTTTCTACTTCATTAACAAACACTTTAAACATATCAAAAGCATCACTTTTATTTTTCATTAGATAAACAAATGTGTAATCAAAACAATCATCTATAAAAGCGATATAGTAACGTTTGTTATTTCTAGTCATCGTTCCATCTAGTTCACATATATCAGAATGTATAAGGTCCATAGGTTCAGTTTTCCTTATTACTGATTTATGTGAGCTTTTAGTAATTTTTGCTTGACTACAAAATTCACATTTTTCTAATTCATTAAAATTTAATTTAGGAATTAAACCTAAGTGACTTACACTAGAAATGGAACGCATATTAATATGACAAAGTCTAGAATGCCAAATATTAAAATCACACAAAGAGTTAACAGAAGTAGAAATTTTATTCAAATTCAAAGCAACATCAACATTAAGTTTAAACATGCCATCAGTGGCGTACCCTTTCCCAATAAAAGTACCATTCTTAGTGATGGTATACAAATCTGCCCCAATAGTCTGACTAAACCCAGCCTTATTCAAAAGAGACCCAGAAACAAGATTCTTTTTCATCTCGGGTACATGTAAGACATCCTTCAAGATAAGAGTCTTCCTGGAGGTGAAATTCAGCACAACTTCTCCAACACCAGCAACATCTGAAGTGTGGGCATTTCCCATCTGCACTTTCTTATTTTCAGCACTCGTGTATGTTTTAAACATAACACGTTCATAACAGACATGGCGTATGGCGCCAGTATCTATCCACCATCCATCAGTACCACCGACCATATTAATTTCGGTGATCATACATGTGTAAGCCTCGTCGGTTACATTCACTTGAGCATTTAAATGAGCAGGTTTCGGCCTTTTCATTCCTCTACATTTCTTTGCCGAATGACCTGGTTTCCAACAGTTGAAGCATAGGAACTCACCAGAATCATTTCTAGGAGGTGGAGTCTGTTGTTGTTGCCTAGCATATGGGGCCTTAGAAGGGTTCCCATTCTTAATTCGGTTTTTATTGCGGTTCTGATTCTTTAAAGGTTTGCCCGTAGGCTTCAGAGCCACACCGAATTTCTTTTTGTTATTGTTGGAGACAATCAGAATTTTTTCTTCTTCTTTCTGATCCTGTTTCCGTGACTCTTCTTCAATACGAAGACGAGTAATCAGACCCTCGATGGAAAATTCTTTTGTTTTATGGCGAACCTGATTTTTAAAATCTTTCCATCCAGGGGGCAGCTTGTCTATAATAACAGCAATCTGAAATTGTTCATTGAGAGGCATACCTTCAGTTATTATCTCATGAGCAATTTTCTGGAGTTCATGAGACTGCACCTCCACTGACCTTTCATCTACCATCTGGTATTTCAGATACCGACTAACAGCATACTTTTTCACACCCGCCTCTTCGGTGTCATATTTCTTTTTCAAAGCCTCCCATACATCACGAGCAGTATCATAAGTTCTGTAATAATCATACAGATCATCTTCCAGTCCATTAATGATATAGTTTTTGCAAACATAATCATTATCGATCCAAAGCTGTCTTTTCTTTTCAGCTTGCAGTGTTTTATCTTTAATCTGTTCTGCTGTCTCAGTTTGAGTTTTTTCATTTGCAGCAGAAGCAGAATCATCACCGTTGGTGATGGTTACAGAAATATCTTTTGTTCCTGAACCAGAAGCCGTAGGATCAGGAACAACAGGAATAGGTTCATTTAAAACGTAGACACATTTTTTCAGAGTTAAGAAAAAATACATCTTCTGTTGCCAACGTTTAAAATGATTCCCTTCAAACTTAAATGGTTTTTCTGTAGCACCAACAGCAGAATTTCCAATAACATCTTCAGTTGCCATGCTAATTTTTGAATCGTCTTAAAATTGTTATATTTCGATTTAGAAAAACGATTTTGAAAACCAGCACTGAATAAGTTATTGGCCGAGTCGCGGTTCGATACGCTCTCTTTAAGACGTTTCACAGCACTACCCAAATTTGTGCAAGGTAGACTAGCAACCGTGAAGTCCCCAGGATAAAACAGCCAAATCAAAAATACCGTTATCTACTGCACTGTAGAAAACGGCCAGAAAGACACCCTCGATGGTTTTTACAAACCAGTCAATATTGATATGCAAATATCAATTCGAAGTGAAAATAATCACTTTCTGATTCTGAAACAACAAGAAATAAAATATTTTTGAGAAGAAAGAAAGAATTAAGAGAGAAGAAGGAATTCGAAAATTCAGAGAATTGAAGCAAAAAATTAATGAGAGTTGGAGTTCTGTATATTTATAGAGGAAGTGAGGAACTGATAATCAGGATTTCGTGGGAGCCTGATACCTCAGTCAAAGCAAAAACGTGGACCATGATTTTAGGCCACTCACTTGTTGACCGATGAGGTGTCGATGCACATTAAACATGTGCTAAAACCCATAACGGATAGTTGACTCACACACTTAACAAAAAATAATTATTATTATTTTTCGATATTAAAAAATTAATATATCACCAAGCCCGAACCGAGCCGGCTGGACGGCGGCGGCGCGCGTGTGTGATATTCGACATGGTGTGTGGTCTCCCCCGTTTACAAAACTGGGTACCCCTTGGGGCGTACCCCAAGTAGTGAGCTTTCACTATATAAACACTACCACAAGGTGTGTCCTAACCAATGTGGGACTAAATGTGAACTTTTTCAAATTCACACTCATATGTGTTTATTCTATACCAAGTTCAACAAGTTGCTACATTTTGCTTACTTGTTCCAACAATCCCCCACTTGAATTTAAAAAAGTTGTTTCAGTCATAACGTTGAACGTTTCTGTAAGATTGTGCATAAGCAAAGGTGACGCTTGTCTTGAACCTTTGCATAGCGAGTAAGTGCCCGATTTAACAAGAGTGACGCTTGTCTTGAACTCTATCTCAGATTTTCCTCAAACCCGCACACAACCTTTCCTAAGGTGTCTTCTAAAGCCCGTTCTTTAATGGCCCTGCACGACTATCCCGGTTTCATGAACGATCTAGGAGTTCGCCCCAAAACTCCATAGGAACCGGCCTCAGTTCCACATTCATATAGGCGAGTCTATCTCAAGTACCCCTGAAGCAGGTACTCCTCTGATACAGAGTATAGATCTCATTAAGAGTTTCTAATATTCAATCTACTAACTGTTAAAAGTTCAAGGGAGGATATTTCTTGTCAAGATTACTAAAAAGTCACATCTCATGTAGTGTGCATTGCATATTTGAATTGTATGCAATCAGAATATTGTATATTATTATTAAGCTACCGGATATCAACTATAAACTAGTTTATCAACTATTCGTTATTTTTACTAAACAAAACCTAAATGTTATATTATAAATATGAAGTATATCATAATTGTAAATAAGAATATACTGGAACCGTGTACCTGGAATTGCAGATGAATCTAGTGACTCACATTGAGAAAAGGTTGAGAGAATACTTCTACCGCTCACTGATGAGCCGTCAGAGTTTAGTGTCCCTAACCTAATGAGATGGTTAGAGTATATAGTCATCAGTGGAGGCAAAGACCTCTCGATAGACTGACTAGAAAGAACGGTCCAACCCATCACGGCTCGTTCAACATTAAGCCTTATAATTTATTTATAAAATATGACAAGTAATTATATATATATATATATATGATATAATACACATTTAATTATATTTTAATTAATTAAAGTAAATCCACAAAATATTTAACATGGTCCACATTTTACGCTGAGTATATTAAATTTTAAAAAATTAAATAAAAATCTACATATTTTCTGTACCATCTCAGATGGACCAGATTTGTTTAAAGGGAGCTTCTATGGTACAATATCAAAATCACAATGTACTGGTACAATAAAATACATTAACCAATAGCTACTTGACATGCTGTAAATGTATTGACAGGTGTAATAATTAAGTTTGACCAATATTTATATATTTTACACCACAATACATTTACATTTTACACTTTTCACCATCCAATTTTCTTGTAGATCTTCTTCTTCATCATCTTCATTCATTCCTACGTACAGCATCTTTCATTCATGAGGTTTCATTTTTCATTCATCAGGTTTCATCCAAACCAGTCCTCTTTTGAAAGATGAACTTGACATCGTTATCCCTACGATTCGTAACCTTGATTTCTTAGCGATGTGGAGACCCTTTTTTGAACAGTATCATCTTATCATTGTTCAAGATGGTGACCCTACAAAAGTTATCAAGGTTCCTGAGGGTTTTGATTATGAACTTTATAATCCTAATGATATTAATAGGATCTTGGGTCCTAAAGCTTCTTGTATCTCTTTCAAGGATTCTGCTTGTTGTTGCTTTGGTTATATGGTTTCTAAGAAGAAATATATTTACACCATTGATGATGATTGCTTTGTAAGTGTTGTTTATTTCATTTGATTTTGATTTTTTCATACCCTTTTGTTTTTTTTATTTGTTATTTTTTTTAGATCGGAAAGATTCTAGCTTTGACTTAAAGTTGATTGATTTGTGCTTTTTTTCTTTGGTGGGTCGTGAATTGAAATTGAATTGACTTGTTTGGTGTGATTTGCTTTTTTTAGGGTTTTAGGTGTTTTTCGATTTGAATTGAAGTTAGATCTGGGTTATTGTTAAGTGATTATTGTACTACTTGTTTGTGTTATTGAGTTTGAGGTTTGTTTGGATTGTTTATAGATTGATCTGATTTGTGAATTGAGTGTGTTTATTTGGAATGGCTTACTTCATGAATTGATTTTAATTTTTCTTGGATTTGTTTCAATTTTTTTAAATTATGAGAGTGAGTTTAACGTTGGAATTTGTTGAGCATTTTGAAATACATTTGAATTTTTTCAGATTTGATTTGAGGTTTGATTGTTTGAATCCACAACTTTGATTCTGGTTTGATTTGATTAGGATTTTACATGAGGTTTTCAAATACTATGAGAATTGATGTTCAAAATGAATTGAATCTGAATTAGATCAGATTGATCCCAGTTCTAATGATTTCAAATACAGATTGTTAGCATTCATATAGGTTTTGCTTTTCATTACCTTTGTACAATGATTGAGGCAAATAATGTGAACAGATCTTGTAGACAGAATGATTTGAATAAAAAAAATTCCTTTTGCTTTTAGTGGCTTTTTGCGACAAAATGACTTCCTTTCAAATTGAAAGTGATTTTTTCTTAACTTATCAGTTTGAGTTTCCCATTTTCAACTCACATTGAATTATTGGCTCTGATTTAATATATGTAGCACCGATATTTCCAAAGAAAGGTGTGTCCGAAATCCAACACTGATACATGTGATTACGTTAAATTAATTAATTTTGTCAAATTATTGCCATTGTTGACGTGTCTGGTGTCTGTGTTAGTGTTTCATAGGATTTAATTATTGCTGTAAGTTGGTTCTTTGATGTGTTTGCTACTAGCCTGCAGGTTCTTTTGAGACAAAGTTCATGCAATGTATTGTGTTTCATACGAAGCCTATACACAATTTCCTCAATGTTTTCTATTTCTGTGTGCAGGTTGCCAAAGACCCAACTGGCCATGACATCAATGCACTTGAGCAGCACATTAAGAATCTCCTAAGTCCATCCACTTCATTTTTCTTCAACACCCTCTACGATCCTTACAGAGACGGTGCTGATTTCGTCCGTGGATACCCTTTCAGTCTTATGATCGCAATCATTTCGGTTGTGGAGAAAGACTAAATGCCTTTGAGATTGCCATTTCCAATTTTAGATTCTTGCCTAGAAGGTATGTAATTGATATTGTTGCTCTCTTGTCAAACAAATTTGAAGCATTCTACTGTACAAGTCAATCTTATCGGGATAGGTAGATATTGCTTTATCGGAAGTTGCAATCTTGGTTGACTGATCATGTAAATAAGAACTTCGAAAAATTAAGGCTTCAAATGTTATGATTTTTTTTTATGAGTTTTAAACTAGGACTGTATTTGATGTAATCTTGTTGAAACTCATTTAATGTATAGTGAAAATTAATAGACGCCGAGAACATTCAATGTTTGTTCTGTAAGTTCGCTGGTTACGATTTTCACCTCTGGAAGTTTTAATTTGTTTTCTTCATTTAGATGTGTGTTTGAGTAAGTGATTCTATATATGTTCAACTTCCATTTCTTTGATTTTATGCTCGATTTCCCATTCCTATTTGATTTCATTGATTTGGTCTTCAATTTGTCTTCAATTTTGAACAAAGGTGAATATGGTTTATCTGTGAGTTTCCTTTCCAAACGCTAACCCATCTTATTATTTCTCTTCTGTCAAACTTTGAAACCGAATTCTAGTCCAAAAACTCTCAATCGATCACAAAAACAAGAAGGTGAACTATGATTTTTTCCCTCTTCTAGTAAAATAAGCGCTTACTCAAGTTAATCGTGTTTTTTGTTGTGGTTTACCTGCCATGGATACAATACAATTGTAAATTGTAGATTATGCTATTTAATTTTTGAAATTTCATTCATATGATTTTGGCTTTGATTTTATTATAGACTTGTAAGGACTTGTTATGGATTTGTGATTTAGTATTATTATGCAGTGTTTGTTGTTCTGTCTCAAAAGTTGTTAACTTTGTTGCAAATTAGATCTTTTGTTCATAGTTTACCATATAAAGTTCAGTTTTTTTAATCATCTTTTGTTGAAGAAATGCATGATCTGAATTCATAGAATTCATAGAACATGTCTTGTTATTATACTGATCTAACTTGTTGATCAGAAAGAGGTGATGGCCAGAAGTCCGTCGTCAAGCAGCGTCAAGCAGCAATTCCACCACCGGAGAGGGGGTTGTACCTGCAGGTGCTCCGATGCCTAAGTCAGAGATTGCCTAGAGTACAGAGAAAGAGAGAGAGTAAGAGTGAGAGAGTGAATTTTGTACCTTGCTCTCCTGTCAAGGAGAGCTTATATAGTTGCCCCCAGCGCTGGGCCAAAGGTCTCCTCAGTGGGCCGTGAGGAGCAGCCCAATAAGGTAAACTGCCAAGATAACTCCCGAATATGAGGAGAAGCTGTTGCCAGCTGTTACCTTGGTGGAGCAGTTCCACGATCCTAGGAGGAGTGGATAAGCTCTGTGGATGAATGTCGAGGAGCACGTGGAATAAGTCGCGTGCTTAACTGTCGGGCAGGAGCAAGTCGTTATTGGGCCTGCCCCGTAATCCGAGCAGGAGTGGATTTTGGCCAGTTCCTTGGCCCAAGTCCAGAACATATACATTATATGTTTTGATTTTACCATGTGAAAAAATTATTAATTTTTCAAGGTTGTAATTTGTGATCTCATAATGGATCTTGCAGAAGAATAGATTGGTATTGATCTGAAAAAGGATGGCAAACAAGCTATGGTTTGCACTGCCAATGATTTACAAGGATGGAAAGATTTTCCAAAGAGGCTTAGGGTTCTTCTCCTTCAAGGAGACAACAATTCTGCTTCTGAAATAAGAGCAAAGCTTGAATCTATGGACTATAATGGTAAAATAATTGGATCTCTTTTTTTCCTTTTGCTCTGAGGACAAACTAAAAAATATTTGGCAGCATGTGGTTCACAAGGTATGTTAGTATTATTATGTTGGCATTTACTGTGAAACATAATATAAGAGATAAGTTTCTAATGTTGTTGAATTCAATCAATCAGGCATTCAATGCTGAGTCAAGTGCTCAGTCTGAATCACTAAAACCTGTCAAACGGTAGAGTCTATGTTGCAGCTCGAAACAGACAACAAATTACATGAGAGTACAATATTGATAGATTTAGAGAATGTGTCCAAGACTAGTGATAATGAACAAGAGCATTCTGCGGCAAGTGATAAATATCCGGCTCCTTCGACCCCTCAGTTAAAACAAGGTGCGAGATATTAAGATTTTTATATTGGAAATTTTGTATGTCATGTCATTCTTGTCTTTCGTAGACGGTAACTTTTGTAAGAATAATATTTTTTGAAGTAGAAATTACATGAAAAGAACCAAACAAATAAGTGAAATTATAAAAACTTTCAAATTAAACCATTGAAATAAATTGTCTAAATAGAATTGTAAATTAGCAATCTAAATTAGCACAAAGTGTGCACATGTAGATGCTAAACAATTGTTAAGATACAAAAAAGAAGCATAAAGTTAAACAAATGCAAAATAAAGTTGCAAAATAGATGCTAAGCAATTTTTTGAATATTTTTCCAATGTTCGCACGCCTTTTCTTCAACTTCATCCCGAAGTTCATTGTAGCTGCTACGAACCAGATTAAGCGCGAGTTTCATCCTTTCATCTTGGCATACCTGTGTGCATACAATAAAAATAGTAGATTAAAAATTTAAACTATGCAATAACTTGCATAACCAAATCGAAAAAATTAGCTACAAAACATAATATTATTAAGGAGACAATATTTTTATTTATCAACTTTTAAGACTGCAAATACTCACTCTATTATTTTAACAAATTTGTCAAAAAAAATTGTGATTTTAAGTTTGTTTGGAGTAGACATTAAAATAAACGCAAAGTGCTCACTTGTGTAAATATATACTCATCATTCCAGCGACATTCTTGCATCCAAGCTGCAACCCAGACTCCACAATCGTTACTACAAATTAAACATAAAAATAAAAATTAGAATAATAGTAGTAGATTTATTCACTATAATAAAAGATGAGTAAATAAATGAAAGAAAATTACGATCCACAACTCTGGGTTGGCAGCCCAATAGGTTCAACAATTGGATAATTGTGGATAATCGGTTTGACCCTGTCATGCTTGATCTCATAGGTATAAAACGAATTATGGATCAACATCTCCTCCAAAAATATCGCCTGTATAGTATTATTAACTTTAGTGTCCGTTAAAAGAGATAAAAAAATGTTGACAAAATAGTATGAATTATAAATACCACTTTCAAGACATCTCTTCGTCTCGGCCACTTTCTGTCTTTACACGGTAACGAATCCAATACATATATGCATTTATCAACCATGTCAACGACGATGAGATACCAGTGAAAACACTTATCATTAATTGGAATGAAAATCTGCAAAATTTATTTTACAAAAAATTTGTGATACTTGTGTACTTGTTTAACTAAGTAGTTCAAAATAATAAAATATTCATAATATAAAATTGCATCGAATATATCCAATAAAGCTTACCTTGCTGGTGCGATCTATTTTTGTCATGAAATCATTTTGATAAAATTTCCTGACTTCGTCTGGAGACTTCACCCTTGTTATCGCGTATAGCTTTCATGTGAAACAAAAAAAAAACTTAATAATACAAGCCTTTTCAACTATATCATGTTAACAACGAAAAAATTGCACAATGTATACCGAGAACATCGTCGGAAGATACCAATTGTAAATTGAAGTTGTTCTTAAACCAGAGTTTCCTTCATGTGTCAGCTTGCAACATAAAAGATTAATTACCTATCAACATGACCATAAACCAATTCTTATGAGTCGATTAAAGTTGACTAAATATAATTTATTTTTAAAAAAAAATTACTATGCTAAGTTATGACTGACTTCCTGATCAACGAAACATTGAGGCTTGAGAGTCTTCAGATTTGTTCTAGTACCTACTGTCCGAAAGTTAGTTTTTATCAACATTTCATCCCTGTGCACAAGTCATTTGATTGCATATGTCAATAATGAAAATAAATATATGTGAAACTTAAATTCTTATGTAAAAACATACCCATACTGGTGTTGATCATCACACATAAATATGTATGATGTTAATGCTGTGTCTTTCTCATTTAAAGCTACATATGGCCATGGACTACATGAAAGAGGATGCCACTGTCCAAAAAGTACATAAATTACATATCAATATAAATTACATAGCTGAAAGTGAATGATTTAAAGTAGTGTAATTTAACTTAGAAAAATGCTAATTAGTGTTCTTGAGACACTTGTTAAACAAATGAAGTATATTAAAACTATCTTGAAATTTATGTAGTCAACCACTTATTGAAATACACTTTACTTAATTACCTTTGGTATAGGAGCTTTGTCGTCAATCTCTTCACACTCGGTTGGAATTATTGGCTGATTGCTTACATAGTCATCTCTTTCAAAATCAATCTTGCCATGTGAAAGAGTTGGTGTCTTAACCAAAAACTTCAGACCAAATTTGAATTTGGACAGCTTATCCGACTTTGCGCACCCTCCTTCATCTGCATGTTTGATTACATGTTCCGTACTTTAAAAAAAAAAAAAATATTAGTATTTTTTATAAAATATAATATTTGACAGAATCTGTTATCAAATAAGGTTTTTAAATTAAGTTATGGTTTGTAGTGCATATCAGTTAGTTTTTTTATGACCAATAGATTAAAGGAGAATGTTGTTTAGTTTGTCTGATTTTCTCAAATAACGGTTGCTGAGCATGTTTGTTATTATAGTCTAATACTGACAACATAACAGAAAATCACAACAAAAGTAAAAAATCAAAAATCTAACTGCCAAGAGAAAATGTTATATTTAAATCACAACTCAAATCAAAATTCAAATGACATACCATCAAATACGATGCATGGTTGTGAATTATTTATAATGCATCGTAAGAAACCAAAAACTCTAACTAACATAAATTTGAAATGAACAACAACTTTTCAACCTTCCAACAACCATTAATCAACAAAAGTAAAATTACCTTTTCACTCTTTTGTTGTTGTTTCCATCGACTTGTTGTCTGTTTTCCATCATGTTGTTGACTTTGTTGCTTCTTTTCAACTCTTCTGCGTTCTTTTTTATAAGCCGATCCATGTCTTCTGTGATTTATGAAGCTGAGTTAACGTTTGTTTTCTTTTTTCCTTTCTTTGTTGTGCTAATTAAAAGTGCTAATTAAAAATTAATTTTATTTATATTAAGTAACTTAGCAGTTAGGAAAAAAAAAAGAGTAGGAGGATGATCAGTATCAGTATATGCTCCACGTTCAATCTGCTATCAATATGCTCCACGTTCACAACTGCTTTTGTAGTTATCAAGTTGTTGTGGTGTTTTTTTTTTTTACCAAGTTCTAATAAAATACAATTATATGTAAATACCAATGTTGATTTTTTTTTTTTTTTTTATATATACTTTCTTTTTATATTTTGCACTGAAAATTCTTCTACTTAATAATATATTGTTTTAATTTTTTAAAAAAAGACACAAAATATAAAAATACGAAAAAAACAAAAAATAAATAAAAACTAAAAAAAAAAAAATTAGTTAAAAAAAAACACAATTGGTCGTAAGATAATATTGAGGGATTGTACATAATATTTTTTTTTTTTGGAGGGATTGTTGCTATATAATAGGCACATTCCAAATGTTTTACTATTAAATTAAAAAGCGACTAGCGGTTTGGTTTGGTGGTGAGGGGTTTGAATAGAGCTCTAGGTTTGGGTAGTATGTATGAGGTTCTAGGTTCGATCGTCATTGCCAACATTGTAAACAAAACAAAATTAAATTAGCATAATAGACGTGTGTATCTATGGGTTGCGGCGTTGCCGCGATTTTTTATTATAGTGCAAATATTGTATGGTGTAAACTTAATTCCGTTATAAAAATAAATACTTCTGCTATACCAACTAGGAGATATTGCACGGTCGGATTGATAATATTCGAAATCTCTAGTCAATATCAAATAAGGCTTGAATATAATATAACCAGCCCCACACATGCAAGGGGGATATAGACATCACGCAAGCATAAGAAAACTACATATCAAGAACAAATGATACAACATCTAACATCTATCTGAAAAAGTGAAAGTCGATCTCAAAAGCATCGCTTATATCACTTAAGCAAATTTGTTATTCGCCGCTTTCAAAACCCTAGAAGAGGAAGCTGTTGAGCTATTGTTTGTACTTGATGTTATTTATTTCAGGTTCCTTGTTTTTGGATTTTCCTTTACAAAATTCATCATCCCAAATAAAAAAACTTTTTTTACGCAAATAAAACTTATTTTAATTTTTTTTTATTTTACACAAAAGAATTTTTTTTTTTTTTTAAGTTTTTAGTCCGGTGGGCCAGCCAAGTACGATAGCTTTTTCATAAAACTTAGCTCTCTGATGAGACATTTATTACATTACATTCCGAGTCTGAAGATGGAAATTTGTTATTCTTAGTTTATTATTAGACATGTTTATAATACTATAAAATGTTTATTTAGCTTCGTTTTTATAATTTTCTTTTAACTCATGTAAAATCTACTTCTAATATAATAAAATCGATTACCACCAAATTTACAAATGTATTCTTTTTAGTTTTAACTACTTTCAAGTTTTATACCCTTCATTGTAATTTCACTCAAAAAATATATATGAAATTAGGAATATAGAAATAGAAACAAACAATATTTTTCATAATAAAACATAAACAATATACTTTTTTTTATAATAAATAAATTAGATAAAACATAAACAATATACTACTAACTATTAATAATAGATCCATTTCTAGCTCTACTTGGAAAGGTATTGTTAGTGTTTGAGAGGATGTTTCTATCAATATAACTTGGTGCGTTCAAAATGGTCACTATGTCCGTTTTTGAAAAGATTGGATTCGAGATTGTGGACCTTTGTCGAACTTATCCCTTAATCTTGTCCCCCTTGGCCATATGGAATCTCCAGTCTCTCATTATGTTATGGATGGACAGTGGAACTATAGGAAGTGATCAATCAACTTATTCCTCAGAAAATTTGTGAGAAAATTACAGCGATTAAGCCTCCTTCCAATGGAAAATTAGATTTTCCTTGTTGGAGCCTTACTTCAGATGGAAATTTCTCTCTTAAAACCGCTTATTTTATCATGCATGATAAACATCACTATTGCCCAACAAAATCAAGATATTTTCCAAAACATCTGGGCTTGACTAGAGATAACTTATGTCCTAGATGTGGTGACTACCCTGAGACATTATGCATGTCTTAAGAGACTGTGAAGACGTAAAAATATTCTGGAATGATCTCATCTCACAGGATGATTGGAGTAAATTCTTTAGTCTTGGATTGTATCGTTGGCTTGACTGGAATATCACAACTCCTAATATTGGTTCGAAACACGACAATTAGGAAACCTTCTTTGGAGTTGTTGTTTATGAGCTTTGGAAAGATAGAAATAACCTGGTGTTTAATAGGAAATCTTTAATTGACAATCAACTTCTTCGTCTGGCAATAAATCAAGCTAGTTTCATTATATCATCCTCCAACATTCATGTGGATTCTAAGTCGTATCCATTAAGACGAAGCATAGAGGTGTCTTGGACTCCTCTGCCATATGATCATTATAAGGTTAATGTTGATGAGCCTCATAAAAAGTCATCGGGAAATTCTACTTGTGGAGATTTGATCAGAGACTCTCATGGTAGGTGCATTCGAGGCTTCTACAATAGACTTGATTCCTGCTCGGCTGTGTGGGCGAAACTTTGGGCCCTTCGCATTGGAATAGAAATGGCAAATCAGATGAATATCAAAAATGTGGTTTTGAGATGGATTCTCTAGTCGTGTCTAATATGGCTCGTCTCCCAATGCCTTCCTGCAACCTCTTCTCCACCGTCCTGGATGGAGCACTTCAGTCTGTCATGTGTATCGCGAGACTAATAGATGTGCTGATCTGTTAGCAAATCTTGGACACTCTTCTTTAAATTTTAATTGCAATTTTTTTAATGTCATTCCTCCTACTCTGAAACTTCTACTACAATATGATGTAAGAGGAGTTAGCTTTCCTCGATTGATTTAGTAATTTAATTCATTTTCTTCTAAAAAAAAAATTAATAATAATAATACTATAAAGTTAATTATCAAATTTCTAATTTTTTGACAAAAAATATACGCGGGACCAATATTTGTGACGAAAACATAAAAAATTGGATAATTTCTCATTGATAATTATAATCAAATTTATTCATTTAATAAATTTTACAAAAAATAGTACAATAATTTTGCTTATATTTTGACAATATTATATAATAAATTTTTAAATATTTTATTCTAAATAATTTTTTTTACCATAATATGTGAAAACAAAAAAAAAATCGCACGGGTCTTTAAACTAGTTATCATTAACAAGTATACATTAATTTAACTGCATAACTAATACTTTTTTTTTTCTTGACTAATTTTGAGATAATACTTGTAGCACTTAATTGTTGTATTTGTAACATCAGAAGCTTCAATTTATGGAAAACGCATTGCAGTGTTAGGGTTATAGCCATTGATCTTAGCACTCAGAATGGATACGAAAATTTTCATTTCCAATTGTTTGGTTAGATTGATTTTTGTTGCTATTTAATTAAATAAATCTGTTGATAAAAAGACACTGTGTTGTGTCTCTCTATGTGAGTCTCTGCATACCTTCCCCTATTCAAAATTTTTTGGTTGAAAGATGAAAACAAAAACTAAGACAAAAGGGGGCATGCGAAATTTTGAAGTATAAATTACATGAAAAGAACAAAACAAATAAGTGAAATTATAAAAACGTTCAAATTAAACCATCAAAATAAATTGTCTAAATAGAATTGTAAATAACAATCTAAATTAGCACAAAATATGCACAATTTAGATGCTAAGCAATAGTCAACATACAAAAAAGAAGCATAAAGTTAAACAATTGCAAAATAAATGCTAAGCAATTTTTGTCATAGTTTTGAAATGTTCATGTGCCTTTTCTTCAATTTGATCCATAACTTCGTTGTAACTGCTATGAACCAGATCAAGCGCAAGCTTAACCCTTGCATCTTGGCATACCTGTGTGCACACAGTAAAAATGTTAGATTAAAGTAAAATTAGCTACAAAACTTAATATTATTAAGGAGAAAATATTTTTATTTAGCAACTTTGAAGACAAATGCAGACTAAACATAAAGTGCTCACTTGTGTAAAGTTATACTCATCCTTCCAGCTACATTCTTGCATCCAAGTTGCAACCCAGACTCCGCAATCGTTACTAGAAAATAAAAATAAAAATTAGAATAATAGTAGTAGATTTTATTCACTTTAATGAAAGAGGAGTGACAAAATGAAAGAAAATTACGATCCACAACTCTCGGTTGGAAGTCCTCTACATTCAACAATTGGGTAATTGTGGATAATCGGTTTGACACTGTCAAGCTCGATCACATGGGTATAAAACGAATTATCAAGCAACATCTCCTCCAAAAATATCGCCTGTATAGTATTGTTAACTTTAGTGTCCGTTAAAAGAGATAAAAGAAAAATAGTATGAATTATAAATACCACTTTCAAGACATCTCTTCGTCTCGATGGCTTTCTGTCTTCACACGGTAACGAATCCAATACATGTATGTGTTGACGAATGACGTCAACAACCATAAGATACCAGTGGGGACCTTCATCATCCTTCATGGGAATGAAAATCTGAACAATTTGTTTACAAAAAAATTGTGATACTTGTGTAACTAAGTAGTTCAAGGTGATATATCATGCATAATATAGAATTGTATGGAATATATCCCATAAATCTCACCTTGCTGGTAAGGTCTATTTTTGTCATGTAATCTTCTTGATAAAGATCCATGACTTCCTCTTGAGAAGTCGGCTTCGTTATCGCGTAGTGCTTTCATGATAAATAATTGAATTATTTTAATAACACAAGACTTTTCAATTTATAATGTACGTTAACACAAAAAAAAAATTGCACAATGTATACCGCGAATTTCGTCGGAAGATACCAATTATAAAATGAAGTTGCTCTTGAAACACAGTTTCCTTCATGTGTTAGCTTGCAACATAAAACATTAATCACCTATCAACATGACCATAAACCAATTTTTATAAGTCGATTAAAATTGACTAAATATAATTTATTTTTTTAAAAAAATACTATGCTAAGTTATGACTGACCTTCTTATCAACAAAACATCCAGGCTTGAGACTCTTAAGATTTGTTCTAGTACCCACCACCCCAAATTTAGTTTTTATCAACATTTCATCCCTGTGTACATATCATTTCATTTGCACATGTCAATGATGAAAATAAACATACGTGCAACTTAAATTCTTGATGTAAAAACATACCCATACTGGTGTTGATCATCGCACATAAATATGTATGATGTTAATGCAGTGTCTTTCGCATTTAAAGTTACATATGGCCATGGACTACATGAAAGAGGATGCCACTGTCCAAAAAATACATAATTATATAGCAGAACATTGATTATTTAAAGTAGTCAAATTTAACTTAGAAAAATGCTAACAAGTGTTCTTGAGACGCTTGTTAAACAAAACAAGTATATTAAAATTATCTTGAAATTTATGTAGTCAACCACTTAAAAAATTCTATTTTCAAACCTTTTAATTTGTTTTCCTTAATTGATAATCCAATGACACTAATTAAAATACATTTTACTTAATTACCTTTGGTATAGGAGCATTGTCGTCAGTCTCTTCATACTCGTCTGGAATTGTTAGCTGATTACTTACGTAGTTTTCCCTTTCAAAATCTAGTTTACTATGCGAAAGAGTTGGTGTCTTAGCCAAAAGATTCAGACCAAATTTAAATTTGGACAACTTATCCGACTTTGCGCACCCTCCTTCCGCTGCATGTTTGATTGCAGGTTCCATACTGCAAAACAAAATTAGTATTTCTTATAAAATATGATATTAATAAACTTGAGACAAGAGATTAGAAGAAGAGGATTATGAACTTCCCACACATAACAAACCAAAAACTCTAACTAACATAAATTGAAATGAACAACAACTTTTCAACCTTCCAACAACCATTAATCAACAAAAGTAAAATTACCTTTTCACTCTTTTGTTCTTGTTTCCATCGACTTGTTGTCTGTTTTCCATCGTGTTGTTGACTTTGTTGCTTCTTTTCAACTCTTTTGCGTTCTTTTTTATAAGCCGATCCATGTCTTCTGTGATTTATGAAGCTGAGTTAACGTTTGTTTTCTTTTTTTGTTTCTTTGTTGTGCTAATTAAAATTGCTAATTAAAAGTTAATTTAATTTATATTAAGTAACTTAGCAGTTACAAAAAAAGAGAGTAGGAGGATGATCAGTATCAGTATGCTCCACGTTCACTCTGCTATCAATATGCCCCACGTTCACTCTGCTTCTCCTTTTTTTTTTGACCAAGTTGTTGCACTTTTTTTAACCAAGTTCTAAAAAAACAATTAAAGGTAAAAAAAAAAAAATATCAAAGTAAATTATACTTTAATTTTATATATATATATATATATATATATATATATATATATATATTTCATTTTTATATTTGTCACTTAAAATTATTATACTGATAATATATTAAAAGAAATTACTACTCGCTTTAGAAAATTAACTACAAATTAAGAAAATGTATTTTTGTACCTTATCTTCCTATTATATCTTTATTTTATTTTATTTTTTGAAATATATTATGTACAAAAATATGGGAGCAAAACAAAAAAAATAGGAACAATACAAAAACAATAAAAAACATTATATGAAGAAGTTTCTTAAAAAAAAATAGATTCAATAAAAAATTATATAAAATTTAGTCAATAAAAAATAGGAAGATGGTTTAATAGACAAAATATGACCTTAAATTATCAAAACGACAAATAATTTGAAATAATTTTTTTTTTCTTTCTAAAACGACAAATAAAATTTGATACATTGATGATAACTGCTAATTCTACAATAACTGATCATCGAAATTGTCATTCTAATTAGTTTTTCAGTCCAATAAGATGATATTGCACGGTCGGATTGATAAAATTCGAAATATGTAGTAAAAATCAGTAGTTTTAGTCAAAGTTTAAGGCTCTTCCATAAACAATAGGTCTTCGATGAGACAGTTATTAAAATCAGTGTATACATTCAAAGTATGATCATCAAAATTCTCATTCTCATTCTGTTATCCCATATTTTAGTCGAACTAAAATATGTAATAAATGCTCATTAAATATTTAAGTACTTATTAATGAATTTAAAGTAATAAGAGTGGCAAAAGTCAAGAAAGCAAAAAAATTTGTTACTAAGAAATGTTTGCTTTCGTTTCGATTTATGTAGAATTCGAAGTATATTCGAAATCGAAAAGGAAATCATGATTTGGACTTAGTATTTTAATGGTTCACTTTTTATTCGATTTCGACTTCATCCAAAAGGCGCAAAGGTTCAACTGAAGACAGTAAATCAAAGTCAAGGACACGCGTCAAAGGATTAGTTTATAGCCGTTACTAGTAGTTAGGCATTGTTGCAATCTATAAATACTAGTTTTGATGTCAAAATCAGGGTCACGGATTCACATACGAAAATCCTAACAAACTCACAATGCTCATGCTATCGAGAAAGTTGAGTGTCGAAAGGAAAAAATGTGATTATGTGAATCATTCTTTGTAAACACTTTACAAGTTTTAATGCAGTTTACTCTTATTGTCAAGTCCTTTACTTTCTTTTAAGATTTTGCAATTTACCAATTCCTGCAAAGTTTTACTTTTTTGCAAATTACTTCAAATAAAATTAAGAATGTTCGTACTTTCTAAGAACCGATGCACAAAGTTATAGTCCCGAGATTTACTAGTTGATCTCTCAAGCAATTAATTCAAACTAGCGGTTGTTTACTAAAATTCATTGTAAACACATTCAAAGTACGGTTATTAAAACTTTGTTTGTTTTTATTGAGTTTAATTGTTGTGCACCGTCGGTGTAAAGTTTTTTTGCACATACATCCAATGATGTGTCGCCACATCATTTAATGGATGTGACACATCATGTATTTTTAATTACCATACATGATGTGTCAATATATTATTGGGCGCATGTGTAAAATACTTTTACACCGACGGTGCATATAAATTAAATTCGTTTTTATTTCAAAATATCTATATTAAGAAAAATAATACTTTTCGTACCCCAAATTTTGCCCACTTTCATTATCATATGATTTATTGTCGCATTTGCTTTCAAATATGTGATTTAGCTCATTTGGTAGTTGAGAGAGTGATTAAGGTTTTATGAAGTGCAAGGTCATGAGTTCAAATTCCATGTTTTCCTTTTTTTTTTATTTTTTTATTTTTTATGTTATTTGTTTCTAATTTTATTTGTATTTTATTAAAAAATTATAATTATAAATTTTTATTTTCGTTTTTTCTATTTTAGGTTTTTTTTTTAAAAAGAATATTTTTATTTATTTTTTATCCACTTTGTATTAAAGAAAATCCAAAAAATCATAAAAAACAAAAAAACGTCAAAAGAATGGAAATGGGAAAGTATCTGCACTTTATGGCAAATCAAACCGAAAGAGGAAAAAAGAATTTGAAGATTATAACAATGATCTCCTTCATCAACTCATATAGATTCATTCCAAAAATCATTCAATCAACATTAAAAGCTAACATAATTCTTATAGATAGTGACAAATTTTTTTCAAGGAAAAGGGGGCAGTAGAGATCAGAACCACAAACCCAAAAAAAGAGAAAAGAGAACACGCATCAGTGTTTTTGTGCTCTGCAACCTCAACATCCAAACACCATCTCATCCCCACCATCATCAAAACAATCTTCCCCATCCTCAACCTTCAAACTCCAACAATCATCACCATCATAAATCATCACCATTAAACTACCAACAAAGTTATCCATCAATTGACTCCAAGAGTAACTCTTTGGAGTTACTCCATTTGTCCCTTAATGTTTATATCAATGAATGGTTAAGATTAATTACTACTAATCTCTATCATAAGGTTTCCTCTAAGCCTTCTTCATAAACCTCCATGAGATTAATTGAATTTCTTTTTTTTTTATTCATAGAAATTATTCATGGATTATCTAAACCAAATTATTCATGGATTATCTAAACCAAATAGAATTTGAATATCTAGATAGAACTTGAATATGCAAGAAAGTTACTATTGAACAAATAATACAGATTGAGTATTGTCATCCAAAAAACAAAAATAATATACTCTTGTAAATTCCGACGGACCAACTTGCCTAGATGCTAAAGACTCAACAACAATTTTTGAATCACTTTCAAGTAAGACATGAGAATGACCTCTGTTCATTGCTTCCTTCCTTGAGTCACATGGCTTATCCCTCCAAAGTGCTTATTGTTCCTGCAAGTATAAAGCGTCACCGGTAGTCCCGCAAGCACCATCCCCGACCGGTTGATCCTGCTGTAAGCACATTCTCATGACAGCATAAATTAAAAATCAATTCCTTTATGTTTTGGCTCACTTGCATCCATTTTAGTAGAACATGATCTAGTCCCATGACATTCCAATCTTCCTTCCTCCCTTCACAACCAAAGAATATGTGCCAATCCTCCTCTGTTTCTACTGTACATACTGGACATTCAGTTGGACATTGGACGAAACGATATCTTAATCTAATTCGGAAAGGTAAACAATCCTTACAAATCCTCCATAGCAAAATTAGGGCTGAACATTCTTTCCACCTAAAATATAAAACAATATCAACGAGTTATAGTATAAGAATATGGCCACCTTTGTTCATGAACTAAATTAATTATTGGCATAAAGTATTAAAATTTAACAAAATAAATTTTAATCTTACTAGATCGTCCTCCTTTGTTGATGAATTGTTGGAGCAAATTAAGACAAGATGGCCCATTACTAGTTGCCGGCATTCCAAAAAAGTACTGAAATGATGACATTTTCATAATTTGATAAAATTGCCATACAATTTAAATAATAGCAGTTATATCATTACTATTGCTATATTATAAATACAAACCTGTGGTGGTTGCTGTAAAATAGGAGGAGTTTGACCATCTATAGCAAAAGTAGAGGCAGGTACCTGGCGTTGCATTTGGTGTGTATTTGGCTGCAGTTGGGACATCATAGGCAGACCTCCACTAGGAGGAGTTTGACCATTCATAGCATAAATAGGAGGAGGTACTTGACTTGAATTGGCAAAATAAGACATTGGATAATACATTTGTTGTGCATTTGGCTGCATAACGGACATCATAGGCAGACTACCAATGGTAGGAGTTTGACCAGTTGTAGCAAAAGTAGGAGGAGGTACTTGGCTTGAATTGGCAAAATGAGGTGTTGGGTAATGCATTTCGTGTGCATTTGGCTGTACTTGGGACATCATAGGCAAACCTCCAATGGGATGGTTAGTTTCATTCCCATCTTTTGCCTTTTCTTGCTTCGGATCAGAATCACTTTTTTCCTTCAAATTCTGTAAAAACATAAAAGGATTAATTACTAAATATAGTTTTGGCAACTAACAATCACATACGTTGATAAGGAAGTAATTTATTCACTTTATCAATTTTCCTTCCATGCTTTTTTGATCTTACAGAACCATGAATGTTGTTTAAATCGCTTCTAGACATTTCTTTATCCTGTAAATTAAATGTTTAAAATAATGATTTTCACACACAAAAAAATAAAATTATAACGAGTTTTTGACCATTTGTAGCATAAGTCAGAAGAAGTTGGTACTTGGCTTGAATTAGCATTTGGCTGTACTTGGGACATCATAGGCAGACCTCCAATGTGATGGTTAGTTTCATTCATGTCTTTTGCCTTTTTCTGCTTCGGATTAGAATTACTTTTTTCCTTCACATTCTGTAAAAACATAAAACTATTAATTACTAAATACAATTTTGGTAACTAACAATCACACAAGTTAATAAGGAAGTAATTTATTCACTTTATCAATTTGTCTTCCACCCTCTTTTGATCTTACAGAACCATGAATGTTGTTTAAATCGCTTTTAGAGATTTCTTTATCCTGTAAAATATTAAAAACAATGATTCAATAGAAGAAATTATAACAACAGATTTACAATAACAATTTGATAGAGAAACTTACAGAATTATATGTTGCCTTGCTAAATTTGGCAGCATCCTTGTCATTTTCCATTTGCGATCCATTTACATCAATACGCATACGACATGTCTTAGCATTGTGTTTAGTGTCATTACAATTTGTACAGTGTTTAGGCCTCTTCATGGGGCAATTTTTCCTCTTTGGTGGAGCACCTTTAGAATTAACAGCATCGGGATCACCAATATGTCTGTCCACTTCTGAATTTTGCGTCCTAGCACTACCTCTCAATTTTAAGTTACTATACTTTTCAGTAAGCTTTAAAATGTCATCCATTACATCATTAAAGCACGCCCCACTTTCAGCAGCAACTTTGCACAACCTATTACAAGCAGCTGAATATGCACCACAACGGTCAACCTCTGTCGTATTAGAATCTAATCCTTTTCCAACATTTGGTGCCATTATTGGAATTTTTGCATTTTTAGTCCATCTTTTCAAAATCAAACTGCTTGGGATATGGTCAACATGTTCTGCTTTCATGACAAAAATAATATGTGAACATGGAATTCCGCGAGCCTCAAACAATCTACATTCACAGTAAAATGAAGAATTTGTAGTGTCATAAAAAACCTCTTTTACATATTTTGTATCACATGTTTTGGTCAATATAAACAACAACTTGTCTTCAACTTCCTCCCGCTCAGAAACAATTAATGCCGAGGACTTGACAATCTGGTTTTTTACTTCTTTAAACATCTCTAATGTGTAAATTTTTGAAGCATCCTTCTCGATGCTATCCAAACCAGTTGTCAACGCTGGTTCAGAGCTATAACTTTTAAAATCAGCAACATGTTCATTGTTTCTGTATTCTCTTAATACCTGGTCAAATTTATGCATAAACTCATAAATGCTGCATTTCTTTTTAACATATCTTTTCATCATTGAATTGATGGCTTCACATTGAGAAGTTGTCCGTATGCGACCAAAAAACTTATCTTGAAAGTAGGCAGTTGCCCATAATTTCCTGTTCTCATATGTTTTCGCCACCCAATTGTTACCTTGTAATCCATTCGTCTCAACAAGATTAGACCAAAACTCTTCAAATTCATCAACGGTCATATTTGAGTACATTGCTTTCTGGAAATCTGTCAAAAAATCTTTATTTTTAACATTTTCTTGAGCATTCTTGTTCAAATGCCACGCACACAGTCTGTGACATGCTTCAGGAAAAACAACTCTTACAGCCTCTCTCATGGCCAAATCACCATCAGTCATTACAGCTTTTGGTTGCCGATTTCCCATTGCTTCTAAAAATGAGCTAAGAACCCATTTATATGTTTCGGTTGTTTCATCTGAAACCAAAGCAGCACCAAAAATAATCGTTTGTGAATGGTTGTTGCAGCCAGAAAAGATTACCAAAGGAAAATTGTATTTGTTTTTCTTATATGTGGCGTCAAACGCAATAACATCGCCAAACCACAAAAAGTCATTTCGACTCCGTCCATCAGCCCAAAACAAACGCTTCAATTTTCCATCCCCACCGATGGTATATTTGGCATACAACATAGGATCCAAACCCGCTTTCCCCCGTAGATAGCTTAAAGAAGCAACGACATCACCATCTTTAATATCTACAATGGTTTTCTTGACAAAATAGTTATACAAATCTTTTTTTGTAAAACCAACAGCATCATATCCACCCTTGTTTGCCACCATGTGACCCATTATATGACATGTTTGGATACCATCTGAATGCAGGCTGTCAATTTGAGCTTTGTCGGCATCCGTCATTCCACGGTAGGCAGGAAATAAATGAATAAATTTAGACGGTGTTAGCTCATGGTTATGACACACTTCAAAAGAAATCACTACCCATCTCAACCTCTCTACATCATAATGTATATGAAGGTGGGCCTCACAATTAATCCGGGTGATAGGTTTATGATCTCTTACCCTGTCAGCCCTCGTCAGGTGTATTGGGTTTCTTTCTCCATGCTTGTTGCACACAAACTGCCGCGTTACAATCGTTCCACTACAATTTCTTGTGACATTATGTTTCCTAACAACGAAACCGGTGCTTCTTGCATACTTTACATAAAATTTATAAGCGTCATTTTCACTACCAAAATGAAGACCCTCAATATCATCCACCGTCATGGAATTAATCCTAACAAACCTACCATCTATTACAATGGAATCAGAATTCTCAATGCTATCATCAAATACATTGTGGTCTGTAGACTCCATAATTTCACTTTCTTCACCAAAAGCAGAATGTTCATTATCTCCATCATCATCGAAATTAACATCTGAAAATTTACCGGAGTTGTCCATCTACAAAGTACACAAAGAAACAAATTTTAATATCTAAATAGCACTATGCATTTTTTAATCATCACTATATACTTTTTTTTCAAACAAGACATCACTATTTACTTAAATTGTAATATCTAAATAGTTAATAAATTAAAACCACCTTACACAAAGAGACAAATATATACACACACCATGTGCTAACAACATCTTATACATTGATATCCTTATCATTAACACCTCATGAGACCCTGATTAATATTCAATTAGCCAAGTTACACTTTTTTTAGTGACTAATTATTTTAGCTTACTTAGTACTGTAATTATAGTACATGCAGTGAAGGGAAAACCACCAAATATTGCCACAGGACAGGTAGGAGCAGTAGGGTATTTGCAGTGAAGTTTAACAAGATAAGAAAAAGATAATTCTCAAGTAATAAGTGACTTAAAAACAATCGAAGTTTGAATCTGAAATTGACAAATTCATTCCAAACATAATCGAAGTTTGAACTAACAATAAAACACAAAATCGTATAAGTGCATGTCTTTGTTTTGGGTACTTCAATCAAAACATAAAAATGTTTCCCTATATCGTTCCCTTTCAAATAAATAAGATGAGATTGAGGAACCTAATATTTTTCCCTATACAAACCCTAAATCAATCATTACAATTGCTTCATCCAAACAAATCACAATTATTTACTCAACAAATTGCATGAATAGTGTACTCTTTAAACTTAAATTTTATACCTGTTGTGTGTTGTAATGTTGTGACCCTGTGTGCTCCGCCGACTGAGTGGTTGCCATGTGAAAGAAAAGAAGGAATGAAACTGAGAGACAATAAAGGAACAAACAACCAGAGATTGATTTGAGAGAGCAAATATGGAAGTGGAAGAAGGGTTTGACTGTTATTGAGAAGAGATGAATTTGTTCTTTGTGTTCTGATAGATGAATGTGTTCTACGTGTTTTGATAGATGAATTTACTGAGAGATTAATGAGTTAATGATTTTTTAAATTATTATATTAAATATTAAAATATAATTTGTATTATTTATGGGGTTAAATTTGTAAAGAAAAATGTACCGGTACATTTAATTCAGTTGACTTCTAATACATAATATATAAGTGATGATGTGGACAAAAGACTCCTTTCTATTGGTTAAAAATCCTATTGTACCGGTACATTCAGTTTTAACAATTGTACCGTAGAATTTGCCTTGTTTAAAAATATAAACCAACTGTATTTTCTTTCACCTTTCACGCTATCTTATCTCCAGCTTTCAAAGTTTTCCCCTCCAAAACTCTACCGTCCAAACATACCCTAAACACATACTACACTACAGTAGTAAGGTTCGTTACGGTTACCCATATAGTTCCATGACAAACTGCAGCACTACTTAATTAAGGAGAAAAGAAACAATTTCTCAGTCCAACAGAATTTTTATCAGAGTCATTTGGTTTATATGAAGCAAGAAAAACTGTAAGGTTACCGAATTGTATTAACGCACATGAATAGAGGCGAGGGATAACTTAGAGTTATCAAATGACATTTCTACTTCATCTCCTTCTCTCCTGAATCCAAGCATAAATCAAAAGCTTGTATCAAAGCTCACAACTCACAAGTAAGCTGGATGGATCGATCAATAGTAAAGTAAATGATCAATTCCTCAAGTATCAGTCATTAGGATTATAGTATAGTAGTAGCAAGAAAATTGGATAATTTACATGAAATCACAGGTTTAATTAAACCTTACTGACGCCATTATACCAAAATGATAAATAAAAAAATAAAAAAATTAGTTGCATTGCAAGCACCATGCAAAATCAACAAGACAAATTGTATGTGGTCTTTGTCTGCTCCGCAAAATTGTAAGACAGATACAACATAAAACAAAAATAAATGTGTTTTTGTCCTTCCACTAAAATCTCCACCTGTATAACTTCCTCCAAGTTCTACATTTACTTGCCAATGGAAAAAAAAATTATGATAAGATTATATGTTTTTGCTCTCTTAGAAAATATTTTATTAACAGCTTTCCAATACTAAAAACTTCTAAAATCCTGTCAACAGTGCAGATCTCAGATCATTATTTTGGCTGGACCAGTTGAATTTGCATCTTTCGTCACAGTATCTCCTGGAAAAATCACAAAAGTAGTCATTGTTGAAGGTAAAAGATCATGATGTAGCATGCAATCGTTGTGCATAAAAAAAAAAAACAAATTTGCCAATCACCTGATTGGGACAGTAAATATCTTACTTAGAAAACAAACAACAAGCTTTTACTACTCCTTTACATGATAGCTATGTTATAATATTTTTAGGCACATAAACAGACATATAAAAGAGTGAGAACGTGTGTAATTAATTACAACCGTTCAGCTTTTCTATGAAGGTTGTAATATTGATCACTTCCAAGAGTTTAGAAGGGGTTTCTCTTACAGATAGCTTACAGGGTTGGAAGATATTGTAGTATAGGTATATTGTTGTCTGGTTAGTTTTTTCACATTTTTCTTGTTTTTTTACTAGTTTGCAAAGATACTTTGCTGTCTGCTCAGTATCATTCTCTTTCAAAATTTGTTCAAAAAAATCATTCTCTTTCGAAAAAGTTTAACAGTTTACTCAACTGCTGTTTTACCTCCAATCCTGCTTTCTCCCTCTATTTCCTACTTCCCCTATCACTGCTTTTATCTCAACTGAAAATTTTCTGATGAATCTGTAGTTGTGTAGATAATAAGTTCACAAACAAAATAAAAACCCTCTCAAAATGACCTTTATCACAATCAACATATATTCCGGGCTTCGTAACCAGATTTTGGGCTAACCCTTATTTTCGGGTTTTTCTGCAAAGATCTTAAATACTCCCTCCGTCCCTAAATATAAGACCCTCAACACATTTCTAGGTGCATTTATTACACTTTTTCAAATATACCCCTTATCATATAGTTGTGTTACGCTCCAATTATCCAGTCTCACTTACAGATATCCACACGTGGCAATTAAGATTTTCAACGGTCTAGATTTAAAGTGTTAGAATCAGTATTTTTTAAAAGAAAACATAGAAACCAAAAAATCACCGCTTCACTCTGCTTGTGACCTGTTCTTCCTCTGCCATTAACATGGGTCTTCAACACAAACTCTTTCAAAACCCACTGTTCACTCTTTTTTTCTTTATCTATTCTCAATCTTAACCAAATTCTTCTCACTTCATTTTTTTCCTCAGAATTTCCTACACATACCAACAAAAAAGATTGTAACTTTTTCAAAGGGTTGATTAGAAAGGATTTTGAGCAGTTTTGCAGCAGCAAAGAACCATAAAAATGGTGTTTGTTTGGTTGTTCAAGTGAGGAGTGGTGGTTGTGAATTTCAGATCTGAGTGGTGAAGAAGAAAAACGTCCTTCGATGAAAGCTTTGGAAGGAGGGTTGTTTCAATCGGGTTCAGATTCACTCCAGTTATTATATTAATCATTAGAGGTACAAGATTAAATTAAATTCCAATTTCTGCATAAAAAGTGCAGAAGATTACTAATGTAAGAGGAACAGTGAAGCTGGGTTGGTCGGAGAAACCGAGAGGATTACTCATGAAGGTGGGGGTTTGTGGTAAAACTTAAAAAGGTGAAAACCATGGGACAACTGCAGAGCGGATAGAGATGGGGTGACGGAAACGATACCGAGCAGTGTTGGTAGGCGACGGCGAATGGCATCGGGCCGGACAGAGAAGTTACAACGGCAAGTTGCAATGAAAGGAAAGAGCGGCAACAGTGAAGTTGTCGTGTCAGGAAGAAGAAGAAATGTTTGTGTTTCTTTTTTCATTTCTCTTTTTTTTAATCTGAACCGCTGAGTTATGTTTTGCCACATGTCACAATCTTAATAGGGAACTGGAGTAAAAATGGAGGATAACCAAATGGAGGTTATCTCAACTCCTTATCATACTACCATACTAGCAATTTTGTCGTGGAAAAAGAAAAGTCAATAACGAAACATATAAGACAAAGGGTATTATAGTAATAGTCATACACATTTCAAACAAATTTATTACTCCAACAACTTTTCTTAATCTCCGTGATTTTTGTAAAAGGTTCTTATAATAAGGGACGGAGGGAGTATATTTCAACAGTAATATCTTATCAGCTGTTATAATTGTTTTGTTCAATTTTTCCAAGTTGGACCTTGTGATTGTAAGAGTCTAAGACAATGGAACTAGGTTCCCTCAATGTTGTCAAATAGTGGCGCTATATAGCAGAATTTGAACAAACCGTTATAATTCTGCAATGCACTATTTAGTACAAAGTGTTATCAACGAATAATTATATCACTGCAGCATAGCGGAATTCGAACAAACCGGAATTTGACAACACTAGGTCCCCTCTCAAACAATTGATCAAATTTAAAGCATACTTATACTCATTCTCCTCAAACACAAAGGATTGAACTATATGCATAAAATTGGCCTCCAAGTAACAAAAAGCATAAAAGGCCACCCAACAGCAAAAGTAAAACTCACAGAAAACTATACAGAATTGGAAAATGGTTCTAGAAATCTATCATGCAAGTCACGTCAATACTGAAAAGTGAAAATAGCTACAGCCATGCAGCGCAAGGACCGACTAACCTAAGGGACACTAAATCCTTAAAATCATTTTTGGACACTACTTTTTTTTAAGACTCGGTATCCAGCTCAAGGACGGACGAATCTGAGGGACACTAATCCCACTGTCTACTAGCAAGGGACCCATTAAAGCCAGAGCATCACTCTGTATGGACTGGCCCAACACAGGAAGTGGCCCATTTTTGAACACTACCAACGTCATACTAACACTACCATTGCCTCATTGAATCAGTCCATGCTATATCAAGTGAAGAAATAAAAATAAATTACCAGTGGTAGAATGTTCAGGAGGCGGGGCTTCGCCGTAGATCGCTTGTAGTCTTGCCAGGGGAACCGAAGCCGAATCAGTTGCAGCATCAGCATAAAGCTGCTGTTTCCAATCCCATAGAGTCTTTCTAATTGACTTATTGGATTTAGTTAGAGATTCCTTCTCAGCTTCTAAAGCTTCAATAAGATTTTGCTGATTCATAGATCTCACTCCCAGTATTGCAAAAGAAGCAACCAAACCAACATTGATCACAGTATTGTTGTTTGAAGCTCTCTTAGCTATGTCAACTATTTTGTAAACAAATTCCATTTTCTCTCCTGAAATTAAACCAAAAGGAACAATCCATTTCAACCCATTATAGTAAAAACAAAAGGGTCATCGAAATGATGAAACTTTTTGCACACAGTTAATTACTTCAATTTCATGATTTTTTAATCGAACTAATCTTAGGTTCTAACCCTAATTTTTCTTGCTCAGACAAAAACGGTAAATTGTTCTGTCAGATGAAATTTGAAGCCATTTTTGTAATGAATCATTATCATAAGTCAGAATTAATATAGAGATTGTAAAAGATTTGAAGAAACTCTTTACAGTTTGAAGTAATAAGAAGAAGAAGAAGAGTGACAAACATACCAGAAATGGCGGCAGCAGCTGAAACAGAGAGAGACGGTCGATTTATCGTCCGATTTGATGGGATAATGTAACCTCAAACTCAAACCATCATATTTTTGATAAAAATAAAAAGCTAAATTGCACTTTTGCCCCAAGGTTTCTGAAAGTTGCAAAATAGCATCACCCATGCGAGTTGGGATCATTTCCATTTTCAATTATTTATATTTTTTCCATTACTATATAGTTTTAGAAATATAAATGCAAAAGTGTAACATTAAATGAGGTGAAATTATTTTTATACACCCTAAAATATTTATAAACTTTGGTAATGGAAGAAATGAAAATAATTGGAAATGGAGAGGATCGCAACTCCCACCGTGCATGGCCACAACTAATGCTTCAACTGCTTCTTGTACTTGAAGTTTAAGTGGCTTGTCACATCAGCGTTGACTCAGTCAAAATTGACCTTTTGCAAAAGGGCTAGAATATCTATTTTGGAACATAGGGGCCAAAATCACAACTTTCTGAAACTTAGGGGCCAAAAGTGCAATTTAACCAAAATAAAAGTAGCGTTAAATATGTTTTTGATCCCTATAGTTTTTTAGAATTTTGTTTTTATTCGTGAAGATTTTTTTTACACTTTTTAGTCCCTGAAATTTTTTCGTCCCTACTTTTCATTCAACTCGTAAATATCATTTGAAGTTTTAATTTATTTTTTTGCTGCGATGTTTAGTAGATTATATGAATCACTTTTACCATAAAAGTTTAAATTTTTTATACAAGAGATGAATTAAATATTAATTTTTTAGTTTTTTGCACATAAAAATTCATAAATAATTCATCTTATATTAAAGAATTCTAATTTTTTATCGGAGATGTTCTTATAATATTATAAACATGAATACAAAAATCATTCAAAAATATGAAAGTATATAAGAGTTTGATTAAAAATTTGGACGCAAAACACTAACAGACAAAATTCCAGGGACTAAAAAGTGTGAAAAAAATCTTCAGGAACTAAAAACAAAATTCTGAAAAATTATAGGAACCAAAAACATATTTAACCCATAAAAGTGTAAAACGGTTACAAAAGTTAAGAAAAATATTTTTGCTAAAATAAAGGTTAAAGAAAACTAATTTTAATACAGTAATATTTTATTTTTTTGGAAAATGTGTATTTATATTTTTTTTAAAGTATAAAAACTGTTTAATGTTTAATTTATTGACATACAAGGGTTGATTGAAAAATAAGAACAAAAAATCATAACATGAAATATTTAAGGGATAAAAACTTGTTGAAAATTTTTATAGGGACTAAATACAAAATTGTAAATATTTATAGGACTAAAAATAACGATATTCATTCATTCCAATAATCGATAGAATGCATCAGATGCAAATACAAATTCAACTATGCTAAAATCAAAAAGTAAGAATCTGCGAACAAACTCACAACAACCAAGTTAATCGCATACAACGGCAAAATGCCTACATATAATATGATAGAATGCATCAGATGCAAATACAAATTCAACATTGCTAAAAACAAAAATGATGAATCTGCGAACAAAGTCACATCATTCAAGTTAATAGCATACAATGGCAAAATGTCTACCGATAATATGATAAAATTAAAGTCACTGAAATGTTCATACTTATATATATTCAACGTTGATGCCTAAATCATTTATTAAATCTGCACTTAATTGAAGATGATATTTCAATATGAACTAAACGAATACCCAACAAGACGGGAAATCAAACAAACTTCGTACAAAGACGACGACAAACGCAATGCCGCACTCGGACGACGAAATCACAAATACAAAATAAAACAACTAAAAGACTCAATCTATGTGAAAATCACTTATTCTTTGTGCATCCACAATCATTAAATAAATATGTGTGGCATCTATGTGACTTTTTCCGTCAGTCCAATCAACCAAAACTTCACATTAGGGATCAATGTTGGAAACAACAAAAATACGAGAGACTAAAAATATATTTAACCCTTATATTTAACCTTAAATAAAAATAAAATAAAATTATTATGAACTGTATCTTGACAATTTTAATTATTGGAAAACACTTATGTTGCAGGTTACTATAGAGACTAAAAAAAAAATATTACCTATTAATTTCTTTATATTTCACAAAGAATTTACCTTGGCTTTGTATTTAGATGATAGTACGAATAGCTTAACGAAAGTCGTATGTTTAAACTTGAATTTGAACCTACACCAACACTAAAAAGAAAAATTTGTCATTCATTTTGAGTCTCAAAGTTTAAGAATCATATGCAATTGTGTATAAAAAAACAAACACTTGCATAAAGATCGATAAGAAAATAAAGGACAAAACTCAGCCAAGATCTTATATTCAACCATAAAAATTTCTACACATATGACAAAAAGCAAACAAACAAAGAGCGTTATTATATAATTATATTGAGACTTCACATTCTTTATTTCTATCATTTCTTCAACTCATTCAAGTTCAATTTGACTAAACTTGGTCTCATACTGGTCCAAATTAATCATAAGTGTGATTAGGGACGACAATTTAATCCATTAATTTATCATCAATTTAATTCATCCATGAGGTTTAATTCTGGTGGTTGTTTGAAGCAATTTTCATGTTGTGAGAGGTTTTTTCGAAATTTATCATTAATTCATGTTTGAGAGCTTTCATGTTGTGAGAGCAATTTTCATGTTGTACATAAGTTCATGGGGACATTACTTTTCTTTTTATAATTTAGCTTATAAATTATATAAATATATATATATATATATATATATATATATGTAGTGTTAATAATAAAAGATTACAAAATAAAAGAAATGTTAGGGTTTAAATAATATCAATCAATAATATAACTTCATGCAAATTGCAAAAGAAAAGACTCAAACATATATCGAAACCAAATCATAATAAAAATAAACAATATAAAATCTAATCCTAAGAGATACTTTGATATAATATAAAAAATATTAAACATATTTTCTGATATTCTAATACTCCCTTCGAGCTAAAATTTACTAAGTTTTTAACTCATTGAGCTATGTCTTGACTATGGTCTTGGCTCCGCCACCTCTTGAAACAAGCTCTAATCATGTTAGTAAAAGAGAATACAAAATATGGCAAAGAGAAAGCAGTTATGATTCTAGTAGAAGAAGAGTTTGTTGTACAAGGAAGTCTCAACTCATCCAAAATATATAGTCCGCTTTTTCTACTACCTTTCCCAACTAATGCCCCTGAATGCGAATCATGCACATAACAATGAGTAGAAGAAAACATAATCGAGTAACCAGAATCACACAACTGACAAACAGAAACAGTATTCAAAGGTTTATTTGGAATATAATAAACATTAGAAAGAGAAAAATTAGATGTGGAAATTGACCCAATTCCTATGGATGACATGAGAGAGCCATCACCGATCTTTAATGTTATGGATGGTGTAGAATTTAAAGACAAAAAAGACTCGAGATCAGATGATGTATGGTTTGATGAACCAGAATCAAGAATCCACGTGGAAGAAGAAACACGTGACAAAGTAGAGCAACCCTTGTTAGAGGACACAATCATGGCATCTGGTTGAGTAGCAAGACTCTTTTGACAAGAGTCGTTTGACGTAGTCTCATAAGAAAACATTGTTATATATCAAATATTCTGACAAACCAACTAACAAGAAATCCAACCAAAAACCCACAATACCAAAATCAACAAAGAGCCAACAAATTTACCGATTCAAACAAATTGAATAACTATAACGAAACTGCCGTCTAAATATGAGTAGCCAATTGCACACAACCTGAAGTACACCGATTGGTTTTTGTTTTATGGAAAAACAAAACAAAGTAATAAAAAAAACTTGATGTAGCTCTATGCTGTATATATAAAATCAAATCATATATTTAAATAACAAATTAATTTTATAAATTTTAAACAAATCTTAAATATTCTACTCTTTAAAACTAATACTACTTTTCGTAGGGATATGAGACTCAAACATAACAAATCATAATAATAAATAAATAATAAATAGTACATTAGCTCGTGTCGTGTAATTTAATATAACAATATATATTCTCAAGTCCTATATTACAGGATTTTTTTTCTTTTTTTTTTTTTGTCTTAAGGATAATGTGATATAAACTAATCCACTACTAATATATTACTCTCTCCGTTTTTTTTAAGTGTCCGTTTAGAATAGTAACACCAAATTAAGAAATTGGATTTTTGCATCTTATCTTCCTATTATACCCTCATCAATAGATTTATTGTTATACAAAAATAATATTTTCAGATTATTGTTATCAATAGAATATAACAATAAACAAACTTTTTTGTTTTTTGTTTTTAAAAAAAAAACTTTAGTTTTTCAAATATATAAAAAATAAATATTTATTTAAACAGATAAGTATAATTAAAAAAGGGTACAATTGACAAATCATACCCTTAAAACACAAAATGGACAGTTAAATAGAAACGCTAAATCCGACTAAACTGGACACTTAAAAAGAAACGGAGGGAGTAAAATTGATATAAACAAAAGTTACTAATTTATCCTTGTTACTTTTAACCACCACATTGCAAGTTTTATCCTTCCTTAAAATTTAAATAAAAACAAATAAAAAATACATATATAGAATATAAGATAAATACAAAAAAAAAAAAAGATGATATCCCAAACAAATCAATCTCAACCCAAAAAAAAACAAAAAGATGATATGCTTAGAAAACAACGAATAGAAATCTTAGATTGGGACAAAACAGAACAATCTATACTCATAGAAATAGCAACAAAACAGTATAGGAAAAAAAGATGAATATGCATAAAATTAGGAATATGGAAATAGAAACATAAACAATATTTTTCATCAAAAAATAAAATAAACAATATACTATTAATTACTCCCTCCGTTCCAAAATAATTGTCGCAATTTGACCGTGTGCACTATTCATTCAAGCTACTTTGACCGTATTTTCTTACTAATGTATAAAAAAAAATATTAGCATATGAGATCTTGTTATATTTGTCTCGATGAATACTATCAAATATTAATTTTTCATAATTTTTAATAATACATAGCTAGAAATATTAATAATTGAAATTGTACATCGATAAGCGTGCAGTAGTAAAATGTGACAGTGATTTTGAAACGGATGGAGTATTAACTATTAATAATATAAAATACAATAAAGTTAATTACTGTTAAATTTACTAAATTATCCTAAATATTCCTAATCAATTTTTCAAATTTTTATTAAAAAATATACACGGGACTATTATTTGTGACGGATACATAAAAAATTGGATAATTTATCATTGATAATTATAATTTTTTTTTTTGTAATATATAATTATAATCAAATTTATTCATTTAATAAGTTTTACATACAATAGCACAATAGTTTCACTTATATTTTATCAATATTATATAACAATTTTTTAAAATATTTTATTCTAAATAAATTTTCTGCCATAATATATTGACGAACTTAAATAAAGTCGCATGGGTCTTTAAACTAGTTTGATTCAAAATTCTATGATGAAATTGACATAGTTAGATAGTATAGTTAGTTAACCTATAAATAGAATTTTTTTAGTTTTCTCTCAACTTTTCCATGAATGTCATGTTTCCTAAAATATATATTAGAGAAACTTTCTACAAAAAGAAAAAATATTTAATATTAGAGAAACTTTTTTTCTTTTTCAAAAGTGATGTACTCAATTAGAGAAATGTTTTGAATCTTCATCTAGGATAACACCTATTAAAAGCTAAGCTCTAGGAATAGACTTAGATTTAATATTCACTTGAAAGTATTGGAACTTAATGCTATTATATCGATTAATCACTCGATTTGGATCGGAGTTTGATAGTTATAATAGATTTTTCGACATTATCTGGGCACGGAAATGTTTTTTTGACGAGTAAATACGTGATAATATTGATGAGTAACTTGAATATGTATAACTGATTAAGGAAATGCGTACGAATGAGTTTATTGATTCTAACTCCAGCAATTTATTCTCTTTGTTAAGGAAATCCTTTTTTAACTATTTTGCAAGCACAAACTTTATTCACAAAATACTTTTCAAAAACCCTCACTTAGAACCATGGTTATTGTTGAACGGCATATAATATCACAATAGTCCATGTGGAACGAAATATGCAAAAATAATCGTTTTTGTACTTTAACTAGATGATGGTAGGAATCTCGTAATGTATATTATAGAGATAGATATGAATATGAAGATAGAGATATAGATTATAGAGATTTGGTTGTTGTTGATTTAGAGAAACTCTCATCGATGTCACCTAAGCAATAATATTAATTAAAATATAATATTAAAATTTCTACAAAAAAATAAAATATAATATTAGTTTCCACAAAAAATAAAATATAATATTAGAGTTTATACAAAAAGACTATAATATTAGAGTTTTTACAAAAAAAAATATAAAGGCCCACATACTAATATCTTTGATAAAGTCACTAGAATTGGTTTAGTTGTGAGGGGTTTGGGCCGGGTAGTGTGCATGAGGTCTTATGTTCGATCCTCATTAACAATTTGTAAACCAAAAAAAACTAATATCGTTGATATTCATTTTTTATTTAAATAATGTTAGTTGTATTGTTTTGTTTTTTGGGTACATATGTTAGTTGTATTTTACTATATATTGTAGCTTGAGTACATATGTTAGTTTCACCAAAATAAATACTTTCTCCATTTTTTTTTGGCTACAAGAGAGAAAGAAAAACGGAAAAAAAAAAAAAAAAGAAAAAAAAAAAGGAAAGGAGTTTACTCCCTAACAAAAACTACTCCCCTAGCATCAGCACTAAGTGCATTAGATAGCTCAGGAGAAGGTGAGTCTAATATAACTATAGGAGAGTTCGTGGAGGAACCTTTCTTGGCTAAAGCATCTGCACACGCATTCCCCTCCCGGAGAATGTGATCAATAACAATAGTCCAGTCTCTACGAAGTAGTTGGCGAATTGTATGAATCGCGAGACTCCATATTTAATCAACGAAACCGCTTGTAACGAGTCAGAATAGTAAACTGTACTCCTGTAACCATTATTCCAACACAATTGGAGATCATACAAAATAGCCATGATCTCGGCATATAGTACACTAGATTGCGACGACGCCGTACCATAAAAGCCTTTCAGAAGAGCACCGAAACTGTTACTTGTCGTTTAAAAAGCAAACAAGAAATAAAATATATTTTTTTTAACAAGGCAAAATGAGATAAAATATATTTTTGTACCATATTTTCCTATTATACCTTTATTTTATTTTTTTTGTCTATATATTATACCTTTATTTGAATTCACCAATAAATTTCATATGTTATGCACCAAACTTTTTTTAAAAAAAAACAAACTTTAGTTTTCCAAATATATACGAACACGTTTATACGAACATTATACAAAGAAGTTTGGTGAAAAAAAAAACAAGATTATACAGAGAAAAAAAAAACAAGATTTTGAGTTTCTTCGTATTGTGATGAAGTTGTAGTCATGTGTAACAAGATTTTCAATAAACATGCAAGGAGGAAAAAAAAGCAAAACAAAAACAATAAAAAAAATTATACGAAGTTTAATACAATAAAAAGATTATATAAAATTTAGTTAATAAAAAAAATTAGGAAGGATGATATGATAGACAAAATATAACCTTAAATTATCAAAATGACAAGTAATTATTTTCTAAAATAACATGTAATTTGAAACGGAGGGAGTACATGAAATATTGTAGCTTGTTATTATCAACCCTTAGGTTTAAATAAGTGGTTAAGATTAACTAGAACTTCGACCCGTGCGGTGCACGAGTCTAATTAGCCGTAGTATGAAAAAAATAAGATATAAATTTTTTAACACTAAAACGTATATAAAAAAGTCAAGTATCATTAAATATTAGTTCGACCATAAATTTGGATAAATGTTCATACAACAGAAATTATGGTATATTACAGAATACTTTTTTATAGACTACATTGGAAGTTTTATTCGTATTTTCACTGTCTTCGTCGATAATCAATATTTTTAATCATTCTCTTTAAATAACTCTTGATGTTGCAACATACAACTGACCATGTAAAAATACTGTTGACAAACGATATATCCCAATATGCTTAAGAGATTGCCCCTGACTTTTATTCATATAGCCATCGCAAAAGAAACAATTAAAGGGACGCGATTTCGATTTCCATGCTAGACAAATTTGTTTTTTTTTAATATAATGGACCACATGAAAAGAGAGGAAAAATGAGAGGAAAAAAAAAGGTTTAGGGTTAGTATTTCGGATCAAGTTTAGAATATAAGAGATATAATAATAATATTAGGAAGCTAAAAATAATAAATATTTAACATGGTGAGTTAAAGGTTGTGGTTTCGATTCTTGGTGAGATATTTTTTAACATTTTATTTGAATTAATAATAATAATAATAATAATAATAATAGGAAGCTAATAATAATAAATATTTAACATGATGAGTTAAAGGTTGTGGGTTCGATTCTTGGTGAGGTATTTTTTAACGTTTTATTTGAATTAATGTTAGGGTGAATGAGAGGGAAAATGAGCGGGTAAAAAATTAGGGTTAAGAATAGCAAAACGGAACAAGGTTATAATATAAGAGATACTCCCTCCATTTTTTTAGAGTCTTTTTTTTTTTAAATCAAAAGATGGAAGTGGATTTTCACACTTTATCTTTTTATTATACTCTCTTCTTATATTTTTTGCGCACATTTTCTCTTTCCAATAAATTTAATTATTTTCTACAAAACAAAACAAAAATTTAATACTTTTTGTAAAAAAAACAAAAGCAAACTTTAGTTTTTCAAAAATATAGCAATAATTAGTTTTATTGAAAAAAATAAGAGTAATTGACAATGAGTATAATTGACAAATTATACCCATAAAAGATCAAAACGACAGTTAAATAAAAATGTTAAATCCGACAAAAAAACGACACTTATAAAAAACAGAGGGAGTAGCTACTTACAATTATATCATGTGCCTCTCTCTTGCTTGTCTATAATTCAAATTAGAAAATTACACCATCGCAAAACCATCTGTCAGCAATTCGATCTCTCCACATATTTTCATGTAAAATTTATTAAATGAATGGTCCCGTATATATTTTTTAGTCAAAAATAAATTTTATTAGGAATGTTAAGGGTAATTTAGTAAATTTGATAGTAATTAACTTTATTATATTATTATTAATAGTTAATAATAAACTTGGTAGTGAGATTATTTATTTTTCTTTTTATCAAAAATATTTTTATGTTTATTATTTTTTTATAATTTATGTTTATGTTTTTGTTTCTATATTCCTATTATTATGCATAATATCTTATTTTTTTATATTTTTTATATAATTTTTCTTATTAACTAGTTTCTATAATCTTTTCATTGTTTTTGTTTTGTTCATACTTTTATTCGTAGATTCATATATATAATCTTTTTTTGTATTCATCTTATTCTTTCTATATTTTTTCTATACTTTTTTTTTATTGACTAAACTTTCTATGATCTTTTATTGTTTTTATTTTGTTCCTACTTTTATGCAAAAACAAAAACAAAAATTGCAAAGACTCATGTATAATTTTTTTTGTATTCATATTATTGTAATTCTATATGTTTTTCATGTAGTCTAGTTTGTTCCTATCTATAATATCTTTTATTCCTATTTTTAAGCATATCCTCTTATTTATTATTGTATATATAGAATATGATTAAAACTAAAAATGATAAATTAATAAATTTCAATTTTATTACTCACTCCGTTCTTTTTTATTTGTCGTCTTAGAAAGAAGAAAGAAATGTTTCAAATTATTTGTCGTTTTGATAATTTAAGGTTATATTTTGTCTATTATAGTCTCTTTCAATTAAACTAATTAATGCTATATATTTGAAAAACTAAAGATTTTTTTTATAATTTTTTTGGTACATAACATATTAAATTTGTTGTTTTTTTGTACATAATATATTTTCTTAATTTGGTTTTTTTTTCTTTCTTAAAACGACAAATAATAAGTACCCGATGGAGTATATTAGAAGTAGATATATCTCCTAACAATTTTGAAATATTGACATGAAACCTACTCTTCCGGACCCATGTTTCTTTTTACCTTCTTGGATTTTGTCCTTCAATAAAAACTTCGGAATAGGGGTGGCAAAACGGGCTCGGCCCGTCATGCCGGCCCGTTTAAGCCGCCATTTTTGGCGGGCTGGACAGATGTCTTTAACTCACCATCTTAAGTTTGGCCGTCCCGCCTAGCCTGCTTAAAAAACGGGGCGGGGCTCGGCGGGTTTGCCCGCGGGCTTTGTAACTCTCTTTTTTTGCTTAAAATAAAAATTGATCATGCATTGATGAAATGTTTGAGATGTATTTTGTTTTGTCTTTTATTTGTCTTGTTAACGACTAATTACTACTCCCGTCTAAAATATAAACAAATTTTAATCAAATAAAATTGATATATTAGATCTAAATTTTATATCGAATATAAATTAACTTTATTTTATCCAATTTTATGTATAGTTGATGACCAACTTTTAGTTATATTTAAAATCAAAGTAGCTAAAGTAACTAGCACTTTAATATTTGATTGAGGATAAATACATAATAAAGGTCCAATCTTGGCGCAGTTAAAGTGTTAATATTATTTAGTTTTTATATATTGAAAAGTGCATGTTGTTACTACTTAATTACTAATATGTTTGATGGATCAATAATAAACATTGGAGTGTCGTGTGTTCTCGTGCGTGTGAAATGAGTCGTGCTATATAGCGTCACTCTTTAATTTAATATGTGTTTGTTTTTGGTATCGTTGAAGTTCTATTATGCGCTCTTAAAAAAAAATTGTCGGCATTTTTTATAATAATTAATAGTTTTATAATTGTAATTCAAACTATAATTAATAGTTTTTTTTTTTTGCATAAAAGTAGGAACAAAATAAAAACAATAAAAGATCATAGAAAGTTTAGTCAATAAAAAAAATTATAGAAAACTAAAAAGGATAAATTAATAAATTTCAATTTTATTACTCCCTCTGTTCTTTTTTATTTGTCGTCTTAGAAAGAAGAAAAAAATGTTTCAAATTATTTGTCGTTTTGATAATTTAAGGTTATATTTTGTCTATTATAGACTCTTTCAATAATTGTGTCAAAAAAGACTCTTTCAATAAAACTAATTAATGCTATATATTTGAAAAACAAAAGATTTTTTTTATAATTTTTTTGGTACATAACATATTAAATTTGATGTTTTTTTGTACATAATATATCAAATTTTTTTAAAAGAGAAAATGTGTGCAAAAACCGGTAGATTAAAATTAGGGTATAATAAAAAAATACGGTGCTATATAGCGTCACTCTTTAATTTAATATGTGTTTGTTTTTGGTATCGTTGAAGTTCTATTATGCGCTCTTAAAAAAAAAGTGTCCGCATTTTTATAATAATTAATAGTTTTATAATTATAATTCAAACTATAAAAAAAACAAAGAAGTAGGCGGGCCGGCCCGCCAATAAACGGACGGACTTGAGGTTTGAGCCCATACACCTAAATTGCCCCGCCCCACCCCGCCCCGCTTTTGGACGGACTTAAGCGGGGCGGACATAAATGGGGTAGGCATGCCCACTTTGCCACCCCTACTTCGGAACGTGTTTTCCAATTTCTTTTTGATCTAAAAAACGAAAAAATTTCGGAATGTATTTTCGAATTTTTCCTTATTTTGAACTAGAAAACTAAAACGTGTTTTGAATTTTTTTCCAAAGACTAAATTGGATTTTCGGAGAAAAGAGTCGTGGGGAGCCGGAAGAGTATATTTTTTTGCTTACAACCAAAATTAATAATTTATACCATAAACTATTAATTCAAAATTGCGAATAACAGGGCAGTACTCACTGCTCATATTAACGGGTAAGTTTTAGAAAGGATCCTCAAGACAATAATCCCCTTTTCCCAAACCAATTTTCATGAAGAACAAATTCTTGAGATCCTAAAGTTTTAGAAAGGATCCAACCTAAAAGAATCGCTGACAATGGTTTTTGCATAAAAAACAAAAGGACGCAGAATTTTCACTTATATTCAGATAAATGTATTCGACAACATTGATAATAATTCAAATATTCAGTGACTTCAAAATATAAAACGAATATAAAATCGCATAGAAGACAATATTATAGAGTATATACATATTTCTATGAATATAATTATTAATTAATGTTCAAAGTTTGAACCCATTAAACTATGTCTAGTCCTAGCTATGATCCTGTCTCCGCCACTTCTTGAAACAAGCTTTAAATATCATGTTAGCAAAAGAGATTACATAATATGGTAAAGAGAAAGCGGTTGTGATCCTAGTAAACGTAGAAGTAGAAGTTGAGGCCGTAGTACAAGGAAGTCTTAGCTCATCCAAAACATAATGATTCATTTTTCTACTACCTTTTCCAACTATTGTCCCTGAATGCAAATCCTGCACATAACAATGAGTAGAAGAAAACATAACCGAGCAACCGGAATCGCACAACTGACCAATAGAAACAATATTGCAAGGGAGATTAGGAATATAATTAACATTAGAAAGAGTGAAATTAGATGTAGAAATAGACCCAATTCCTGTTTCTCGTAACGATGTGATAGTTCCATCAGAAAGATGAATTGCTTTGGATGTAGGATTTAAAGACAAAAAATACTTGCGATCAGATGACATATGATGTGATGCACCTGAATCAAGAATCCATGTGGACGGAGAAATAAGTGACGAGCTAGAGGGTATCAAACCCTTAACGAAAGAGGTGATCATGGCCTATAGTTAAATGGCAAGACTCTTTCGACGAATTGATTAACAATGACGACTACTAAATATCTATATACCTCTATATATAGAGCTACATAAAAAACAAATCATATTTTTAAATAACAAATTAATCCTATAAATTTTAAACAAATCTTAAATATTTTAAACTGAAATATAAATCTTAAATTTATAATATTATTTTATTTTAATATAAATATAAAATATATTTAAATATAAAAAATTAAAAGATATATAGACATTATTTAGGCATGCAAAGATATTTACACATAAACCAACTTCAAGTTCATCAAATTATAATGGCTTTACCAAAGGCTTTATATCAACCACAATAAAAAGAAAAAACTTTATATGATGTTAACAATAAAGACTACTAAATAACTATATATATATATATATATATATATATATATATATATATATATATATATATATATGAAATCGTTAAATGACAAAATAATCCTATAAATTCTAAACAAATCCTAAATATTCTAAACTCAATTATAGATCTTAAATTCTTAATATTATCTCATGAGTCAGGATCTATTGAGTATTAACATTAGGTGTCAAAGTTTAATTTGACACCAAATCTCATCCGTTTATTTTATTTAATCTAATGGTTAATATTTTTTTTTTATAATAATGGTTAATATTTATTCATTTAATATTTTTTTATTCATAAAACAAATCTTCTTCATTGACCAAACAAAAAAACAAATCTTCTTTTTTAGTTACAAAAACAACTCTTTTAATATCTAAGAAATCACCCCTTCCTTATAAAAAGAAAAAACATATTCCCCACTCCAAGTTTATTTACTATCTAATGATCCAAGCCTCATAAAAAATTATGCATCATCACCACAAGTTTATCTAGCCACCATTTCACGTACAAAAAAACCACAAACAACCAATAACATAATTAATTTATATGGAATACCATTTCACTTAAAATGTATAATTTTTTTTTTCTAGTTCACTCACAGGTTTCTTGCTTCCTTCAAATATTTGATAGATAATTTTTCCAATTTATAGAACTTCAACCTGACAATAAAAAGCTCTTCATTTTAATATGAGAAACAAAAAGCTCTTTTATAGAAAAATCCAATAAAAATAAAGCTTTTAATGGGTTTTTAAAGCGAAAAATCTCTAAGAATTGAAACAAACTTGGATATTAGATAGTGAATAAACTTGGAGTGGAGAAGGAGATATTTTTCTTTTTTTTAACGAATGAGGTGATTTCTTAGATATTAGAAGATTTATTTTTTGGAACAAAAAAAAAAGATTTGTTTTATGAATAAATATTACTAGCTATTAGATTAAATAAAATAAAAGTATCAAATAACCCGAAAAAATTTGGTGACAAACTAAACTTTGGCACCTGATGTAGGGTGTATTTGATATGCTGAAAAATAAGGGACCGTACAAGACAACTTCTATTGTACTATATTTGATTTTAAAACTAGTGTTGCTGGTAATGGACAAGCTGGGGGCTAAGAGACAGGAAAAAAAACTGAAATTATTGTCTCCACAGAACAACGGTACAACTTTTTATCCTCTGCATAAGTTGTATAAAAGACCAAAATAACATTTTTGTCCACGAAACATTGTACAACACAAAATTTGTTCAATACCTTAAACATTTGTCATGTGTTGTTCGATCTGATACTGTTCTATCCGGTACTTATATTTTGCATATCATAGAGACCCTAAAATTCTATTTATACTAAAAAATCTATCAATCTCATGTCGCTGCAACGAAGACAACGGACCTAATAAAATATGGGTTTGAGTTCCCTCCATTTATTATTCCCCTATTTGTGTTCCATTTAGAGAGAGATAGACACAAATAAAAATTAATGGGACCTACTAATTAGTGGGATTCACTTTTAATGGATCCACTAATTTTATTTGTGTCTATCTCTCTCTAAATGAAGAACAAATGGAGAGAGATGAAATGGAGTAAATCTAAATTCATAATATAGCACAATATTTTTGACGCATAAAATATAGCACATTAAAAATGAAAGATTTACAAATTACCCCAAAAAATCCCCTACCATTTAATATAATTCATAAATTACCCAAAAAAATAAGAAATATATTTTGGAATGTTGCATGGCTCAATAGTCCACCTAGCACCCTCTTTCCAAAAATATATTTTACGAGACACACCTGTCCCTAACATGACGATCCACTCGATCATAAGGTTAATATTTAATTTCCCCACAATACCCAAAATGGCATCCAACCTTATTCTATTTTTTAATGTAATTTCACACACACAAATATGTCTTGATCTTCCAAAAGAAGTAAGCAATCTAACACTTGGGTTATGCTCATTGGGGATCTTGTAATTTTCATTTTTGAAAAAGCTCACCACTATTAATATTTTATGTATCGTACATTATATTATGTTTTCTTAATTTGTAACGTAGTGTCTAGATACATAAGTCTAATTTATACGTGTCGACACCACAATATTTCTTTCTTTTTCTTTTGTCTTGTTTTGGTGTTAAAAAAGTATATAATCTTGCTTTGTTTAATTTAAGCCTTGGTTAAACATGTCACCTAACACCTTGGCACATTCTTAGATTTTCTAATATGCCCCTTTGTTTGTGCTTTCGTTTCAAGAATTGACTAGTTGTAATGTTCCAACTCTTTATTGGCTGTGAGGATGTAGATTTTGCTTACCAATGGGTAACATCAACCATATGTAAATAATCGAGGGCATAGTTATTTTTGTAAAATTGAAGTTGATAACTACAAAGCTTGACATAGTAAAGTTGATAATTACTAACACCTTCAATGTTGAGTTATATCTTAGAATTAGAACACTTCATTCTGATGAAATAAAGTAAAGAAAAAATTATACCATAAAAATGAACCAAAGTAAAGGAAACGATATAAGCAATAAGAGGTTAATGTTTGGGAGGAGCAGTGTAGGGCATCAAATTTTTAAGAACACTAAAATTATTATTTTTTTAATATATATATATATATATATATATATATATATATATATATATATGGAGAACTATCAAGTGAGATGACTTCTTAAAATAAGATATGAGAGGGTTAAATCATAACCATTGGATCAATCTTTACCATGCTCTTTAATTTTTAGAAATGCAAGCAATATCTTTTCAGCACATTCTTCTCTATTTTCGTTGTAACTCTGCTCTCACCGTCTTCACCTTTCAGTGCTTATCCTTGCTGCAAATTTTCTTATAATTTCTTCTTCAAATTTCACTTCTTTGATTCTGAACAAGGCTATTTTTTTCTAGCAGCTCTATTTGTTATAAAAAAATTATATAAAAAAAAAATGTTGCTTCAGAAGAATTGGAAAGGCTGATGCACCTCCATAACCCTTTATCGGTACCATCTCCGCCATCGTTGCCGCCGAAATCTCAAAAATGAGGAAAATCTGATGCAATCTCCGCCGTCGCTGCCGCCGAGATTTCAAAAGTTTCACCATTAATCGATAAATTGTTCCCAATAATAAATAAAAAGGAGAGATTGATACATATGCTTTAGTTAATTTATGATTGATTTCTTGTTCAAAAAAAATTATGATTGATTTCGTATTTTGTGGTTTAATTTTCATCCATGACAATCTGGCGAAATTCTCAGAAGCTTGTTCTTCTGCAATTGTCACAACTTTATACAATTAATAAAAAAACAATTAAAAAACTGTATAATTGATCTGCTATTATAAGAACTTTCAATTGAACTCGAAACATTATAATTGATTGCATAAAGGGCAATACGAATTTGAGAAACATAACTCATGAATTAGCTACACGAGAAAAGGTATAAGAAAGAGGGAAGAAGAAAAGGTTCGGTGGAAGGCGAATGGATTGGATGTAAAAAGAGTAAAGTGTAGTATAAATTCTGAAATTTAATCAAGACCGTTAGTTTACATCAAGTGGTTAATATTTGTTCCTCGCATCTCTCACATTAAGATCTCCTCTCACTTGATATTTCCCCTATATATATATATATATAATTAATATAAATATTTTTTAGGATAAGCATAAACTCTAAAAAAGAATTATGCATTCACTAACAAAAAAAAACTCAATTTAATAGATTGTCAACATATGATTTATGAATATATAATAAAAAAGTTATAATTAATATATTAAAACCATTTACAGCAAAAAAATACAATGTATTCATATAAGTGGTGGTTGCAACTAGTGTGAGATGTTATTGTTGATACATGTATAACTGATTTTGTCATGAATCTACGGTAGTTTTGATAATATGTGAATTTTTCAGTATAAAAATGAAATTATAACTTATAAAAACATTGACACTTGGGTTTTACACTCTTTATGCAAAAAAAAAAAAATATGATACCAAATTCATAATTCGAACAACTAATAGTATTACACTACTTTCATAAAGAGAGTAGAGTAAAACACTAATAGTAAAACACTTGAAGAGAGTCTCTAATCTATTAGAGGAGAGTATCATGATTTTTATTTTTATTTTGACAAAGAGAGTATCATGATTTAATTAGTACTGATTGTGCAATTTTATTTAATTTTTAACATTGTCATAAGTCGAGGTCCACAAAGTTTTTACTCTATTAACACCGACTGGTATAGCCTTTTTATCTTTGGCGTCTTCATCACCTGAAAGTATCGTAATTGAACCTATATATAGGTAGTCATTTATATGATCCAACTCTTAACTATAGAGTATCAAATTGTGAGGACTTAAGCTAATGACGGGAGTCTAACTCAATATGAGACTCCTAACATCATATTGAGTTCAATTTTTTAATTATATTTTTATATAATAAACCTCTTCCAAAATGATGTCAACATTTTTACTTCTTTTCAAGATAAGATAATTGAAACAAAATCTCAATAATTTATTTTTTTAATATATATTTTATCACACAAGTTAATTTACCTTGTCAAAAACACTGAAATGGATAGAGACAACAAGAAAATGAATGATTGGTCGACTGATTAAAACAAGTTGAGTCACAGATGCAAGTATAAATATGTAGCAAACACTGAACACTAGTGACAATTAAACACAACAGAATTTAGAAAGCAAACTTTATCTTAGACCCAATTTTAGAGTATTTATTTATTTTAATATGTATTCAGCAGTAATGGAAAGAAACACAGCATGGAGTGTAATAGAAGAAGATAGGTGGAGGAAAGGACCTTGGACTTCTGAGGAAGACAAATTGCTCATTGAATATGTCAAGCTTCATGGTGAAGGAAGATGGAACTCTGTTGCTAGGCTTACAGGTATACAATAAAACCAAACTTTATACATATTTTTCATCTTAATTTTTAACATAGTATTTAGTTTTGTACCTTAGCACGAGTTCGAAATACATCAAAGAAACACAAGTTCCTTGATCATTGAATTTATTATTATTATTTTTTATTTTCACCACCAGTATCTTGTCCATTGAACCGTTTAATCTGGTTCGGGAATTCTTGAATTTATTATGTTGGAATGAAATATTGACACTGTCAACGCAAGTAAAATTATTTGGTTTCAAATTTCTACTCAGTAAATTGGCTACCCTTTTACCATGAATTCTTCATTTAGCATTTTCTAACAATTTTTTTTTATGATTCTTAACTCTTGTTTTGATCATATATATTATTTTGGCAGGATTGAGAAGAAATGGGAAAAGTTGTAGATTGAGATGGGTGAACTACCTAAGACCAGACCTCAAGAAGGGTCATATAACCCCACAAGAAGAAACCATAATCCTAGAGCTTCATGCTAGGTGGGGAAATAGGTACAAATTTGAACTCCGTCTCTTGAACTTGCATATTTTCTCTATACGCAACCGCAACAAAACAATGTTTTGTTAGTTTTGTTTCGCATCTTTAGACCCGTGTTGTGTGGTGACACGGGTTAATGCATCTAGTTGATTATTACTAAATAAAAAATATTTCAGGTGGTCAACAATTGCAAGAAGTTTACCGGGAAGAACAGACAATGAAATAAAGAACTATTGGAGGACTCATTTTAAGAAAAAGGCGAAAAGCCCTTCTGATGCTGCTGAAAAGGCGAAAAAACGTTTTTTCAAGAGGCAGCAACAGCAACAGTTGATGCCTCAGCAGCAGCATCAGATTCAACAGCAACAATTTCAATACAATTTGGACATGAAAGGGATCATAGACTTGTTGCTTGATGAAAATGAGTACTATAATGTGCCTTCTACATCTCAAGAGACACAAGAAATGGTTTCAATGTACACCGATACACCAGAACAACAGGGCTACTTTTACTCTATGCTCAATGATAATAATGGTAATGTCTATGCACAAGAGTCTTCAAATGAAGAAATTTTGTGGGATGGACTTTGGAACTTGGATGATGTTCTTGGAAATTCAATGCAGCTAATGCTACAAGCAAAACCAGCCAATGTGCACAATTTAGTTACTCCCTTTTGTTAATCTTTTTTGTTTAACCCTTAATTATGTTAAGAATAGTACTAAAAAGCTTGGTTTTGAGACTAATTGATGCATAAACGTAGTGAGTTATATTATAAATGAAGGCTAGTTTTGTGTGACTCTTTGCTCATTTTTTGCTTTAAAGTTGAGAACTTTCCTTCTGCATAATCTTAAAGAAGCAATTGCTAATGCGAGAAAATGTCTCGTGATCTACAATGGGTCGATGCTTAAAAATCGTTCAAAATGTTGACTATGATTGATGTCACAAACTTTAAGTAAAACTTGTAAATTTTCTTTGCTCTTACAACAACTGTTACGTTCATTGAATCACCGTTTATTCGACAAAAACAAGAGAAGTATATATAATTTAAATTTAAGACTTTAATATTTGTTTGCTAACGGAAATTGATTGGCTCACAATCTCAATCTTTAAGACGAGGAATACTATGAATTGAGCCTACTTATAAAGAATATAGCTCGTTATTAGAGTTTCGAATAATTTTTAAATATTGTTTTACCATGGATTGTACGAGACACTTTTACACTATAGAAGTCTGACAATTAACAATGTTTTTGTTATGAGAGAGTATCAGGAGAAACTACACCGTCAAAAATACTTTCAATACAATGATCCAATATCAGGTCTCTTATAGCACTTATTGAAAAGACCCAATAAATAATTCAAAACTATCAAGAAATCGAACATCACATCTCCATCCAAATTCACAAAAAACTAAATATAAAACTAATCACTCGCACTTGCATTGTGCATTGCTTATTTACTTTTCGTCTTGCAATTGTTTTTTTTTCACCACTGGTCTAATCTTATTCGGGGGTCAGTTCTAGTATCAAGTGGTTCAGTCCCCTCATGATTGCAGTTGTATAGGGGATCGAGTCGTAGTCCTCCCTATCAAATTCAGCGTCAATAACCACTGAACCAGCTAACGATCGGTTATGATGTAATTTCGTGTTGCAATTGTGTGAAACCAAAGCTGAAGTATAAAGTAGAAGAAGCTTAAAGACCCTTTACGTCATTTGGATGGCAAAGTTATAAGCCACATCATGCCATTATTGCAAAAAGAAAATCCCTTTTTGAGTATTGTTTATAAGACACCTAATGTACTAGCTAGTACAACTCCATGTGAAATTCTTCAATGACATCTTTGTCATCATATTCTAATATTCTTTATGTCTAATTTAAGCAACACATAATACAAATGCTCTTTTATTTTTTATCATATTTTTTTCAAATGAATAAATTTGGGAATTGGTATTAGAATTAAACTAAGATAGTATTAGATTCTTCAAATCTCGCATATCTCCTACGGTAGAATTTTTTATTTCACATACCATCTTTTTACTTGTGGATTATACCCTTAACATGTATGTAAAAGTATTATTGTATAATCGATTGGACATTACATTCTGCGTATCTATAGGATCATGTACGATAGTTTTAGAATCTAGAATTAAAGAGGGATAGATACTACCTAAATTTGTCAAGAAAAATAAAATGTTAATCACCGAGTGTAACTAACAAATTTGCATATGTGAACAATTTAAGAGTGTGTCAAATGAAAGTTTTAGATAAAATTAACTCAAAATTTAACAAAAAGGAAACTGTAATTAACTCAAAATTTAATAAAAATGACCAACTTAAGTTGCCATAAGTAACATAACGGACCAAATTAAAATTTTTAAAACACACATAACTAACTTAAAATCTAAAATAAAGGTAAGGAATCAAATATATAATTAAACCATTATTTTTAAATCTTAGTAAATTAATAAAAGATAGGACAAAGAGAGCTCACATAGCTTTACAAATAAGACTATTAGCTTGTATGTTTCTGCGGTGAATCTGCACATCTACTAGAAGTTGAGATTTCTAATTTCGTAAAATCAAGATGAATCTTATAATTTTACGATGAAATATGTTTCCAAACGTGAAACCAAACACACCATAAGGCATGTTTGCGGTGAAAAATTTACGGTGGACTTTTAACGTGTGATGAGGTCGAATATATAGTTCATAGCTTTTATTTTTCACGTTAAAATGCAATTTCACCACACAGTCCCAAAAAGATGTCAAGTGTGTTGATGCAAAATCTTAAAATATGTTTTAAAGATAATAAACATCGATCAATAAAGAAATAAAGGATTTTGATCCTTTTTTGTTATCTAATAGTGTGTTCTTGAGTTGTTAATTAAGACAGATAGTTAATTAAAATATCACCAAGAATCAATGATCTAAGAATCACGAAAGACTTTGAACAAATAAGTAGAATGTTCATATTAGAAGTTCAGAATGTTCTAACAAGAGTTTCAAAAGGTTCAACTCAAGGACATTCAAGAACATGAAGAAACACATCACAGAAGGTCCACAACTGAGTTCAGAAGGTTAATTAAACCCAGAAACTCATGAAGAATATGAATGTCAGAAAATTCGTACAGAGTTCATAAAGTTCAAATTCATAAAATGATGAACATCAGAAAGTTCATCATAGAGTTCAGAAGGTTCAACCCAAAAACTCAAAAGATGATAAATATCATAAAGTTGAAGATGAACCTCAGAAAGTTCAGCCCATAAAATGATGAACATTAGAAAGTTCATCATAGAGCTCAGAAGGTTCAACCCAGAAACTCAAGAACACTATCAACTCAAAATGTTCAAACTCAGAAACCCAAGTAAAAGATGAACTTCAGAATGTTCAACTTAGAACTTCAAGCAAAAGATGAACATCGTAATGTTCTGCCTAGAAACATATGAACTTCAGAGTGTTTGCCCAAAAAAATGTTCGTCAAGTCTTCAAAGTTCATTAAATGCATGGAATAGTAAACAGGCGTGAAGAACAAACATGCAACAAATAGTAATGGATTGTTCTCTTGGATCAAATAACATTAAAGACAAAGATTTTGGCTCAAAGCCAAAAGTGACATAATTAATGTCAAATGAAGAACAAATAATATTCTGGATATGTATTATAAAGGAAAATCAACTTTTGTGTTATACAAAATGTCCTTCTAAGATGCTTCACTATTAAGATTTGATTTGATAAAATAAGAAGGCTACATGTCATCACGAAGAACAACTTTCTGTCATGATGAACAACATTTAAAAGTATGAACTTCAGAGTATTGTGAAGAAAGTACAAACTTCTTACACAAATCAAGAAGCAAGTACAAAAATGCATTTTGGAAAAACAAATATGCAAAGACGCTTACACTTTGCTATAAATAAAGGACAAGAAGTGACGGTTGCACTTTCCTCTCCCCTACATCAAGAACAAACAAATTCAGAATGTTCAAGCCTAACAACATTTGAAGTTTATGAAGATCTGAAGCAAGTTCAGAAAGTTCATCTCAGATATTCATAACTGGGCTTTGAGCAAAGGACGCGTGTCTAAATGTTATTTTCCAACCTACAACGGTCATGAGACCAAGATTCTTTTAAAGACAAGAAAGAATGCTAAAAAACCAAAGAGCATTCCAGCAAAAATAAACAACTTTCTAAAGTGTTTGAATTCAAAATCTCTCTAAGAGAATATCTTTCTTCAATATTGAACACAAAAAAGCTCAAGTAGTCAAACAATAGTTAGAGTGTGTATCAGGTGTATAAAACTTGCCAGTCACCCAAACTTTCTAATCTCGATTGTAAACATTTTCATCTCTCTTTATTAGTGTGTAAAGGTGAGATCGAGTGAACTACAGTCTCTATAGTGTCTAGTATGACTCATATATAGGTGATTGTGAGCTTGCTGAAGTTTGGATAATACACGTTGTAAAAATCTCAAGCGGCAAAAGAAATATATGCAGGAGTTGGGAAGGTTTCTCAAGCATCTTAGTGAAAATATCACAATTGTAGCCCACATTGAGTGAACTAATATAAATATCATGTTCTCTATCTCTACTCTCTACTTTATGTATTGAATGTTTGAATTCACACGAATCATATTCACTTGGTTAATCATTCATCACACTATAAAGTTGAGAACATTCTATGTTGGAACAAAATGTGTGTTAGTACACACCCTTTAGTTTTGATGATAACAAAGTATTAAATGGACAATTGATGTTACTAATGTTTAAATTAAGTGTGCAGGAGAATCCAACGTTATATCAAGAGCACATTTAATTTAGACTCTGATGAAACCTATGGAAGTCTGAATCTTTACACTCTGAAGAAGTTCAGAAGCTACAATGTGGTCAGAAGCTAAACAAAGTTCAGAAGCTCAAAAAGGATCAGAATGTCTGCAAGAGTTCAGAAGCTCAGAGAAGTTCAGAAGCTCAATGATGTTCAGATGCCTACAAGAGTTCAGAAGCTATCTGCTAGTCATGAGTTATTCAGAAGATGAAGACGTTCAGAAGCTGAAATACGAAGGACTATCAGAGGCCATTTATTCAAGACCAATCAGACTCCAAGTTATCAAAGGTTCATCAGAAGCAAAGGAATTCCCAAATCATCAGAAGGGCTACATCAACTACTCTTATCAAGACTGATGATTTGTTCTAAGGACAACTAATTACAACGGTCACAAAGGATGTGATCCTACTCTCACTAGGAGCTAGTTGTACCTTATTACTGTACTTTGGACAAACATTAAAGGTGAAGCTTCACTGCAAAAGAAGACGTGGCTTTACTCAACGGATATTCAAAGACTACAGCTGTCCATTTTACAACGGGAATTTCTCCAACGTCTCAATGTCTTTCTCAACTCATATAAATATGCAAAAGAAAGAATTGATGACTAACGAACTTCATTAGAATATATCTCTCAGAATAAAGTGAGAATCTGAATTGTAATAGAAAACATCTCTCAAATGAATTGAGAATAGAAACTAGCTTAAGCCTCTGAAGTTATTATGATTGTAATAAGTTTAAGCTTAGAAGTTAGTATTACTCCTGCGTGAGTAATTGAAAGTCTTCTGCTTAGTGTAGAAGCAAGTAAGTCTCAATCTTAGTGATTAGAGCAAAGAAGTCTTCTGCTGAGTGTAGAAGCAAGGAAGTCTCTTGTCTTGTGTGACTTGAGCAAGGAAGTCTTAAGCTTGTGTGCTTGAGCAAGGAAGTCTCTGATCTTGTGTGATTAGAGCAAGGAAGTCTCTCTGTCTTGTGTGACTTAGAGCAGGAAGTCTTAAGTCTTGTGTGACTTGAGCAAGGAAGTCTCATGCTTGTGTGCTTGAGCATCTGATTGTAATCTTAGTGATTATAGTGAACTCCCTTGGAAGCAAGGGGACTGGAGTACTCTCAATTTGTGAGGGGAACCAGTATAAATTGTTGTGTGTCTTTCTCTCTCTCACTCTCTCATTTACTCCTTCATCATTCACTTAGTCTTAAGTTAATTGTGTGAACAATTCCGCTGTGCTTAAAGACTCTGATAGATTTAATTATCTAGAAAAGTTTTTAAATATCTAAAACACAATTCAACCCCCCTTCTTGTGTTTTTTCCACGCACCTTCAATTGGTATCAGAGCTCCGGTTCTGTTGGTAAATCACTTAACCGTGAGACAGTCAAGATCCAAAGGAGAAAAACACCAGGCTCAACAAGTGAATGATTGGAAGCAGAAAATTCATCAACTTGTTGCTGATCTCATTAAAGGAATGGAAGATGGACTTAATATGAATGAAGATCTGAGCAACAAGTAAGTATCTACATCAACATCTGATGTTTGTACCTCAAGTGCAAGAGACAAGGAAGCAGCCTGAAAAGGGAAGCAAGCAATGGAGCTTGAAGATATTAAGGGAGAATATGATGAAGAATACTTTGATAATTTCTCCAAGAAATTTCAAAGATGGTCTGAATTCAAGAAGAATGGAGGAGAGATAGCTAGCAAGAAGAAATGGACAACTTCGGAAGAGCTGGACAAACTTTCTGAAGAAGAAAAGAAAGTCAAGCTATCAAGGAGATCAAGACCTGAAGTGCAAGCAAGACCTGAAGCAGCAGCAGAGTCTGAAGTGGACTCAGAGTCTGAACATTCAAGTTATGACTGTGACCAAGACATCCTGAATCAGGTATATTCTCAAATTCCTAAACTTGAACTCATAAAACTACTAAATGCTGGTTCACGTAAGTTTAAAAAGCTCAAAGTTAATTGTGAGCACTTAAGTGAACAAGCAAGTCAATTTAAGTGTTTATATCAAGAGGCTCTAGAAAAAATTGAAGTTCTTGAAAAAGGGAATGCAGCAGTAGCAAACCTTATAAAAACTCAATTGATTCTAAAGACCTCTGTAATACACACATTGACAGTAGTGACATTATTTCTTTATTGTCTTCTCTTAAAAACGATGGTGTAAATGGAATTGGTTATTCATGTGCTGATACATATGAAAAACCAAGTTCATCAAGCATATTTGAAAATGCTTCACCTTCTGATCTATATTAAACATTCGTACCTGAGAGCTTTCAGGTGGTACAAATGGAGAATAGAGGTCAGGCAACTAACAGTCTAGGACCCTCAAGCAAGTGGGTACCAAGAGACAAAATAGTTTACTTGATTGCAGGTGAAACAAAGACTCTGAACCTTCCAATCACATGGATGCATATGAATGTGAATGGAAGAAGAGCAATTGTGCATAGAAGGCACATTTTTGAAGAGTCGGATGAAGAAGAAGATGAAATGGAGTACATAAGAAACAGGAGGGAGTATGAAGAATATGAAGCTTGTTCTGAAGATGACAGTTACTCAGCTTGAAGGAGTAACTGTTCAGGCTATGACACTGACTACAATTGAAACAAGAAAGCTTCAATGCAAGGTGAGTATTCTTAAAGTCTCAATGACAATTCAGAGGAATAACACTCAAAGGTTAAAAATATTCTGTTAGGACACCTGATTTATTTGAATAAAGTGTTCAGAAATAAAACCTTGAAAAATCTTGTCTGAACATATATTTTTGTGTCCTGAAAGATTCGTTTTTAGACTCTGAAGTACTTTAGGTTTCAGCATCTGAAGAAGTTCAGATTTTCAACCTCTGAAGGTTAAGCCTCTGAAAAGGAAATGAATTGCAAACGTTTGAGTGTTTTCCACTGAAACGTTTTGGCGCTAAATAGACAACACGTATGCACGTTCTGATTGGTTTGAAACAGTTAATGATTAGTTCTTTTCTTTTTTGATTTATTTTCTATGTATGTTCTATTTGCTTTTAATCAAAATCACTTGCACACGTTACTTCGTGACAACCTACACTTTCATTTTCTTAACCTCAGAAAATCTTCTTCCTTCCACAAATTAGCAAAAACCCAAAACCCTAAACTTCAGAAATGGCAGCATCCACATCATCTTCAGATTCTCTATTTGCGTTTCCTGAGAACTTCCCTATTAACACTACTGCTTGCGAAGAAATGTTCTCCACAGATTTGTCTCTCGAGATGGAGGGAAAATCTCTAAACCTGGTTATGGAACAACCAGTGGACTTTGATTGCTTGGAGAAGAATCACTTTGATGTTCTAAAGTTCTTTATTGATCATAATGGGAGCTTTAGATACATGAAGTTGTTAAATGGTCCAATCTATCCAACGCTAGTAAAGGATTTCTGGATCAGAAGCAAGGTGAAGACGGTTGAAGATTACAACAGGGAGCTGGATGCAAAGAAGAAGGAGAAGTTGGAAAATAAGGATAAGACTCCTCAAGAATTGGGATTAAGGGTAGTCGAAGAGACTGAAGTGCATTCTGTGGTTTGTGGATTTGAAGTAATTCTCACTGCTTCAAATCTGGCTAGGGTGTTATCTATTCCCAATGAAGGCACCTACCATACCTACAGCCAAAGTGAAGCAAAGAATTCAGAGTTCCTAGTGAACATGACCAAGCTGTGCTACACTAAAGGGAAGAGTTGTGAAAGCAACAAAGTAAGTGATTTGAAGCCCACTCAGAAAGTTTTAGCCAGAATAGTTCTAGGATCAATATTTCCAAGGAGTGGAAGTTCTGATCAACTTTCATGGGATCATAGGCACTTTGTCTATTTTCTCACAAGAAAATTTAATTTGAACTGGGCAAAATACATCTTCAATCACCTCTGCAAGGCTGTGAGTGCTACTTAGAAACAATCCAAGCCAAATGTTCATGTCATCTATCCAAGAATCCTTAGTGAAATCTTCTATCAATGTGGTGTGATAGATGTAAATAAGGCTACTGGACATGACAATCTGATTAGGGAAATCAGAGCCTCTACAATCTCTGCTCACACCCTCTCCAACATGAACTTGCTAGCAGGAAAAGAGATGCAACCTTCTGATCCATTTGAACTTCAACCTCACTCAGAAGATTCAATGGTAAAGAGATATAAGATTGACTTACCTGCTGTCTCAAATGGTATTGTCAATCAATATATACAATTGCTAGAAAGTCAAGGTGAAGGGCTTGAGATTGAAGAGGAAGAGGCTGGTGAAGATAAAGATGGAGAAGAGTGAAGCTGCAAGGGCAGAGAGCAAAGGGAAGATCAAGTCCAAGGCTGGAAGTTCAACTGTGATAGTAATGGATGATGAAGTAAGTGAAGATGATGATGAACCACTTTGTGTCAGATTGAAGAAACTTACCAATGAGCCAAGGAAGAAAACTGCTGAAGGCTCAATCAAGGACAACTCAGGTAATGTATCTTTGTCTAAACCTGTTATTGTAAACACTCAAGAGACTCAACTAACACCATCATCAACCCAACCCAGAAATTCACCTCTACATTTCCTTGAGGAACATTTATTAGGTGGTGAATTATCAAATCAAACCAAAACTACAAATTTAGTTCAAAACCCATCCATCAAAACAAGTCCTGAAGACCACCTCACTTTAAAACAACTCATGTCAGAACCTGTCCATTCATAACCTCCCATACCAGAAATAACCCACACTGAACCACAACCCTCATCGGAACCTATCCAAACACCACCTGAACAACAACCCTCAGAAAATCAAGGTTCTGATCACCAAACACAATCTGAAAACCAAACACATCCTGAACTCCAACCATCACCTAACCAAACACAACCTGAACAACAAAGTACTGAAGAACTTGAACATCACTCTGATGTTTCAAAACATACTGAATTTGTTGTTTCAGAAGAAATCCAAATATCCCCATCATCAAACCATATTGATGCTATGGTCGAAGAGCTTCATGTGAATGACTTTCATCTAAAAGCCTTTGATCAACAGCAACAACAACCACAATCATCACCTCAACACACCTCTTCACCCTCAAACTCTGAACCTCATCCAACCAACTCAACCGACATTGATATCTTGAGTGAATGCAATAGTTTGTTTAGACAGATACATGGCCTTCATGAGCTAAGACAATCTGATATGCCCTCATCTGAATATGTTGCTCAATGGGTGAGTTTGACCGAGGAATTAGTGAAGAAGCTGCATAATCTTCAAAAGGCTGATGTTGAAGAACAAAGGAGTTTTGACAAGGGAAAAGCCAAAGTGGTTGAAGAGGTTATTCAGAATCAAAAGGACACAGAGAGGAATCATCCTGAATCCTCAACTGTAAGAAACAATAATCTGAATGAACCTGTCCAAGGAAATCTAAGGAGCAATAAAGAGCATCTAAGAAATCCAGTTTATGAGGCTGAAATTGAAGAAATGAAAGCCCGGATGGATAAGTATATTGGGATGATAGAGAAAGTCAATGGAAACCAAATAGAAATTATGAAAACCTTAGCTTCTCTCTGTAACCAACCCCAATAAACCCTTAGGATTTCTTTGAATGCTTATGTGTTTATCTGCAGTTTAATAGGCACAGTATTAGGTTCAACCTTTGTATGTGTTAATTTTTTTTATCTGACATATATATTCACCATGTTTATCTGAATGATTATATGTCTGTTTTGATTCTGTTTAGCATTTTTGTTTGATTTAATTCTGGAAATGACCCTTTTTTTTTTCTTTAAACAAACAATCTTGAAAAATTAATACTTCAAACTCTTGAGCTTTTATTTATAAAATTTGATTTTCAATAAGTACAATATGTGGGTATTCTTAAAGAATCAAATTACATAACAAGAGAAGAAATATAAATAAGAAATCAAGGATAAACAAGTCAAAGTAATGAACTTTGTTTCATTGAGAACATAAGTTTTGGATTACATATCAAAATTTCTAAGAACTATCTTCTGGATGCTCCAAAGGTCATATTTGAGGTTGCAAGCCTAACTATGATCTTTGAAGAGGGGAAAGGTTGAGGTTTTGGCTGAGCCATCCAAACAATAGTCTTTCTTGAAGAAACCGACTCAGATGCATCATTTTGGTTTTCCTCAGGAAAAAACTCTAGCCCCTCTAGAGCTTTGGATATCAGTTTGATTTTCTTCAAGAATATATGTCTTCAGAACTTAAAACAGTCAGAGTCCAAAGATTTTTCTTTAGACTCTGAACTGAGTTCTTCTGTAACAGACAATGACTTTGTTTCTATTGGTTTCTTCTTATGTTTTCTCCTATCTTGACTATCTCTCTTTGAAACTACTTTCTTCTTCTCTGAGCGTTTCATTTTTTCTCTCAAGAGATCTATCAATAACCTAAGATTATTCTGTGTGAATAAAATGACTAGGCTTCTCTCCTTTTATAAGCCCATTTCACCGACAATGTCTTAAATGCGTTCAACCACTCCTGATTTGACCGTATTGGACGTTGTACTTGTTAATTAAATTGCTTATACTCTTTTTGATAATGACAAAAGGGGGAGAAAGACTATTGGTAAATCAATTGTTAGAAGAAGCGAAATTACTTAGCTTTTTAGGGCTTTGTAGTTCTTCAGAGAGAGAACGTAGGAGAGTGGTCAAAATAGTGGCATGAGCTACATGATTTGATATGACAATCTGATCTTTGAGGATTTCAAAATATTGTGCTAAAGAGCTCTGAACTATTTTCAAAAAGTTTTGCTTTTTGCTCTGAACTGTTTTCAAGTTTTTGATTCAGGCTCTGAACTATTTTTTTTGAAAAGATTTTTTTTAAGCTCTGAACTGTTTGAAAAATATTTTGAACTCTGAAACTGTTAATGATAACCATCAGAACCAAGTGTGTGTATACGTTTCTAGTGCCTCTGATTCTATTGTCATTTAATTTAAATATTTGCTTCATCTTGCATCTTCATTAAGAGCATAATGTCAAGGAGAATACATTTATTAGTTGAAGTTTATTACTCATAGATAGTACTTGAGTAAGGGTGCAACTTTATTCAAAGATTATCACACTATGAAAAGAAGAAGCTTGAGCAAGGAAGTCTCTGATCTTGTGTGATTAGAGCAAGGAAGTCTCTCTGTCTTGTGTGACTTAGAGCAGGAAGTCTTAAGTCTTGTGTGACTTGAGCAAGGAAGTCTCATGCTTGTGTGCTTGAGCATCTGATTGTAATCTTAGTGATTATAGTGAACTCCCTTGGAAGCAAGGGGACTGGAGTACTCTCAATTTGTGAGGGGAACCAGTATAAATTGTTGTGTGTCTTTCTCTCTCTCACACTCTCATTTACTCCTTCATCATTCACTTAGCCTTAAGTTAATTGTGTGAACAATTCCGCTGTGCTTAAAGACTCTGATAGATTTAATTATCTAGAAAAGTTTTTAAATATCTAAAACACAATTCAACCCCCCTTCTTGTGTTTTCTCCACGCACCTTCATTCTAAACTTAACCAAGTCATTATGTTCTTTAAGTGTTAACTTGAAATCTTTTACCTAAGTAAGGGAAAATAATTTTAAAAGGTTACAATTGAAACTTCCCTTTCCAGTGACTATATTTTCTACTGCAATTAGCATCAGAGCTAGATTCTATCGGCTCGGTTTCAATTTTCTTCGACTCACGTCAATGTTTTAACACTACAAGAAAACAAGGATTTAGTGGCCGCCAAAATCGGCCACAAAGTGGAAAAATCGGCCTCAAAGTGAAAAAATTGTTCAACTTACCGGCGGCCTGAAGCGGCCACAAAAAACCTCGCTGGTAAGAGTTAGCAGCGGCTAAAGCGGCCGCAAAATGATGAAACAGGTCTGACACACTTTTGACTCATTTTGCGGCGGCCAAGGCGACCGCAAAATAAAGTGACGGACCGACATTGGTTTAAATAACTTAGCGGCGGCCCAAGCGGCCACAAAGTTCTGTCTATAATTTTTTTTTAAAAAATATTTATTTATTAATTTATAAAATATTATTAAATTATTAAATTAATTTTTTTTTTAAAAAAACTTATCCCGGGACCAAATTATGTCCCTTTTTTTTTTTTGGAATTTTTTTGTTTAATTAGGCATTTTTATTTATGTGTCCATTTTGTTAAAATAGTCAAATTTAAGACTAAGACACCAATTTGAGGAGTTTAGATCACCTCCAGTCCTTTATGGTTCAATCCAGTACCCAGATCTTGACATGTGGAAAACATTATTTCAAAGGTCTAGATTCAAGAAGGAAAGTAAATGAAAAAAAATAAAATAAATAAACATCCCTCTTCTTCTGCACAAATACTGTTAACCTTCTCCCTAGCTACATAGTGCTGCTAGTAAAACAAAAAGTTATACAAAAAATTAATCTAACAAACTAGAAAATATAATTCAATTAAAAACGATGTGAGGAAACAGAAAACAATAATACAAAATTAAGCTTGCGAAGACAACAGAAATCGAAAAAAAAAACAAAAAATCAAAAACAAAATTAAAAACAAAAAGAGAGTGCTTATGTTTATTTTTTGTTGTTGACTTGTTCTTGAGCAACGGTAGTTTAAAGTTACGGATCTAGGGTTTTAAGTTTAAGGTATTGAGTTTTTGTTTTGTGTTGATTTGGTTTAACAAGGGAAATAAGATTTTTGGTTTGATTTGGGTATTTTTTGGGTTAGATTTGGTGTTAGAAGGGAAAAAATGATGAGGAAGTTGAGAGTTGGTTTGATTTGGATATTTTTTGGGTTAATTTGGTGTTAGAAGGGAAAAAATCATGAACATGTTGAGAGAGTGGGGGGCGGATGAGAGAGAAGAGAAAGGAGAAAATGAAATTTTTTTAGGGTTTGGGTGAATATATATATATATAAGGATTTTGTGCTACGCGTGTTCACCATGAACCCTCACTCTCTTTAACGTTAGATGAATCTGACGCCCAACATGCGTTCGAATGCTTTAGCTCTGGATCGTCGGATCCATCAGACAAACGATATCCTTCCCTTAGTTTTCTGTTTGTTTACGTGTCCCACACTTTGTTTGTTTGGGCCAAACGGGCTGGACCCATTTACTTTATGCTATGTGCGCTCGCTATTCATAGTTTCCACCCCCTAGCTTTTATTTATTTTTTTCCTATCCAATTAAAATCCGTAGCATTAGTCAAACTTTATAACCATTTCATTAAAACTAGATTTCCGACGAAACTATTATTACGATCTGTCTATACATTCCGAGTTCGATCATCAAAGTTTTTTCTCATATATTTGTTAGTCCAATTAAGTGATATTGAACGGTTGGATTGATAAAATCCGAAATCTCGAGTTAAAATCCATAGCATTAGTCCAACTTCATAACCATTTCATTAAAACTAGGTTTCCACCGAAACTATTTTTACGAACTGTTTATACATTCGGACTCCGATCATCAATTTTTTTTGTCCTCATATGTTTGTTAGTCCAATTAAGTGATATTGAATGGTTGGATTGATAAAATTCAAAATCTCTAACCAAAATTCGTAGCATCAGTCAAACTTCATAACCATTTCATTAAAACTATGATTGAAATAAAAAAAATACTAACTTTTTAAATTTTTTGACAAAAATAGGAATTTATTAGTGGATTAAAATTAGTGTATAATATGAAGATAATACACAAAAATACACTTTCTTAATTTGGTGTTACTATTCTAAACGGACACTTAGGGGTGTATTCGATTGAGATTTTTAAAGACTATTTTGACAAAAAAAATCTTGAAGATTTTAAAAGACTTTGTGGGATTATATTGATTTTGTGAGATTTTAACAGATTTTTTTCAAGAGACTTTTTACAATCAAGATTTTTAACACATGATTTGAATGGATTTTGAAAGATTTTTTTAAAAAGACTTTTTACAATTAAGATTTCATAATACTTTATATATTAGGAAAATTTCAAAAGACTCAATAAATTTTAATAAAAAAATTATAAGAGTAATAAATAAAAAAATATTTTTTTGGGAATCCAAAACAACAAAAAAAAAAAAATACGATAAAAAGTTTTGTGTTTTTCTTTACGTACGATGTTGGAAAAGAAAGCATATGGAGCAAGTGAATCACCGATTACCGATTGTATATATAAAAAAAATGTAATTTTTGATTGTTAACCAACTCCATAATTCACTTCAATGGCCGGAATAACACAATAAATAACAAAAGTGTTGAATCCAATATGAAAAAAAGTTGCAGAATTTGTTCAAAAAGAAAACTTGCAAAAACCATATTTGATAAGCAAGTGATGAAAGAAAAGAAGAAGAAAAATTCTGATACAGTGATGATGAACTCTAAAAAAGAAAAAAAGTCTTGGAGAATTTGAAAAAGTCTCAAGGTTTTTGGTGAGATTGTTGGAAGAGTCTCTCAAGTGTATTTTTAACTAAAAAGTCTCATGAAATCCACTACATGAAAGAATCCACCAAAATCCGTTGATTTTTGAATACCAAGTGACATTTTATAAGTCATGAGAAATCTCAATCGAATAACAGCGGATTTCATTGCCCTGAAAAAAAAATCTTAATTGTCTTAATTGAATACCACAAGATTTGATTTGATTTTATAAAAGTCTTGATTGAATACCAATGAAATTTTTTAACATAAAAAAGTCTTTTAAAATCCATTGAAATCTCAATCCAATACACACGAATGGAGTAATATTTGGTTTTATTACTAAATCTTTCGTCTTTCTTTTTAAGATTTATATATAATATTTAGTTTCAAAAAAACTTATATTTTTCTTTTTTATTTTAACAAAAAAAAAACTTATATTTTTTCTTTTACGAAAAAAAAACTTATATTATGCATATGTTTTTTTTTTACTAAATATTACTTCCTCCGTTCCTTTTTATTTATCGTTTTAGAAAAACATATTTGTTTCTAATTATTTGTCATTTTGATAGTTTAAGGTTATATTTTGTCTATTATACTCTCCTTCCTATTTTTTTTTATTGACTAAATTTTATATAATTTTTTTATTGTATCTTTTTTCTTTTACTAAACTTTTTCATACAATATTTTTATTGTTTTTTTTGTTTGTTTTTGTTTTGTTTCTAATTTTTTTACATAATATATTCCAAAAAAATAAAATACAATAAGGGTATAATAGGAAGATATGGTACAAAAATATTATTATTTTATTTTGTGGCCGCTTTTGTTCACTTTGTGGCGGCCTAGACGGCCACAAACTTACTGACGGCCTAGGCGGCCAGTAAGTTAATACTGAATCCGTCAAAAAAATGATGTATTCTTGTAGTGTAATATGAACCAAATTAAATCGGTTAATTTTCAATTTGATTTGATTTGTCGATTGGTCAGTTTTTCTAAATAGCTAACACCCACCCGATCAATCATTGTTGAAGTCATCATTTTCAAGTGACTAAGTAGTAAGTACCCTTTTGGACTCGACTCTTATAAAAATAAAAATAGCTCATACAAATAAATAAAATTTTATGTTAATTTACAAATTTTCACTAACAAAAATTGTATTTTTACAAGTTATTTTTTCATAAACTACTTTAAAAAATTTATAATATAATGCATAAACACTTATTCATTTACATAAGCTATTTTACATGAGCTCGAAAATAAATCAATCCAAACCGAGCATATATCAGAACATAAACCTCTTGCATTTCAATTTGTGGGTTAAATCATTCTTTCATGCCCGCCAAAACCAAAACCAAAACCAAACTCAAAGCAATCCATAGCTCTTATGGTTCTGACGAAGACATGCTCCCTCACAACCTCTGCCACTGCATTCCTTACACCACAGACTTTCCTTCATATTCTTCAGCTCAGCATCGACCTTCATTCTCACAAACTTACCCAACAATGTCACTCTCAAATCCTCTCAAATGGCTTTTCCCAAAACGCTTTCCTCGCTACAAGGCTCATCTCTGCATACGCCACATGTGGAGAGTTAACCCTTTCAAGACTCGTCTTTCACTCTGTTCACACCAAGAACGTTTATCTTTGGAACTCATTCATTAATGGGTATGTAAAAAATCATCAATTTGATCAAGCCATTACGTTGTTCCGTGAAATGGGTCGTTGTCATGATAAGAGTTTGATGCCTGATGATTATACTCTTGCTACAATTTCCAAAGTTTCTGGTGAGCTTGAGGATTTGGTTTTAGGGAAATTGATTCATGGGAAGAGTATGAGAATTGGGTTTATGTCGGATATCGTTGTTGCTAACTCTGTTATGTCAATGTATAGCAGATGTGGCGAGTTTGGTGATGCGATGAAGGTGTTTGATGAAATGCCTCAGAGAAATGTTGCTTCATTTAATGTTATAATTTCTGGATGTGCTGCTGCCTTGGGGAATTTTGATTCTACTTTATTTGGTGATTTGTGGAATTTTTTTCGAAGAATGCAATTTGAAGGTTATAAGGCTGATGCTTTCACCATTGCTAGTCTTTTGCCGGTGTGTTGTGAAAATGCTGGGAGGTTTGATTATGGGAGGGAACTTCACTGTTATCTTGTGAAGAATGGATTGGATTTGAAAATGGGATCAGATGTTCATATGGGGTCTTCTTTGATAGATATGTATTCGAGGAGTTATAAACTTGTTCTTAGTAGGAGAGTATTTGACCAAATGAAAAGCAAAAACATATATGTATGGACTGCAATGATCAATGGTTGTGTGCAGAATGGAGCACCTGAGGATGCATTGATTCTTCTCCGTGAGATGCAAAGCAAGGATCGAATACGACCCAATGAAGTATCACTTGTTAGTGTGCTTCCGGCTTGTGGTTTGCTTAGTGGATTAATGGGAGGGAAACAAGTTCATGCGTATTCTATTAAAATGGAGTTGAGTGGTTATATTTCTCTGTGTAATGCTTTGATTGATATGTATGCCAAATGTGGGAGTTTAGATTATGCAAGAAGAGTATTTCATAATGGTTCTTACTTCAAAGATGCTATCACTTGGGGTTCGATTATCTCTGCGTATGGATTACATGGGAAAGGAGAGGAAGCTGTGACTACATACTACGAAATGCTTCAGCAAGGGATCAAACCAGACATGATAACAGTGGTTGGTATTCTTTCTGCTTGTTGCAAGGCAGGATTGGTAGATGAGGGCATTAGTATATATAACTCCCTGACGACTAAGTATGAAATGAAACCGTCAGTTGAAATTTGTGCTTGTGTCGTAGATTTGTTAGGTCGATCAGGCCAGCTCAATCAAGCCTTGGAATTCATCAAAGGAATGCCAATAAATCCTGGTCCAAGTGTTTGGGGATCTCTTTTAACTGCCTCTGTAATACATGGGAATTCAATGACAAGAGACTTGGCTTATAGGTGTCTCTTAGAGCTAGAACCCGAAAACCCTTCAAATTATATCTCACTTTCAAATACGTATGCTTCTTATAGAAGATGGGATGAAGTAACTGAGGTGAGAACAATGATGAAACAGAGAGGTTTAAAAAAAGTTCCTGGTATCAGTTGGATAACTATCGGTCGTAATACTCATTCTTTCACTGTTGCTGACAAAACACATCCTTCTTCTAGTTCAATCTATGAAATGATTAATGATCTTGTATCAATAATGACAGATGGGGGTTGTACCGATATTGATATTCTGACTTAAATCTCCTGGAATTGATCAGCCATGTAGCACAGCCAACTCAGATGTTACTTGCTTGGTGATCATTCAAGACTCAAAATCAGACATGGTAATCATTATTTGGGTGAGAAAAACTGCAAATAGAAATCACCTTGTTGGTGATTTTGATAAATATAGTTTACTTTATGAGGTGACAACATTGTAGAACATGGTGAGTGCAATTGGTCCCCCTGAGATACTGAGCAGTTGATCAATGTGCAGATGAGGTTCTCGGATGTTCCATGTAGTCTGACCATCATGAAGAAGAGGAAAAAACCTTAATGGTGATAAATTATGGGTACCCATAACTCGAAAAGAAACTGTGGAACCAGAATCATTTTTAAATCAATTCATTTTAATCCAGCCTCATTACTGCATAGGTGACAAATGCAAGCTACCCATAAGAATAAGAGAAGAGGGATTTTGATGGAGCTCGCATTCTGATTTACAACATGATAATACTAAGGAGCTTCATTTCTAAATGTAATAGCAGTAACAAGTAACAGAAAGTTGGCTGCATGCGTTACGAGATGTTGATTAAATTCAACCCGTTAGTGCCACAGTGGGATAATGTTCTTGTATTATTAATGTCAACTTATTTATTTAGGTTCTTAGCTTGAATGCTCTCTTGCATAGTTTTCCATTACTATTGAGATGAATCATAACTCTCTTCAAAAATAAATACAGGACGAAATAATAGCTATTCAGTTAAGAAGAATAATCAAGATATGAACAGGTATTCTTAATGCAGGTTTTCCTGCTTCAGCAACCTTGTCTTTCTTTTTATCATTCAGTCATTGTGACAAGTGTATATACATATTTTCTACCGTTTTATTGATTCAAAGATTAAGCAAGGTGCTGCTAGTTAACATGCTTCTATTACTAACTTAATATACAGAAACGGAGATGTCTGTTTTCAAATTATTGCCCAAATATATAGTCGCTTTTGCAATGCATGTACTGTCACAACTGACAAGTATACCTTTATAAAGGGAACTTCATTTTGTAGTCATATGGTGCACTTAAGGTGCTACTAACTTTACCTCCTATTTATGAATTACTAACATTGCATTTTATGTACAAAAACACTTTTTTTCTTCTAGGAAGTGAAATCTCTAGTGGAGGAAATACTTTCTCTTATTTCATTTTATAAAAAAATCCCTGACAGTTTTGAGAAAATGTCATGATTATTATTAGCTTTATGCCATCGCGATGATGATGCCTTTTTGTGTATTTATCTTAAACCACAGCTCAATTTTCATTCCATATGACTTGTTTGGAAATCTTAACATGCACTAAATTAAACGCAATATTGTGTCAAAACGAGCATGCGAAATTGAAGTTACGATATCTAAAATAGAACCCACAAGTCCAAAGAAGCTAAGGTAAATATCATTTACAATACAATAGACATTAATTTCTGGAAGTTACCACTATTTTGTGGCATTCATGCCCTAAGAAGTCAATAAAATTTGGCATCAACTGTCCAAGATGTTACAACATTATTATAAAAAATTACACGTGTGAAATCCTCCAACCAAAAACTTTTCAAGGAATTTTTTTCATGACCTTACAGGAGGTGAGGAATAAAACTAGCCCGAAATGTATGTCACCTCCAGATTCTTCTATCATAAACCACAAAATAAATGTTCCACGCGAACAAAACTTGTCATCATGGTGACAATTCAAAATTTGTCTCCAGAAGTGAATAAACTTCAGCGAGGGAAGTTACCTTGAAATCTGGTTTGAAATCAACATTAGCATACTCGGGAGAATCGTATCTTCCAGTTTGATCAAGCAGACATGTATGTGCTCCTGCTCGCCCTCCACAAGCAATCTGCAAAATGGTAAAAAAAAAAAAAAAAACCACAAGCAACATGAATCAATTAACCATCCAATTTCAAATACATCTAAATCAACAAATGTTTACTAGGAAAATATTTGCATAGAATCGAAATAAATTGCTTAGAGCAGGGGGTTGAAGCTTCCCTGTGCAGGACACTAATTTGTGAAGAGCCCTCGTCCTTGTGGCAAATCAAATGCCGGTATTAGAAGTGGCATACAATTGACATGGATAGAGTGAAGGGCAAATTAAATGCCAAAATGCATAGTGAAAGGACTGAGCCATAGGATTCATCTATAACAAGCAATCACACTATGGGTTTGCAAATTAATGATTAAACTTGTGTGCCGACTAAAAGGTCTATAGTCAGCACTCGGCATTGCATAACCAACTTTATATGAAAAATTTGAAATATCTCCTTACTTTTCTGTCCTTTCTGGATCTTGTTGTGAAGCATTTAGTGTTCTGCATTTCTTCCTTTGATTTTGTAATTGTTTCCATTCATTACTTATTTGCTAATAGTGTGCCAGTATGTAGTCATAAATCATGAAATGTTCAATCAAATTATCACGAAACAAACCACTTACATCATCTTTAAGGCTATCCCCGACCATTATTACTTCATTTGGTTGAACTTCCCAAAGAGAACAAATATGCAGCAGTGGAGCTGGATCAGGTTTATAAGGACGAAATTCCCTGCTTAATGCTGGAGAAAATGTAATCTGCAGCAACGAGGATTAACATATAATGCAAGAGTCCAACACTAAAAAGAAAAAAAGAAAAAAATAGATAGTAGTTACCTTCGCCATACTATGAGGCCAATGAATATGAAAAAAGAAAATTGGGAAAGAGCTAGAAAAATCTGCTAGTTCAATTATTTTAAGCCTCCGTTAGAATTAGGTAAAAAAGCACATGAACCTTTTAGGGGCTTGCGTAAGAGCTTATGGAAACCGCTTATGACATGTTCAAAAGTTGTTTTCATCTTAACTCCAAAATCTCTCTAAGATAGCTAAACAATTTAACTACTTTATCTGTTGTTATGAAAATAACTTACACATAATTGTTTAATTAAGCTGTCTATTCAAACAGATCTTATATGTGGAATTAGTCAGAGTCCAAATGCCACGATCTAAACTTCCTTTTGCTGATTTTCTTTTTGCCAGGATTAACAAAATGGAATAGTAAACAACCATGCTTTATGTTCCAAAATGGATCAGGGCTCTTCCACTCCTCATGCATGGAACACTATGGAGGATCATCTCGATCACTTGATCTTAATCAGACACTGATCCACACATCAGGGTGAGATCCATGCATCTCGTAATGTCCTCAACAAACTTTCTCGTCACTATTTAAAGAGTTGCATTCCTTCAGAAGCAAGGTATGCACTATTCACAATTACCTCTCACACTCACCTTAATCTCCCATTAACTTTAGTTTCAGAGTGTTTGTGGGTACACCTCTACATGAAAACCTCGACCTCAATTGTCCTCCATTGCGCTTCAGCGCCTCAGGTCACTATTCAAGATCCGCCTCAGATCACATTATAACTAAAACCCCAATATTCAAACTACAACCAATAACAGTAACTTGATAACAAAAGCACAATAAAAACATGTGTATATAAAAAGGTAACATTGTTTTCTTATAAACCTAAAACCATAATCATAAGACCAGGCCTCATGACTCATGAGCATAACTCAATTAGTAGGGACATTGCAATATACATGCGCCAAGGTTCGAACCCGAGATTCCCCACTTATTCACCTTAAGTAGCATGTAATAAATCCAAGCATGAAACAAGCAAACATAGCAAAAAGTAGCATTTTATAAATCCAAACATGAAACAAGCAAACCAACTAATCGTAAATAACATAAATTGAGTCCTACTTTAAAGTGTCATACATAACTCATAAGTATACAATATAAAGAAATAAGATATATGTATAAAATTAGTCCCGTGAACTTAGCTCATTTGGTAATGACATCATATTATATATGCAGGGGCTGGGGTTGGAACTCAGACACTCTACTTATTCACTTTATGCGTGGAACTAGCTACTATAATGCTACTTGACCAAAAAAAAGATGAAAAAGTTGAACTAACCCCAAAGCGTTGATGGAATAAATCAACTGCAGACTTCATATTACGAGTAATCAAACCCCTCCTAATCTTCTTGGAATCAAGAAGATTACAAAGCTCAGAAGCACCTGCAGAATAATCACTTAACTGATCAATCAATTAATCGACTTAAAAAGTAAATGAAGAAAAGAATAAGTTACTACCAGGCATGATTTGGAGACGATGAAGAGCTTGTTGTTCGAACTTCGCAATGGTATCATAAGCTTGACGTTGTTGATTCGGAGACCAATGATCAATGAGTTTCAAGATATCAATTCCAACAGGGTTTGAAGCTTTGATGCGTTGATATTCGTTTTCACCAAGTACGGCTTTGTACATGGAGACGAAATCGATAACAGGGACGGTTAATGTTCCGTCCATGTCAAAAACGACGCCTCTGAGACGCGTTTTGGTGGTTGTGTGTGACATTCTTGTGAAGAGAAGGAAAGGCTTTGTGGAGAGGGAGAGCAATGGCATCTATCTAGTAGTTTTTTTGAGGTGGTGGGATTTTGTTTGTTCTCTTCTGTATGTGGTTTGTGTGTGGGACGAAGGGACACATGCGCAAAAATATATTGGGACACATCAGTTTTAGGTCACAATCATTTTATTTGTTTTTTTGTTTATAATATAACCCTCTGATTCCTGGGGAAAGAGACACTAGTAATCCAGAGTTCGGCCGCAAAGTAAGTAAAGTCTGGTTAAGAAATTGTTCCACCCAAGAATCGAACTCGAGTTCTTCCAAACGATTCATCCTTTGATGAAGCTCATTAACCATAATCATATTTCCACATGTGGTTTGCGAAAGTAGTTTGCCAGAGCTGTTATTTTATGGTAGTACGCCAGCTGGAGAACAAAGTTGGATGGTATTTACCAAAGTTCATTATTGGAGATTTGGAGTTAGCACCGAGCTTTTTTCGGTTTCGGTTATGGAGAGATAGAATTTTAGAGAGTCGTATTTGTTTGTATGCAATCGTTTATGTTCAATTTTTTGTAATTGTTGACTCGAGATCTGACCCGCACCCAATCGAATGCTTCAATATGTTATTAGTTATATCGGTTTCGAGTTGGGTCTCGGATTCATGCTCAGCCCTAATTGGAGTACTCCAACATGGGATACCGTGCTTTCACATAGTAACGGTTAGGGGTATAATTGGACTGGTTTGAATTAGTTTTTGGTCAATTCAATGTCCGAACTAATGAACTCTCGATTGGTTTGGTTTGATTTTTTGTGTTTTTCAAAAATGAAACTGAATCAAATTAACCGATTTAGTTCGGTTTGCTTTGGATATTTAATCGGTTTGTAGCACTTTTTATTTCCGATGTATTTCCTGTTATTATTTTTTTATCCGATATATTCTATTTCTTATAATTTTTTTCAATCAAACATAACACTTGATATAATCAATTATCACCGTACATCATACATAAAAAAAAATGGTTTTTAAACATTTCAGTTCAACAAAGTTGACAAATATATACCTCAAAAAGATATAGTACTATAGAAGCAGCCATCATAGCAAAAGCAGAAGCTTCAACAACATTGAGAGTAGGACTCCCCCATTGGGAAGGGTAAGGAAAATACACCCTGGAAATAGATCAAAATCTGCAGATTTTGCTTTTGTTTTTTGGCTCCAGACATGATCTGTTACAGATGAAACCTAGCTATTTGATAAACAACATTTGTTACAAATATAAGAACAATTATTAAAATTTTAGCAAGGATATGATATCAAGATTCCCTAGTCACTGAAACAAAAATAACAGACAAATTACACAAATTATTCATGGGGTGCATGATGATTCTCTGTAGTTGCTGTAATAGAAGAAAGAAAAATATTAAAAATAATAAGGGAGCTAACATTGATAGCAGCATAATAAGCCTTATATTTTCCTCGCCATCGGCCGCACCAATTCCATCCGGTCTCGACATACTATAAGCATTAAGCTGTTGGCCCTATTCTGATTTCTCTGCAAAATCAATAATCAACATAACTTAAGACATATAGGTGGACAAGTTTGTAACAATTATATACGAACAGAAACATTTGGTTATCATGCTGATACTTGATGAAATTCAATTCAACTTTATTGAATAAAACAAGTTTTACATAACATCAAGTTGTTACATCAAATTCTGGTATAACTTGTGCAAGGCACTACAAAATGAATTGCATTTTAACAGGTAAAGGTCCATGAATATCACTCGAGTTAAATTTGAACGGCTCCGTTACAACTACGTTTTATCAATATGAATCGAACTCGTTATTCTGAGTTTACAACTATTATGACACAATAAAAAAATATACAATTATGATGTAAATTACAAAAAGGCTTAAGGATAAAGCTCAATAAGAGACCTAAAACCAAACGCGGGGAATATCTTGTAAGATTTGAAGCCAGCTTGTAAGAAAAGTTGTTTCCATTCCTTTTCATTTCTCTCTTTTCCATTGAGGCTGGTCATCATAACCACATCAAGTAAAAGTTTTACTTCTGTCATTTCATGCTCATCTTGATTTTCATTTATGACTACATCTATGATGATTACTTTTCCTCCTTTCCCTTTTCCTGAAATAGCTTTCTTGCAATTTTTGAGTATCTTTATGCAATCGTCATCGCTCCAATTGTGTAACACCCACTGCAAAAATAGTAATACAATATTACATCAGAAACTCAGTACCAATAACTTCGATGTTAAGTAACGGTCCTATATACACAGAGTATGAGATGTAATGAAGACAAGAAAAAGTATATGATAATGATAATATACCTTGAGCAAAATAGCATCGGCTTGAGGGATAGACTTAAACATGTTCCCGCCAACAAAGCTCAAGTTATTGCTTCCTGATAAACCAGAAACAACCTGTGGAAGGTCCAAGACAATGTACTTGAGCTCCGGAAACGCCTCACATATAATCTTAGCTGTGTTTCCAGTTCCACCACCAACATCGACCAACGAACCAATCCCTTCAAAAACAGATCTACAATCTCTCAAAGCCAACCTCACAACATGAGAATCACTTTCCATGGCCTCATTAAAAGTACTCAAGTATGCAGAATCTTGATGAATGAAATCCCAATAACTTTCATGGCCTAATGCAGTCTCAACAACTGTGAGATCCTCCCCAGAAGTCCATTTCCCCAAATGATTGTGCGAATCAACAAGAATCGGAGTGTTTAGAAACCGAACCATGGGAGATAAACAATGATCCGTGTCAGAGACAAGAAGTTGTGATGTTGGAGTAAGAGCATATCTTTCTTTATTGTCTTTATCAGTTTTGACAATTGCAAAGAAATCAATGTGTGCTAATAATCACATGAGTCGTTGGACGCATGTTTGTTTGGATTGTGGAACTTTAAGAGCCGAAACAAGTTCGGAAAGAGTAATGGGTTGGGCATGATTGTGGATGATATCTGGTATTTTAAGGTCAATGGCCCATTTGACAGACATGGGATTGAGGAAGCTGTACATGACTTTGTACAAGTGAGCTTGAGCTTGGAAAAGCTCACTTGCTTTGTATACGCCATTTTTAGAAGCCATTTGAATTAATAATAATGAAATTGAAGATGATAATTTGTGTTGTTTAATTTAATGTTTGTAATTAACTTGTGCTCTGCGATGAACGAACTTAAAGGGTGCTATGCTTGCTATTTATATATACTCATCGGTTCAACACATCACAAATTGTTTATTCATTCTCTGTTTGTTCTCATTCTACTCTCTACTAAACAAATACTAAATACATAAAACGTTGGTTGGTACGCTCACTAAAACGTGTAATGGTTGTCACGCTGCTCTTTTTTGAATTCTACACTGACATGTGAATGTGATGCAGAATTATATAGCATACTAAAATTTGGATCATGATATCCTGTTAAAAAAACACGCTGTTTTAAGTCCTAATTGTTTATTTATAATTGGACGGTTCATATTACATATTAATAAAATCAATTACAAACGATCTCATATGTCGATTTTAAATCGGACGGTTAGAAACAGTAAATGATGTGGAGAATATGCAAGTGGCGAATGAATCCGGCATGGAATACAGGGGACTGGGGTTGTGTGCACTAGGACCTCTCAAACTTCATTGAAGTCAGTCGGAAATGGTTTGTCCGGTCAATATCAAACAGTTCAAATTTTAGATTTCAGGAAGAAAAAAAATTAAAACTCAAGTTTAAACACGAATTTTAGATGTTTCAACTTCAAGTGCATGCAATCAGCCTAAAGACAGAACAAAAACTAATTAAGAAACCAAAATGAAACTAAAAAATAAGAGACTAAGAGCAATTTAGTTACTAAATTATTTCTTTATCATTTGTACTAAAAATAATAATAAATCGATCACATATTTAAAAACGATGAAGAGAAATTGAATCATAAGCTTTTCGTTTCAAAAAAATATTCTGCCACTTTCCCTCGAAATTTATAGGCTTACATGCAAAATTAAGTTAAATATATTCTGCCATCCTCTATGACACTTCTCATATACAGTAGAAGAATTAGTGATACATTCTGTACTTCTCAATGAAGCTAAAAGGGGGAATATCTTCCTTTACAATGGAATCTACATTCTACCAACCCAAATGGTTATATGTTAACTTCTATATATACATGGCACTGATCGTAAATCAGACCCATCAATCATATCACATTTGCGTCAAAATCTTAACAATTTTCTGAATCTCAAAGACTTCCACACTCTTTCCTTCTTAAACTTCCTTGAGCCTATTATTTTCTGATGCTTCTGTCGTCTGTATTTTTGGCGCTTATTTAACCAGCTGGAATAATCTTTCCCCTTCTCACACACAATAAAGTCTGCAAGTTCATCATAATCGGCTTCTCTTTTGGATAATGTGCAATCAAGATACGCTTCCCCTTTACAGGTCTCCTCAGATCCATCCGTTCTGAAAAACATAAGATGGTTTAGAGTCTTCAGACCACAAGATAGCATCAAAGAGTAATGGCATTAAAAGTTAACATTGAACAACTTCATGAGACTTATATTTAAAATTCAACCATGAGACTTCATAAAAGACAAATTTGGATCATGCCAACCAATTCCTTTAAAAGAGCAGTATTCATACAACAGTAACATTAATGCAAGGTTTGCACTCTGTGTCTATTTTTTCTGATGCAGCAAATGTGGTTGACTGCATCTCTAACAAGGTTAAGATTGCTGCCATTGAGATGGTAGCTGAAGATTGTAGGGAATAATTGTTGTCTAGTTTGCCTAATGTTAGTGTCTTCTTTGTTAGAAGAGATCAAAATGTTGATGCTCATAACTTAGCTTCTTTGGCTAGACTAGTTGGGTACGGGCAGCTCCCAATGCTTCTGTTGTTTCAAATTATGCAGAAAATTCTGCTACTAATTTTATTATGTTTGGCTGTGTTCCAGCCTTTTTCTAATGAAGTATGTTTCCTATAAAAAAAACATTAATGCTTTGTTTGGTTGTTATGAGGAGAAAGTGAGAAGAGAAGTATAATATATTTGTCGTATTGTCTGGTATAAGAGAAATGTGAGTAAGAGTGTAGAAAGAAAAGGAAAAACTAAAGAGTGAACAGAAAGAAAATGTTTTCATTGGATAAAAATATACCCACGTTATTTTTCAGTTAAACATAATAATAGTAAAAGAAAATGGGGAGAGATCTTGGATAAAAAGCTGGAGAATTTCCAAAGCTAATAGTATATATAGAAGAAAGGAATGTCTCAATGCAAATATTAGAATGAAAAAGAGAAAAAACCATGACTCAAAAAAAAAATCAGAATGGAAAAAGAGATTACAAATATAGAATTATTACATTACTAGAGACAGACAACTCAATATTCAAGGCCTTTTTTAATGCAATGAGATGGGTCTAAGTAGCAAGGGAGTTCCTTTCTTCCAGTGGTTGTAATCAATAAGGGCATGGAGATAATTGCAAATGTGTCAAACAGTTTCTCGTCGTTTTATTTGCATCAATGAGAAGAATGCAAAAATTGAAAAGAAAGTAGTCTGCTTTTTCTTTTCTATCTCAACAGCTGCTCATCTATACCAATCAGGAGAAAGCCCACCACCCCTCTTAGCTATTTCTCTCTTTTGTACCTTTCCCATCCAATTTCTCAAAACAAATATGCATAAATATAACATTTTTCAATAACAAAATTCTATTTTTCATTCCTAAAGTATGTATATAATTGGTTGCATAGTGATATTTGGTGGTATTTGTAGGTCTCTGTACTCGTTGTTGAGGGGTCCTGGTGGTTTGGTCTTTTCTGGTTTTGTAGCTACAGACCTGTCTTTTTTTAATGGGGCGGCTTGGTGTATTGAGGATAGTTTTTGTGTTAACACCTGGCTGTTTTGGTAATCGGTGCTTTTGTTTGTCTCTCTGTTGGCAGATTTAGTGGAATTAAGAGACCTGGTGTTAGTTTTGTTTTGGGTCACTTTTTATTGATTTTGATTTCTTTGGTCTGGTGTGTTATGTTATGGGAGTGCCTATGTTCCCTCTGTTAGTGTTTTTTGATTGGGTGTGTTTTGTTCGTTGTTTCTTTTGCTCCTTTCCCTGCGCTAGCAGGTGTTTAGTGTTTGTAATCTTTAGACCTTTGTACCTACTTGGTCTTGCTTTTAATAAATTTGATAATTCGGAACAGAAAAAAGAGATATTTTTCTGCAAGGTAGATGAAAGTTACGGAAGGTAGGTTGCCTCATTCTTAAGTTACAGCCAGCGGATGCATAAAAGGGACCACTAGCAGAAACGAGACCCCAGACCTTCAGTCCAGTTTGATTGTACTGGAGCTAGCCTCATTAGTTATTAATTGCATAATGCTACTTATGACAGGTATATGAGAAAACCTCAAAATCATGGATAATACAGAGCATTACAAGCCGATGCAAATACCCCCAAGTTCCAAGAAAAGTGAAAGTGAACATGATATAATCCAATTGAATAAAGAGTGGTACTTCAAATTTCTAAATATCTCATAGCCTCATGAAAGAACAAGACTTCAATTTTCAAATAAAATAAAATCCTAACCCCACAAGTGCATTCCCTTATCAGTACCACTTGAGCAGGCCCAAGTGGCTGGTGAAGAGCTGGAGGAAGTGATAATATGTAAATAGAAAATCGACAATATGCAACTCACTTAAGACAACATATGTAAAGACCATAGAGAATTAGAAACAAAGCATACCTTAAATTACGTGTTCGAATTCTATGAAACTCTGCTGCAACTTTATAGATACTTTGTTTATTTCTAGCCCCCTGCAATATTACAGTGATGATTTAGACATGAAATATAAGAAAAACTTAACTAAAGAAGTGCATGAGAATTGAAAGGACAATTGACCTCTTCACTCCTATACAACGAAACTTCTGATGTGCAAGATTGCAATGACAGACTCCTGAATGACCCTGAATCAACTAAATCCCCCTCTTCAAAAATAAACATAAACATCAGTGCGATGATTACAGAGATACACCCCTTTGCTAACACATCATAACCTTTGTAAAAACCTAAAGATAGCAAGCCTGAAAAGTGCACAAGCATTGACTTGGACACTTTGTAATTTGATTGCTGAATTTTCATCATATCATATAATGAAGTCTGAATGGGTAAACAAAATTTAAGCTGTTGAAAAGGTTTGATGATACTGATCAAGAAATCATATTCATCACGCACAGAGGAACTTCTCATGGTTTTCAGACAAACTGAATCACCACTGTTACTTAGACATTTAATTGCTTTTAACAGCAAAACACTCATTAACTTCAATATGGATGCAAGAAGAGAAATATCTTCAGCATTAGTATTTTTCTTTACATACAGTACATCTCCAGCTGCATCTTGCGAGAAAGCTTGATTGATTATGTAATCTAAGATTGAGGCAGCCTTATCGCAGTGTGAATCAGCAAATATGTACTGCCTTGCTTTCATGTATTTGATGTACTCGGCCAAAAGATCAGCTTTTGTTTTGGATGAGATTTTGCACTGACAAGAGTCCAATGAATTATTTGGTTGTGATAAAACTTGATTTAATTTGTTACTTGTTCTTTCCTGGATATAAGATTCAAAAGTTGGATGACCTCTCTCAAACAGGGATCCCTTATAGGCAGAATTCAATTCAATGTTAAAACTATCCATTTGAAAGCTAGACACATGTGTAGAGTACAAGCTCACAGATTTTTGAAATGCCATTAAGTAGAAGCCCAAATCCGGAGCCAAATTCTCTGAAGATAAGCCAGACCCAATGGCTTCAGAAACCAATGAAAGCACATGTGCCTGGAACATCTTTGGTGCAGAATACACAACAGGGTCAAGCAGCAATGCCATGGCAGGTCCAACTCCAAGTTCAGGAAATCTAACATTTTCATCATAATGTAAACATAATCTACTGATGAAATTCTCAAATGCTTTCTCATTAGAAACTGACAGAATAAAATGTGCAGATATCACCTCCAGGACACAGGCAATATCATCATGGGTGGATCGGCACACAAACATCTTTTCACAGTTGGAAGATGTTGTATCAGCCCTCATAAGATACTTTCTCAATGATTGATGTCGTAAAAGTTCATCGGCAAATACCTTGAATAACATTTTCAAGTTTAGATGAATAAGTACAACTCCAGTAAGAATCCTACACACATTTCTACAAGGAAAATCGTACAAAATACATAAAACTAAGCATACTTACAAATCTCAGAATATCATATCACTCAATCAACAAAAAAAAACAGAGATAAGCCATAACAATCACTAACACCAGTATCACATAGATATCCACTCAAACTGAACAAAAAAAAACTCAGGAGCAGATGAAATAAACCTAACTTCTTTTCTTAAATTTCCCAATTTCTCTCGCACTCATTGTAGTTCCAAAAACTAAAAGACTTGTACAAAATTACTTGTATTTATTTTTTTGTTCTAAAGAGCCTAGTTGTGAAACTGACACACACTAAGTGTTGAAAAGTAGAGAATTGCAGTTTTAAACCCGCGTCCCTGCAGTCTTATACAGTCTGAGCGCTACTTACATGACTATATACAGTCTTAACGAAGCAAAAAAGTACCACAAAAACTCACACACAACTACTCCAGGTGGTGTCCAACCTAACAATGTTGGCATTGTCACTACGGGGACCATAATTAGTCCTATTTAATGTACTACTAAAAGAAACCTAAATACTAGTACTAGTACTAATTAACAACATAAATTAAGGCCCCATTTGGATTAACTTAATTTTTAGCTTCTGAAAAATAGTTTACCCAAATAAATAAGCTTTTAAGTTAGTTCATAAGTTCTCACTAACAAAGCTTATGAATAATAGATAAAAATTTATTTATTTGCATAAGTTGGTTTACCTAAGCTCAAAAATAAGTGAATCCAAACAGAATATAAAAGCTGAAAGCACAAGAAATAATCATAATGATGAAAACAAAAGAGAGGATAATAAAACTACCTCAAGCACGGCACAAAGAAAAGGACGGCATGAATCAGATAGTTCAATGTGAACATCAGAGAGAAAGTTGTGAAAGAGCAAGACAGTGGTTCCAGTGACAGAGAGAAAGGAGTTGAGGATGCGAATAATGCGGCCGATTTTATTGATGAGAAACTCCTGATTGGAATAGGGAAGAGTGAGAACAACTAGAGAGCAACGAAGAATGAGAGAAAGATGTTGAACAAGTGGCCAAAGCCGTGAATCCGGAGACGGAAGGGGCCGAGTTTCAGGGTCATGATTGTGAAGAGGGAGAAGGGATATGAATTCGAGGAACTTGGTGTAGAGTTGGTTAAATAGGGTTTGACAGAGAGTGGTTGTGTCTTTCAGAATTGGATCTTCAGCGGTGGTGGCAGTGGTGGTTGTTGCGGTGGAGAGTGAGTTGTATAACTTTTTAGTGTCCTCCATTAAGGTGGGTGCGACGGAGAGATGAGAGAGGCCTCAAGGCTATTAAAATACGAATTTGAATTGAATTTTCTATATTCAAAAAATTGAGTAAATAGGTTTTTACCATGATTCAGGAAAAGCTGCTTTTGGTTTTAAGCTGATTGATTCTTCAAGTAATGATTTTGGTATTAAGAAGGTAATAAGGTTAATTAATGAACAGAAAAACTGAAATTTTTTATTGTGACGTTTGGAAATTGAAGTTTTTTTTTGTTTTCAGTGTGTTGGGTTTTGGAGAAATGTTGAAGGAGAGGAAGTCTGTTTGTTATGGATTAAAAAATAAGTGATTTTAATATTAAAGTTTTGTTTGGTCCGGTTTATTTTCTACTTTTCTATTTCTCTTTAAATGAAATACATAAGTAAAAAATTATGTTTGATCTTATTTCTCCTTACTTTCTACTTCTTTACTTTATTTCTCTAATTCTTTTACGTAGAAATAAGGTCAAAAACAATTTTTTACTTTTCTAATTTGTTTAGAAATTATGTTATAGAGAGTTACAAAAAATCAAAAGTTATTTTGTATTTGTTTATCTTGATAAAAATTACTTTTTATACAAATAATTTTTTAGCTTGTTTGAATTTTTTTGAAAATAGATTTTGTAGTGTTAGAAAATTTTGTATAAAAAAAAATTTACAAAGAATTTTTTTATAAAAACTTCAAATGAAAATTTTGTTTGAATATTTATTATTAAAAGAAATTTTCATCATTTTATTGAAAAAAAATTTGGATATCAAAATTTCAAAAAATCACTTAATTTTGAAGCTATTTCAAATAGATTTTCACAAAAATCATTTTTGAAATACAAATTTTTGAAAAAATTGCGATTTTGACTATGTTTTGAACTTCAATAACGTACATTTATGTTATATGATGTCAAAATTAGTGTTTCAATTTAGAAAAAACTAATACAAAAAAACTTGTAATATTTTGAAAAACGGTTTTACAAAATCTATTTTCAAAAATACAAAGAAAAAATCTATTTTTTTAAAGCTGAAACAAACATGCCCTATATATAGCCAACCACTACAATGATTCGTTGGAATGCCCATGGTGGTATCGGGATGATTCTGAATGTTGATGGGAGTAGCATCGGTAATCCAGGTATCTCTGGCTTCGGAGGTCTGATTCGAAACTCCGACGGGACGTGGGTGCACGGTTTTGCTGGAAATATAGGCTTTTCGAATATCCTTCACGCAGAATTATTGGCAGTGTACCATGGTTTAGTTTTGGTATGGGAGCTGAACATTAAGGATCTGTGGTGCTATTCTGACTCCAGAACCGCAATCAAGCTGTTATCTAATCATGTAAATGAGTGGCACCACTATGCAGCGATCATCTATAACATTAAGGATCTTCTCACTAGAAACTGGAGGGTTAAATTGATGCATACTCTTCGGGAGGGGAATACTTGTGCAGACTTCTTAGCCAAGTTTGGAGCTCGCAACCCTGAAGCTTATTCTCCTATAGTTGTTCCGCCGGATGGAATGAATCTTCTCCTGCTAGCTGATGCTAGTGGGACTTTATTTTCTAGATAATTTTCTTTGTTGTCTTTGTCTTTTTTCTTTTCATCTTGTACCAAAAAAACAGGCCCTATATATAAAAGTAATTTTTTATCACATAATTACCATAAAGGACACAAAAAAAATATTTTAAAGATAAAAAGAGCAACACAAATTATAATTGTATTGTAATATATCATGTAAAAAATATGCTAACAAACTGAAAATAAGCAACTGTCATTGCCTCCTGACCATAATATAATCGGTTCCCCGATACTTATAAAATAATTTCAAAACTAACAACAAACCAAAATAGCAACTGTCGTTACCTCCTAACCATAAATAAAACCGCAACATAAAAAGGCTTCGGTCAATGAACCGTAAAATTTAAAACACATATAAGAATAATGTCATAACAAAACTTATAGTACAAATCGAAATTGACATATACAAGAATACTGCAATAAACAATTATGCAAGAATAAAAAAGCAAAGACTTGCTAACTTTTATTAGTTGCAAGTATCAATGGAGGAACGATTTTCAGAGAATACGAAGAAATGGCAGGAAGTCTTGTATAGAACAAGGGCAACACAAGGATATTTTTGGAATATTAAAATTTATGTAAGAATATTTTTGTAAAAAAAACATCTCTACCTTTTGACCATTGTTTTCTCTTTCCTCTAAAAAAAACCTACTCCAGTATTTTTTAAGAAGCTACTATTTTTAGCTTCTTATATTTAGCAGTTTTTATATTATTTTTAGATTCTAATTACTTTTAAAAGCTATAACAAACGGACCTAATATTCTTAAAAGTGATTATTTTTTTAAAATAAGTGATTTTTTTGGAGAGAAAAAACGGTATAACAAACGGGCTCTAAAGCTAAAACTGGAAGTAGTCAAAATCTTCTTTGTGCCGAGGTTAGTTAATTAATAGGATGTCGTTTCGTCATGCAAATTTCTTATGAATATTTCAATCGTTAAAATATTTTAAAGATTATTCATTATTCTGAAATTTATGATAATGATTTAGCGGCTGTTTGGATTCGGTTTATTTTTGAGCTTATGAAAATAGATTATGCAAATAAATAAAGTTTTGTGTTAATTTATAAGTTTTCACTAATAAAAATTGTATTTTTATAAGCTATTTTCTCATAGACTACCTTGAAAAATTTATAATAATGCATAAAGCTTATTTATTTGCATAAGTTGTTTTACAAGTGCTTATGTTAGAACTTTTGTGGAATCTTTGGTCAACATTTTTCATAAGGGTGTAAATCAAAGAATCTTCACATTATAGGATGTAATAAAAAAAGTAGGGGTAGATCAAAACTCGCCTACTTTGCAGAATGTAAAAACATATTTACCCAAAAAAAAAAAATCAACTACATTTAATTTTTATTTTTTAGGTCAATTTTTTTTTACCACCAGTTTAATCTGATTTGGAGGTCATTTTTTAAGACATTATATATGTGATAGTTTGATGAAATCTAAAAGAATATAACACCCAACAATTGTAAAATTATAAAATTAAAAATCCATAAATCTAAAAGAAATATCATATAAATTGTGAAATCATAGTAAGAGAACGGGTAAATCCATGTCTTTTGCAAAAACCTAGAAATCCATATACCCATATCATTTATCTAACCAATATCGATATAAAAATAAAGATTCTAGATCAATTGGAGACCACTGTAATCAACTAATGCTCATGATAGGAGGAAGGTTGAGGGTTTAGAGTTGAGCACCCAATTGGGGGTTGGAACTTGAAACCAACCATACCCACTTGTTTTTCGGTTTCTCTCGTTTTTATCTTCAAATGAATTTTATTTCTTTATTAAAGAGTTGATTTTGATTCTTTAATTGGATTTAGTTTTTTGACTAAAGAATTTATTTCGAGAGGGATTGTCACGATCCAAACTCAAATCGTGACCGGCGCACGAACTAATACTAGTCCGGCAAGCCTAACAATCAAATTTATCAAACAATAATAAAAAACTTTCCAAAGTGACCCTTTACATCAAAATAATATTTACTAAAATTTCGACAGAGTATCCTCTGTATTTTCAACGTTTCCAAAATTATGATAAATCCTGTTTACAACATAGATCATCAACCAGAGTTTCAAGAAATACATGTTTAAATTTATACATCTCAAAATACATATTCCTAGACTCAGAATAGCTGCAGATACTCGACCAACTCAAAATATGCATATACGAAATAACATTTCATCAAGGTCACCTACCAAAAGAGTGACACTCATGACTCTTTATATCTGCTAGAAACCTGCTACTCAGCTGACTGTGAATCTGAAAAAAATATAAGATGAAGGGGTAAGTCACGAGGACTTAGTGAGAGACAACAACCACCACCAACTAGAAGGGAAACACACGAGGCACGAATAATTATTTTTCTCAAATCTAATTTAGATTTACAAAGGTAGTAACCATGCAAAAACATAATTAATCCATAATTAAGCGTTCACATGAAAGTTCCATAGACTCGTAACTTTATCCATAAAATAAGATTGTTCAAAATTCAAGGTCACGATGAGGTGAAAATCCAATCAACAACTTTATAGGAAATATAGAAATCGGATAAAATCATGAATCAACTTTGAAGAAAGTATATAAATCCGATATGGTTTTATGAAATCAAAACAATGAACTTTAAGGAGAATATAGAAATCCAATAAAATAAAATAAAAACCGTTGCGAGAAAATCGAGAGACGGCTCCATCTCGTTGATAGCCCTTTCCTAATAAGAGTGGCCTCTCACTTAGTGGCGGCTCCATCTAACGGATAGCCCTTTTCTCATCGATTTGGAAAACACATAATCAAATATATCAATCATATCAATGCGAAAACCGAGAGCTAGCTCCATCTCGTTGATAGCCCTTTCCTCCTAAGAGCGGCCTCTCACTTAGGGGCGGCTCCATCTAACGGATAGCTCTTTTCTCTCGATTCAGAAAATGTCAAATCTATCGATCAGAGAGTCTACATCTCGTTGATAGCCCTCTCCTCCTAATGGCGGCCTTTCCATAGGGGTAGCTCCATCTAACGGGTAGTTCTCCCTAACCGAACCACATTACTAGGTGCACCTAGGTCGTCGTCATTATAACCATAATTTTTTCAAAATACCATTCTTAAAACAAAATGTTAAAACCATATTTCGCAACATAACAAAACTTATTTTAAAATATGTATCATCAAAACTCGATCGAAAATCTACTACTTATAATTATAAGTAAATCCAAATTCAAACCCAAATCAAAATCAAAATCCATATCCAAATGGAGCGCATATTAATATCGAAAATTCCCAAAAACATATATCTTAAATCCGTATTTCTCCATATTTCCAAAACTCATGTCATAATATATGCCACCAAACTCCAATTTCACATCATTTGCTCAATAAGTCATAGATAAATCTAAGTAAAGTATAATTAAATTTGATGATTTTAAAATTATATAACAATGACGAGAAAAAATGTTCAAAGGTGTGTTCCCCAATTTGATAAATACTTTAACATATAAAATCAACAAACTATCAATAATAACGATAAGTAAAATAAGTGATAATGATCGTCATCAACTCACTGTTATGACGAATCAACTAAGTTTGCTCTCCAACCACTCCTGAGAATCATGTGCAGCTTCTGGCGTCATATCTGAGTATCAATAAATATTATATTTTCTTTAGATTTACAAACTCACTATAGAACTTTAGTAACAATAGATAACCATGAAATCCTCTAACATTCACTCTAATTTCTGGAATTAATTTGTAATCCACTAATCAAACCTAAATATGCACTAATTAACATGTAAGTTGATAAGTATACCTTAAAGTCTCTCAATGAGCAACTTTCACAAAATGGGTATAATTCTTCTTCTTCAAGCACAAACTCTAACCCCAAAATTCCACCAAATTTCACTTGTACTATGAAATAGCAACTTAGATGTGTAATTTTTTTTTTCTTGTGGGTGTTTGATTTGTGAAAGAAAATTGATTATTTGTAAGAACAAGAACAAAAATAGGAAAAGGAAAAAGTGATGATATGAGGTAATAGAAATTAGAAAGGAAAGAGGGATACGGGAAAGACAAAGAGAAAAGGGTGTGAGAAGGAAATATCTAGTAGCTTACCTCTTACGTGTTTGGTTCACATTTATTTCTTCTTTTTTTTATTTATTATTTACTTACTTATTTATTAGTGAAACGGTGCGTTACATTCTTCCCCCCTTAAAGAAAATTCGTCCTCGAATTTATGCTACTAACTTTGATCTTCGAACAAGTGTAGATAGTTTGCATGAATGATTTGTTTGGATTCCCAAGTGGTTTCTTCATCATACAGTCCTTTCCAAATAGCTTCACTGAAATGATATCATTTGAGCATAGCCGTCTAACTTTCTTATCTACTATTGCTACCGTATATTCGGTGTATGACAAATTTTCATCTAATTGAACATCTTCATGACTAATAACATAAGAAGGGTCATAAAGGTACTTTCTGAGTATAGAAATATGAAAGACCGGATGAACTCCTGACAAATCCGGTGGAAGTGCTAATCCATAAGCTACAGGCCGGAATCTCTCCAAAATCTCAAACGGCCCAATGAACCTTGGGATTAACTCTCTATTCTTGTCAAACCGCAAAACTCCTTTCATTGGTGAAACATGTAAAATTACATGGTCTCCCACTGTGAACTCTAAGGGTGACACCTCTAATCTTAATTGCTTCAATGATATCTTGAATTAACTTTAGACCCGCCAGTTTAGACTAGCCAACTTTAAACCATCCTATCGAAGAGTTACATCGTCTATATACAATGCCTCATAAGGCGCCACTTTATACTAGATTGGTAACTATTTATATGGAAATTCCATCATAGAAAAACATTGGTCAACTTCCTCCAATATTAAGAACTCAATCACAAAACATATCCTCTATGTTTTGTATAGTTTTGATAGATTGATCATCAGTCCTAGGATAATGATTGTACTAAGATTCAAACAGATTCCCATTTCAGATAGACTTCCCGAAAATTTATTTGCCAACACAAATTGAAAGCTTGAAAATACATGATGCTCTCATTATTCTCTAGTTGCAATTATATATCTAATATAAGTTCTTGGTTCATATCTCCAACAATTTTTCATCAGAGCAATTGAAATTCACATGATTAATTTGGCTCAAATTAAGCATAGGTTTTCAGGATGATATGCTCATTATCACCAACTAACATATTATTGAAGCACAAAGCACCAGGTTCTGAGACTATCACTTCCTATAATAAATGTTTCTAAATAGCATCTAAGAAGCAAATATGGTATCATTGATGAACATAAATAAATATAAGGGCACAAAGTGATGAATGTACTAGTTCTAGCTTTAACAAGTTATGTGTTTTGCAATTGTAAACACTGTCAAAAATAAACAACAAAGGGACACTACAGTCACATGAATTAGTGAGTAATTCAAAACCAATAATCTTGAATCTAAACAAAAACAAGTTTCAAAGAGTAGCCTTATGTTAATACTAGAGTGTAAAGAGTCCAAAAATGTTCATTGTGTTAAACTTCAAAGACTAAAACACAAGTCAAATGAGTTCTCATTATTAGAGATGTAACTAAAATAGTTAGTCTCAGATAGAGAGTTAACCTATTATATATAGCAGGTCACTATGAATGTAATCTCTCAAGACAATTTGTAACAAAAACTTGAAACAGAATGAATACATTTCAGATTCTACAATTCTCTCTCTAATACTCATGAATGAGCAAGATTAAGAACCTTGTGCCTAAATCCTTAAGAGAATTAAAATTGATTAACACATGACTACACGAAAGTTTTACGTTTTAAATTTCAAAACAGCCACAAGTAAACAATCATAGAAACAACAATTCAGATTTCATGAAATTATCCTAAGAAAAACAATATTGATCTTGTTCATAAAGAAACATTAAGTCCATAACAATCACAACCTAAACCACTTTGCTTATAGCCCAATTCCTAATTAACAAGTATGTGATTATTGAAGAATAATGCAATCTTTCAATCCTGAGAAATTCCGAACATTGAACAAGGTTAAGAACCAATTTAAGAAGAGTTGCAACCACAAAAACAACCATGGTTCATGACAGTTTATAGCAAGTTCAGTTCAGGACCTAACATATAAGCATTTATAGGAATTTAAGCTAGCAACTATATAATAGAGTTCTTGAAGTAGAAAATGATAGATTCAGGGCATGTCAAACTATAACCAAAACAATCTCATAACAGTCAGATGATAAGGAATGCAAACTAGTCACAATTAATCAAGCTCATATCATTCAAAATTGGCAATTTCAAAATTTGACAACTAAAGCATACAAGAATTATGACAATGTTAATATTTCTTCCATGATCAACTTTAGACACATGAAATTCTACCCAACAATCAACATATCAAAATTAAGTCACCATCCAAAGTTAGCAAATTAATAGTTAAAATAAAGTGACTAAAGAGAATAATGTCATAAAACTCAACAAGAAATGGTAAGAACATAGTTGACAAATACTAGGATTACTTTAACCATTATTGTTCTTTTTGAAATTGAAATCCTTCTATTCAAAGTAACCAAACCATGAAATATCACAGTAACATGATTTTCAATGAGGGTTCAAAATTAAGAGTTTTGTATCTATGCCTTTAAGGTAACTCATAAAAGTCAAGACATCACACTAAAGAACTTGACAAATTCAGCTTCAAAATAGCACATGCTAAATGACCCAAATCAACATTCAAGCTTAGTGCAAGTAACCCCTATCATAAGTGCATAGTTTCACACTCCCAATCATAAGCTAATCTATCTCTAATGCTTTCTAGAAGAAAATGAACCATATACGATCGAGAAATCTCAATTCATGCCAATGAAGGTGATCCCTATTGTTTTCCATGTTTAAGTGTATTAAATTAGAAATATGTCACCCTCCTACTTAAATGATGTAAACTCCATCGTACATATATTTGAGCATCCTAATACCCTTCATAACCTCTCTAATCTGTCAATGACGTTCAATGGATCCTCACACACACTAGACTCGGAAAAGGTAAAGGATTAAGTTTCACGAATTTTACTATAGTGACATCCACCCCTCTAATGGAATTAATGTCTGTTGCTCACCCTGTCTAACTTCTTGTTCGCAATCAACATTTGTTTGTCTTAGATTATCATGTTAATTCTCAACAACAATCACAACTAGTTGTTGCAATACCTGTAGCAATCTTTGTCTTCCTCTAGGAACCTCAACACAAACTACTACTAAACCGAGCCACTCCGTCGACATGAAAGCCACATCCTCCATAATTTTCTCTAAGTCGACGAGTACAACTGAATCATGACCTCTTTGTCTAGGGAATTAAGGTTGGGTAGTAGACGTAGAACGAACTAATTTCCCTTCTAGTGTTGTGTGCCATCCTCACCAAATGAAAGAAAATTGACCAAAAGAAGGATAAGACGACAAAGTGAGACAATTCAAAGACCCAACAGAAATAATAAGATTTGACAACGAGTGACACTACCATAGAATGCTAATAGCTTCTTACAAGTAAATGGTGCCGCGGTTCACAATTTACTAGCAAGAATCTATTCTCATTCTATGTCTGCAGCTATTAGGACCTACAACCGGGCTCTGATACCAACTTTGTCACGACCCAAACTCAAATCGTGACCGGCGCACGAACTAATACTAGTCTGGCAAGCCTAACAATCAAATTTATCAAACAATAATCAAAAACTTTCCAAAGTGACCCTTTACATCAAAATAATATTTACTAAAATTTCGACAGAGTATCCTCTGTATTTTCAACGTTTCCAAAATTATGATAAATCCTGTTTACAACATAGATCATCAACCAGAGTTTCAAGAAATACATGTTTAAATTTATACATCTCAAAATACATATTCCTAGACTCAGAATAGCTGCAGATACTCGACCAACTCAAAATATGCATATACGAAATAACATTTCATCAAGGTCACCTACCAAAAGAGTGACACTCATGACTCTTTATATCTGCTAGAAACCTGCTACTCAGCTGACTGTGAATCTGAAAAAAATATAAGATGAAGGGGTAAGTCACGAGGACTTAGTGAGAGACAACAACCACCACCAACTAGAAGGGAAACACACGAGGCACGAATAATTATTTTTCTCAAATCTAATTTAGATTTACAAAGGTAGTAACCATGCAAAAACATAATTAATCCATAATTAAGCGTTCACATGAAAGTTCCATAGACTCGTAACTTTATCCATAAAATAAGATTGTTCAAAATTCAAGGTCACGATGAGGTGAAAATCCAATCAACAACTTTATAGGAAATATAGAAATCGGATAAAATCATGAATCAACTTTGAAGAAAGTATATAAATCCGATATGGTTTTATGAAATCAAAACAATGAACTTTAAGGAGAATATAGAAATCCAATAAAATAAAATAAAAACCGTTGCGAGAAAATCGAGAGACGGCTCCATCTCGTTGATAGCCCTTTCCTAATAAGAGTGGCCTCTCACTTAGTGGCGGCTCCATCTAACGGATAGCCCTTTTCTCATCGATTTGGAAAACACATAATCAAATATATCAATCATATCAATGCGAAAACCGAGAGCTAGCTCCATCTCGTTGATAGCCCTTTCCTCCTAAGAGCGGCCTCTCACTTAGGGGCGGCTCCATCTAACGGATAGCTCTTTTCTCTCGATTCAGAAAATGTCAAATCTATCGATCAGAGAGTCTACATCTCGTTGATAGCCCTCTCCTCCTAATGGCGGCCTTTCCATAGGGGTAGCTCCATCTAACGGGTAGTTCTCCCTAACCGAACCACATTACTAGGTGCACCTAGGTCGTCGTCATTATAACCATAATTTTTTCAAAATACCATTCTTAAAACAAAATGTTAAAACCATATTTCGCAACATAACAAAACTTATTTTAAAATATGTATCATCAAAACTCGATCGAAAATCTACTACTTATAATTATAAGTAAATCCAAATTCAAACCCAAATCAAAATCAAAATCCATATCCAAATGGAGCGCATATTAATATCGAAAATTCCCAAAAACATATATCTTAAATCCGTATTTCTCCATATTTCCAAAACTCATGTCATAATATATGCCACCAAACTCCAATTTCACATCATTTGCTCAATAAGTCATAGATAAATCTAAGTAAAGTATAATTAAATTTGATGATTTTAAAATTATATAACAATGACGAGAAAAAATGTTCAAAGGTGTGTTCCCCAATTTGATAAATACTTTAACATATAAAATCAACAAACTATCAATAATAACGATAAGTAAAATAAGTGATAATGATCGTCATCAACTCACTGTTATGACGAATCAACTAAGTTTGCTCTCCAACCACTCCTGAGAATCATGTGCAGCTTCTGGCGTCATATCTGAGTATCAATAAATATTATATTTTCTTTAGATTTACAAACTCACTATAGAACTTTAGTAACAATAGATAACCATGAAATCCTCTAACATTCACTCTAATTTCTGGAATTAATTTGTAATCCACTAATCAAACCTAAATATGCACTAATTAACATGTAAGTTGATAAGTATACCTTAAAGTCTCTCAATGAGCAACTTTCACAAAATGGGTATAATTCTTCTTCTTCAAGCACAAACTCTAACCCCAAAATTCCACCAAATTTCACTTGTACTATGAAATAGCAACTTAGATGTGTAATTTTTTTTTTCTTGTGGGTGTTTGATTTGTGAAAGAAAATTGATTATTTGTAAGAACAAGAACAAAAATAGGAAAAGGAAAAAGTGATGATATGAGGTAATAGAAATTAGAAAGGAAAGAGGGATACGGGAAAGACAAAGAGAAAAGGGTGTGAGAAGGAAATATCTAGTAGCTTACCTCTTACGTGTTTGGTTCACATTTATTTCTTCTTTTTTTTATTTATTATTTACTTACTTATTTATTAGTGAAACGGTGCGTTACATTCTTCCCCCCTTAAAGAAAATTCGTCCTCGAATTTATGCTACTAACTTTGATCTTCGAACAAGTGTAGATAGTTTGCATGAATGATTTGTTTGGATTCCCAAGTGGTTTCTTCATCATACAGTCCTTTCCAAATAGCTTCACTGAAATGATATCATTTGAGCATAGCCGTCTAACTTTCTTATCTACTATTGCTACCGTATATTCGGTGTATGACAAATTTTCATCTAATTGAACATCTTCATGACTAATAACATAAGAAGGGTCATAAAGGTACTTTCTGAGTATAGAAATATGAAAGACCGGATGAACTCCTGACAAATCCGGTGGAAGTGCTAATCCATAAGCTACAGGCCGGAATCTCTCCAAAATCTCAAACGGCCCAATGAACCTTGGGATTAACTCTCTATTCTTGTCAAACCGCAAAACTCCTTTCATTGGTGAAACATGTAAAATTACATGGTCTCCCACTGTGAACTCTAAGGGTGACACCTCTAATCTTAATTGCTTCAATGATATCTTGAATTAACTTTAGACCCGCCAGTTTAGACTAGCCAACTTTAAACCATCCTATCGAAGAGTTACATCGTCTATATACAATGCCTCATAAGGCGCCACTTTATACTAGATTGGTAACTATTTATATGGAAATTCCATCATAGAAAAACATTGGTCAACTTCCTCCAATATTAAGAACTCAATCACAAAACATATCCTCTATGTTTTGTATAGTTTTGATAGATTGATCATCAGTCCTAGGATAATGATTGTACTAAGATTCAAACAGATTCCCATTTCAGATAGACTTCCCGAAAATTTATTTGCCAACACAAATTGAAAGCTTGAAAATACATGATGCTCTCATTATTCTCTAGTTGCAATTATATATCTAATATAAGTTCTTGGTTCATATCTCCAACAATTTTTCATCAGAGCAATTGAAATTCACATGATTAATTTGGCTCAAATTAAGCATAGGTTTTCAGGATGATATGCTCATTATCACCAACTAACATATTATTGAAGCACAAAGCACCAGGTTCTGAGACTATCACTTCCTATAATAAATGTTTCTAAATAGCATCTAAGAAGCAAATATGGTATCATTGATGAACATAAATAAATATAAGGGCACAAAGTGATGAATGTACTAGTTCTAGCTTTAACAAGTTATGTGTTTTGCAATTGTAAACACTGTCAAAAATAAACAACAAAGGGACACTACAGTCACATGAATTAGTGAGTAATTCAAAACCAATAATCTTGAATCTAAACAAAAACAAGTTTCAAAGAGTAGCCTTATGTTAATACTAGAGTGTAAAGAGTCCAAAAATGTTCATTGTGTTAAACTTCAAAGACTAAAACACAAGTCAAATGAGTTCTCATTATTAGAGATGTAACTAAAATAGTTAGTCTCAGATAGAGAGTTAACCTATTATATATAGCAGGTCACTATGAATGTAATCTCTCAAGACAATTTGTAACAAAAACTTGAAACAGAATGAATACATTTCAGATTCTACAATTCTCTCTCTAATACTCATGCATGAGCAAGATTAAGAACCTTGTGCCTTCTAAATCCTTAAGAGAATTAAAATTGATTAACACATGACTACACGAAAGTTTTACGTTTTAAATTTCAAAACAGCCACAAGTAAACAATCATAGAAACAACAATTCAGATTTCATGAAATTATCCTAAGAAAAACAATATTGATCTTGTTCATAAAGAAACATTAAGTCCATAACAATCACAACCTAAACCACTTTGCTTATAGCCCAATTCCTAATTAACAAGTATGTGATTAGTGAAGAATAATGCAATCTTTCAATCCTGAGAAATTCCGAACATTGAACAAGGTTAAGAACCAATTTAAGAAGAGTTGCAACCACAAAAACAACCATGGTTCATGACAGTTTATAGCAAGTTCAGTTCAGGACCTAACATATAAGCATTTATAGGAATTTAAGCTAGCAACTATATAACAGAGTTCTTGAAGTAGAAAATGATAGATTCAGGGCATGTCAAACTATAACCAAAACAATCTCATAACAGTCAGATGATAAGGAATGCAAACTAGTCACAATTAATCAACCTCATATCATTCAAAATTGGCAATTTCAAAATTTGACAACTAAAGCATACAAGAATTATGACAATGTTAATATTTCTTCCATGATCAACTTTAGACACATGAAATTCTACCCAACAATCAACATATCAAAATTAAGTCACCATCCAAAGTTAGCAAATTAATAGTTAAAATAAAGTGACTAAAGAGAATAATGTCATAAAACTCAACAAGAAATGGTAAGAACATAGTTGACAAATACTAGGATTACTTTAACCATTATTGTTCTTTTTGAAATTGAAATCCTTCTATTCAAAGTAACCAAACCATGAAATATCACAGTCACATGATTTTCAATGAGGGTTCAAAATTAAGAGTTTTGTATCTATGCCTTTAAGGTAACTCATAAAAGTCAAGACATCACACTAAAGAACTTGACAAATTCAGCTTCAAAATAGCACATGCTAAATGACCCAAATCAACATTCAAGCTTAGTGCAAGTAACCCCTATCATAAGTGCATAGTTTCACACTCCCAATCATAAGCTAATCTATCTCTAATGCTTTCTAGAAGAAAATGAACCATATACGATCGAGAAATCTCAATTCATGCCAATGAAGGTGATCCCTATTGTTTTCCATGTTTAAGTGTATTAAATTAGAAATATGTCACCCTCCTACTTAAATGATGTAAACTCCATCGTACATATATTTGAGCATCCTAATACCCTTCATAACCTCTCTAATCTGTCAATGACGTTCAATGGATCCTCACACACACTAGACTCGGAAAAGGTAAAGGATTAAGTTTCACGAATTTTACTATAGTGACATCCACCCCTCTAATGGAATTAATGTCTGTTGCTCACCCTGTCTAACTTCTTGTTCGCAATCAACATTTGTTTGTCTTAGATTATCATGTTAATTCTCAACAACAATCACAACCAGTTGTTGCAATACCTGTAGCAATCTTTGTCTTCCTCTAGGAACCTCAACACAAACTACTACTAAACCGAGCCACTCCGTCGACATGAAAGCCACATCCTCCATAATTTTCTCTAAGTCGACGAGTACAACTGAATCATGACCTCTTTGTCTAGGGAATTAAGGTTGGGTAGTAGACGTAGAACGAACTAATTTCCCTTCTAGTGTTGTGTGCCATCCTCACCAAATGAAAGAAAATTGACCAAAAGAAGGATAAGACGACAAAGTGAGACAATTCAAAGACCCAACAGAAATAATAAGATTTGACAACGAGTGACACTACCATAGAATGCTAATAGCTTCTTACAAGTAAATGGTGCCGCGGTTCACAATTTACTAGCAAGAATCTATTCTCATTCTATGTCTGCAGCTATTAGGACCTACAACCGGGCTCTGATACCAACTTTGTCACGACCCAAACTCAAATCGTGACCGGCGCACGAACTAATACTAGTCTGGCAAGCCTAACAATCAAATTTATCAAACAATAATCAAAAACTTTCCAAAGTGACCCTTTACATCAAAATAATATTTACTAAAATTTCGACAGAGTATCCTCTGTATTTTCAACGTTTCCAAAATTATGATAAATCCTGTTTACAACATAGATCATCAACCAGAGTTTCAAGAAATACATGTTTAAATTTATACATCTCAAAATACATATTCCTAGACTCAGAATAGCTGCAGATACTCGACCAACTCAAAATATGCATATACGAAATAACATTTCATCAAGGTCACCTACCAAAAGAGTGACACTCATGACTCTTTATATCTGCTAGAAACCTGCTACTCAGCTGACTGTGAATCTGAAAAAAATATAAGATGAAGGGGTAAGTCACGAGGACTTAGTGAGAGACAACAACCACCACCAACTAGAAGGGAAACACACGAGGCACGAATAATTATTTTTCTCAAATCTAATTTAGATTTACAAAGGTAGTAACCATGCAAAAACATAATTAATCCATAATTAAGCGTTCACATGAAAGTTCCATAGACTCGTAACTTTATCCATAAAATAAGATTGTTCAAAATTCAAGGTCACGATGAGGTGAAAATCCAATCAACAACTTTATAGGAAATATAGAAATCGGATAAAATCATGAATCAACTTTGAAGAAAGTATATAAATCCGATATGGTTTTATGAAATCAAAACAATGAACTTTAAGGAGAATATAGAAATCCAATAAAATAAAATAAAAACCGTTGCGAGAAAATCGAGAGACGGCTCCATCTCGTTGATAGCCCTTTCCTAATAAGAGTGGCCTCTCACTTAGTGGCGGCTCCATCTAACGGATAGCCCTTTTCTCATCGATTTGGAAAACACATAATCAAATATATCAATCATATCAATGCGAAAACCGAGAGCTAGCTCCATCTCGTTGATAGCCCTTTCCTCCTAAGAGCGGCCTCTCACTTAGGGGCGGCTCCATCTAACGGATAGCTCTTTTCTCTCGATTCAGAAAATGTCAAATCTATCGATCAGAGAGTCTACATCTCGTTGATAGCCCTCTCCTCCTAATGGCGGCCTTTCCATAGGGGTAGCTCCATCTAACGGGTAGTTCTCCCTAACCGAACCACATTACTAGGTGCACCTAGGTCGTCGTCATTATAACCATAATTTTTTCAAAATACCATTCTTAAAACAAAATGTTAAAACCATATTTCGCAACATAACAAAACTTATTTTAAAATATGTATCATCAAAACTCGATCGAAAATCTACTACTTATAATTATAAGTAAATCCAAATTCAAACCCAAATCAAAATCAAAATCCATATCCAAATGGAGCGCATATTAATATCGAAAATTCCCAAAAACATATATCTTAAATCCGTATTTCTCCATATTTCCAAAACTCATGTCATAATATATGCCACCAAACTCCAATTTCACATCATTTGCTCAATAAGTCATAGATAAATCTAAGTAAAGTATAATTAAATTTGATGATTTTAAAATTATATAACAATGACGAGAAAAAATGTTCAAAGGTGTGTTCCCCAATTTGATAAATACTTTAACATATAAAATCAACAAACTATCAATAATAACGATAAGTAAAATAAGTGATAATGATCGTCATCAACTCACTGTTATGACGAATCAACTAAGTTTGCTCTCCAACCACTCCTGAGAATCATGTGCAGCTTCTGGCGTCATATCTGAGTATCAATAAATATTATATTTTCTTTAGATTTACAAACTCACTATAGAACTTTAGTAACAATAGATAACCATGAAATCCTCTAACATTCACTCTAATTTCTGGAATTAATTTGTAATCCACTAATCAAACCTAAATATGCACTAATTAACATGTAAGTTGATAAGTATACCTTAAAGTCTCTCAATGAGCAACTTTCACAAAATGGGTATAATTCTTCTTCTTCAAGCACAAACTCTAACCCCAAAATTCCACCAAATTTCACTTGTACTATGAAATAGCAACTTAGATGTGTAATTTTTTTTTTCTTGTGGGTGTTTGATTTGTGAAAGAAAATTGATTATTTGTAAGAACAAGAACAAAAATAGGAAAAGGAAAAAGTGATGATATGAGGTAATAGAAATTAGAAAGGAAAGAGGGATACGGGAAAGACAAAGAGAAAAGGGTGTGAGAAGGAAATATCTAGTAGCTTACCTCTTACGTGTTTGGTTCACATTTATTTCTTCTTTTTTTTATTTATTATTTACTTACTTATTTATTAGTGAAACGGTGCGTTACAGGGATTCATTTGATTGTTACCCTTACAGAGCATCATGAATTCATTCACATGGAAGGATAAAAGAATGTTAAAGAAGGCGTGCAGTAGGCAGGAAATGGAACTCATTTGGAGAAGGAGAACTGCAACCATTTTTTCTTATAAGCATAGGTGTGTAACAATTAAAATTCAAAAAGAAAAATCTCTTTCCACTTTCATAACTAGTTACCAGGTAAACATTTAAACAAAAGGGATGAGGTGAACCAATAAAAGAGAGTGTGTTTATAGGAGTGTGTCAAAGAATGTGACACTAACATTATTAAGTTTTGTTTTTACGAAATATATATTATTAAGTTAATATTTATTTAGGCAGTCCACATCTATTAAAAAATAAAACGGGCACAATTACTTATAAAAAATATTTTGCTCATTCATATCACAATACAAACCCTAACTTAGAAACTCTTCGACTCTCACTCTCCCTTACAGTCACAATTACGCCGCTCTTAGTTTTCACCTCATTCTCATCTCTCAACACTGTGCAAACAACACAACAACACTATCACGCTGCTCTGCTTTCATATATCTCATCTCAACTTATGAACTTAATTTTGTTGTACTTTATTATTGAAAAACTTATGTACTTGATTTTAATATGGTTGTATTTTGTATTTGATGAACTTATGAACTTAATTTCAATATGGTTATATTATGTATTTGATTTGATGAACTTATGGGAAAGAATTGTATTTTGTATTTGAAGAATTTTTTTGATAAATTGTATTTTGTATTTTATGAACTTATTTGATGAACTTATAGGAATAAAATATATCTGAAAAATAATAGCATGAAACAAATCAGAAAAAAATGCGCTGTAAAATCGATTAAAGTATATGAACCAAACCGATGAGTTTGGTTCGAATCCATTTTTGAACTAAAAACCGAACCAAACCGAACCAATTGAAAGTTCATTGGTTCGGACATTAGATTCACCCGAAACCGATGCAAACCGGTCCAATTACACCCCTAGTTATTGTTGATGCTCTGTCATTTTATGTTTGGTTTTTGTTTTTCAAACTCATACTAAGAATTCTCTTACTATGAGTTTGAGGGAGACTACTACAATATAGAAGTCAATTCTACAACATTGTTCAAGTTTGGTTCTGAAGGTTTGTTTAAGTTTTGTTATGAAGGGTTAGCAAGTTCTTAATATCAGGTTCTTAATGTATTAGGTTCTGAATGTTGCTTATTGCTCCAGCTGTAAATCAATCAAATGGTTGTTGAGGTTTGCAAATTAATACATGGTGTGAGGATTATTTTGGGAGAAGGTATTTAAGGTTAGTTTGATTGGATTTCTAGACTTTTCTTATTTAAATTTCAAACTCTATAATGATTTGAATCGACTAATATTTATATTATATCGCTACTACTTTACAATAATTGCTACAAGCTTTATAGAAATCAAATGATTGTGCCCTTGTGTGTGTTTGTTGTATCTCACTAAGTCTTTGTGACTTACCCCTTCTTATATTATTTTTTTAGATTCCCAGTCAGCTGATTAGGAAGTTTCTGGTGTACATAAATTTTCGTCAGTCTTGCTCCTTTTGGTATGCGTCCATTGATGGACGGCACTTTTTGTATGCATATTTTGGATCGTTGGTGTCTCTGCAACTATTTTGAGTATAGGAATATTTTATTTTGGGACGTATAAATTTAAACATGTATTTGTTAAAACTTTGTCTGATAATGTATGTTGATATGTTGAAAACATGATTTATTTTGATTTTGGGATCGTTGAAAATACAGAGGTTGCTCTGTCGAAATTTCAGTAAATCTTATTTTGAAGAAAAAGGGTTATTTTTGAAATTTACTATTTATTGTTTGTTAAATTCTGCCATTATGATTGTCGGACTAGTATTAGTTCATGCGCCGGTCACGATTTGAGTTGGTTCGTGACAGGTACATCTTGTGGGACTATAAAGGGTAATTGGATGCAAGAGGAAGAATCAAATCGGGGAGCTTGTGAGTCTAGCAATGGTTGTTGGAAGCAAGTGGAGGTTGGTGTTGTAACACTCTATTCATTCTACCCAAATTCGTAGACAAACAACAAATAAATAGATAAAACAAAAAGAGCGTCACATAAAAATTTCATCAACAACCAAACATACTTATACAATTTGAACAACAAACGGAAGCAAAATAATCTCAACATGCTTGTAAACTAGATTAGCTAGAATATCTCAACATAAACTTATCAATAAGTCTCAACAACACCTCAAAAGGTTCTCAACAAACATCAATAGTTTTGACATTAAGCCTCATACAAACCAAGAGTATAAAAGCAAATGATAGACATAACATAACGCCTAAACAAAAGTCCCACTACCCGGTGTTACACCTATCAGTGCAAATACAAGACAACCAACATCTAAGGAGTATCTAAGCATCTCCTCACCACAAGAGTACGCAAGTACTAGTAAAGCCTCCTAATTGCAAGCGCTATCTTCAACCTGAGAATCTAGACCACCCAACAGTCCACAAATACACAAAACAGAGAGTTAGATAAACATAACCAATTAATAAACATAAATGCAAGACATTACTAGCATTTACCTCAAATTAATAGACAAATATTGCTCAACATTATTTGTCTAACTCCATATCTGAAATTCTGGCGTGTAGTGGTAAGATGCTCTATATAATGTTGTAGCATCTTCTACCGCACCAAACTAACAGAATATGAATAAATAAACAATAAAGAGCAGGAAAGTAAATAACACAGTATGTTGTTAACCCAGTTCGGAGCAACCTCTCCTACTTTGGGGGATACCAATCCAGGAATGAATTCACTACTATAGTTCTAGTTCAAAGACTACAAAACGCCCCGTTTCTATCTTATCGCCTAGACACTACCTCATGCAATCCTACCTAGGAACTCCTAGATATGAGACGCCACGTCTCACTTCCTTCAAACAACACAAACAACGTTGTTTACAAACAAAACAATCAAATGGTGGAGACACACTTCAAGACATAACAACTCCTTGCTTAAAAGCTTTGGAGAAGTAACACAATCAACACCTCCATACCTAAAGGCTTAGGAGACATTTACAATTTACAACTCAACTAAACTAACCAACTCTGTACGTAGATATTCAATGACGGCAACAGAGAGGTGTACATGAAACCCTAAAGCACAAGGCTTACAAAGACACAAAACCCTAAAAGACTACATCTTTGATATATTTGTTTAAGCTTCGGTTTTGGTGAATAAAATAGCTTTAGCAACTTTCTTTATATAGGCTTCACAATGCTTCAGCTCCAAGAAATCTTCTAAAGGAAAAATATATATTTTTACTAAATCTTCTTTGCATCAAAATATTCCTCCCATAAATATATTTGTTGAAAATATATTTTAAAATTAAATCTTCTAATCTTCTTGAAGCACAAAGATTTATTTGAAATAAATCTTTTATATTCTCTACAACAATCTTCACAAGATATATTTTAAAATCAAATCTTCTTGAAGCACAAACATTTATTTGAAATAAATCTTTTATATTCTCTGCAACAATCTTCACAAGATATATTTTAAAATCAAATCTTCTTGATTCCTTAATATTTTATCTTGAGGAACAAGTAATCAAGTAAACCGCCTTCTGAATATTCTGGAAAACACATGCGTCTTGGCACACAAGTTTGCGTGGATTAATTCTTCAACCAAATCTTTATGGGATCTCACACCAAAATAAATCTTCCAAGAAATAATGCGAAAAAGGGCGTACACTGTGATGTTGTACACAATGTTACCACATCTAGTCCAACATCTTGCTATAACATTGTTTTAACAAAATGATGCCAAGAACCAAAAACTCAACAATATCATCAAATATTCAATTCACATCATCACATAGTATCAAATAGAATACACATATTATGTCACCAACCCATTTATCTTACACAAGTCATCAATTAACAAATTATATGAAATTAGCACATAATCACGCAAATGTACACATTGCTAAATGCATATTAATTCCACCTTCATGTCATGTCCCCTAGACAAGACTACATGCATGTGGTACCACTCACCATCAAATAAGGATACAAGAATCACATGCGTTATGGATCAAACGTCCAAGTTGTTAGAACAAAAATGGTTTTTAGAACAAACCCCAAGAACTTGATAAAGTTTTGATGATAACAAAGTATTAATATGCAATTGAAGAAAACTAATGATCTTAAATGAAAGTGCGCAGTTAACAATGAAGATAGAATCCGAGAAGCTCAAAGCAAACTATACGCATCTGAAGCATTCAGAGGTTCTGAGAGAACCAAGTCTGAAGAAAGCTTGTCAGAAGCTACAAGAGTCTCAGAAGCAACATAATGATCAAGAAGCAAAGAAGAGTCTGTCAGAAGCAATGTTAGTGTACTCTCAGAAGCTACACAAGAATGACAAATCAAAAATCTGATGGAATCAAGTCTAGAGATATTATCCCTCAAGCTATAAACTACACAAGGACGAAATGGATGCTACTGTATGTCAGTCCAACAAGTCAAGAAAGGGAATATCAAGACAACGGTATTAAAGTTACCTCTTATATGCAAAGGAACTATCTTCGAGAACCAAAGAAGCAGAAGCAGTTTGCCACTTACGGAATAAGTTAAAACTTGGTCTAAGTACCTTTCAAACGGGCAAACTGAACTCTCACAACGGTTATATTCAAACGTCTCTATTTCTAAAGCCTATAAATACAAAACCTCTTTGAATTAACAGGTTGGTTGGTGAATGATCAAATTTCTCAAAAGATCTTAAACTCAAGAACTACACACAACAAAAAGAAAGAAAGTGTTCATTCAAGCCAAAGATCATAATAGCAAAAATCTGCACAAGACTTGAACTCAAGATCTTCATTCAAAGTCAAAGCTCTCTGTTTTGATAATTTTTGTAAGAGTTAGTCATAGGTGTATAATTGTAACCAATCTTATTGTATAAGATTTGGAAGTCTCTTGCGTTTGTGCTTGAGCAATTTGGAAGTATCTTGTTGTGAGCTTGAGCAAAGTGTGAAGTCTCCTGCTGTGTGTTCTAGAGCAATTAGAGTAAGTCTCTTGCTGTGAGCTTGAGCATCTGTTGAAGTCTCTTGTAGTGTTCTTGAGCAATTGTATAATCTTGTTGATTATAGTGAACTCTCTTGTTGAAAGACAAGGGGACTGGAGTACTCTCAAGTTGTGAGGGGAACCAGTATAAAATCTTTGTGTGTTCTCTCTCTCTCTCTCTCTCTCACCTTCTCAATCTTGCTTCTCAGTTAATTGTGTGTTTGAGTTATCCGCTTCCATTATAGACTCTGATAGATTTTGTAATCTTGAAGAAATTTTAAATCCTCAAAACACAATTCAACCCCCCCTTCTTGTGTTTTTCACACCTTCAATTGGTATCAGAGCCCCGGTTCTGATTACTAATCACTTAACAGTGAGTCAGCAAAGATCCAGAAAAACACTATGTCTGAAAAAGCACCACTACAAATCAAAGATTTTGTAAACCTTAACTGGTGGAAACAAAAGATTCTTGGTGAGTCAGAAGAAGAAAGTACAAAGAAAAATCATCTATGCAAGAAGAGTTAACAACCAGTGCTAATAATGATGAAAGCTTCATTGATGAAATGATTAGTCAAGTCAAAGGAATCTATGACTCCTTGTGGACTAGTGATAACAGCAACGAACATGATCAACAGTCCAAGGCTGATACTTTAATTCAACAATATGAATTGTTTATCATGGAAGAAGAGGAAGACATAGAATCTATGTTTATAAGATTTAAAAATCTTGTAGATAAACTCAAAGCTATAGATAGAAATTATAGTGAGTCTGATCTAATATTGAAGATTCTCAGAATTCTACCTCAGAAATGGAATCATGTGATCACCAGAATTGAGGAAACGGAGAACACTGACAAAATGTCTCTTTTATCCTTAATAAACTATCTCAAAATTCATGAAGAAGCACTTAAAGGCAAAGAAGATGAGAAAGTCATATTTGTCAAGAAAGAAGAAGATTCTGATAAAGGGTCTATGACAAAAGATGAAGTCATAGATCTTGTGGCAAGAATGGTCAAGATGAATATAGAGAACAAAGTGGAAAGCTCCAAGTCAGAATCATCAACATATACAAGCACATCTTCTCAAGCTCAAGAAGAACTAGAAGAAGAATCTGAATATGAATATCTTGAAAGGTTCACCAAAAAGCTTGAAAATTGGAAAAGAGCAAAGCTTAAAGGAAAAATGGTTGAAGATCATCAAATGGTGATGACTTCAGTACAAGAGCAATAAATGGAAGCTTCAGTTGAAGATGTTGCTCTGGAAAAAGAGGTATCTACAATGGAAATAGATCCTCAAACATTGTGTATGGGAGAATCTTCAAGAAATCAAGAGGTGACTACTGAACGTCAAGATTGGTTAAGAAGGATAGATGCTCAAGATGAAAGATTAAATGAGATGAGTGCTCAGATTGCAAGTTTTCAAGAAACTCAAAAACAGATCCTAGAGACTTTTCGCAAGCTTATATGATGATCTTGATGAAGGAAAACGTAACTGTTTATCAAAGATAAAACGCAGCGGATTTTAAAATTTTATTTTCCTTCAATGGATCCATGTGAAAGATCATGGTCAAGAATATATTGTTACCTTGAAGAACTGATGCTTTCTTTCGCGAACAAGGAGCTTTCGATCACGAACAGAAACTGCTTACGATCACGAACACGAACTGCCTTTCGATCACGAACAAGAAACACCGTATGATCACGAACAAGAACCTTCAATCGATCACGAGCACCATAATTGCAGCGCCTCCACTTAGTCCACACAAACAGGAACCTTCAACCTTCGGTGCTAGCCGTTCTTGGATGAAGAATGAAGGAACTTGAGCGGATTAGGGTTTAGAGAAATTCAGAATTTCCCAAATACGAATTAGGGTTTAGAGAAATTCAGAATTTCTCCAAAAGTGTGAGAGGCTGAACTTCATAAGGCTCTATTTATAGAGTTTCTTATGTGAGCTTCAGTTCACACGAATTTGGACTTCTTAAGCCTAATATTCGTTTTTCACTAATTGCACCCCCGCAATAAGTCTTACTTATTTTTCCCGTTTTAACTGTCCTTATGTGTGTGACCCTGTAGGTTCTTATAACGTTGGCAATAATATTTATCTTAATATTATAAACAGTGAGCGGTATCTAGCAACACATCACTGTTACCCAAGTTATAAGAATGTCATGTGATCTGACTAACCTTTCTGTGATAAACATCTTGTGCATAATTACCCTTTTGTCCTCATGTCTATATTGAACACAAGGCATAGTATGTCATCCTTGTCTAGTTCAATATTGGGCCCATAGACATATCTCCCGTTATGTAGGAGGGAAAAATCCCATCTAGGTCACTCATGTCCCTCAGCATGATTCGTGGGATACCCATCAACCAACTTTATAGTTATCCAGTTACGGATAACGTTTGAATGGCAACAAGGTATTACACTCCTACATCTAGGGTACACAGTGGTTTCAGGTCGAAGGATGGAATGCACATTTTATCACTATGAGAATAACTTATGACATTTCATAACATTCTATGCAGTATTCTCATGGTGGGTCAATCCGATATAAAGTTACCCTTAACATTTATATCTATGTGAAGACTTGATAACTCATTATCTATGATCAGTGAGACGTGATTATCAGTCTACCAACATAATAGTCTCTCTGCTTTAATGTTATCCCATTTCATATTAAAGCTTGACTACGGATACTTTAAGAATAGTGTTCTTAAGTTAATGTAATCTCACGATTAAGTCTCACTTAATGTTTCATTACATGAACAATCTATTCTAGGGACTTTATTATTTTGGAAAACAAACATAATAAAGAAATTCCTTATTATATATATTTAATATATATAAATCATGTCACAATACAAAAGCAAATGCTATCAAATAGATTGGCTTTTAGGGCTTACTCCAACACTTGATTGTCTTTAGAATTGTTTTATGTAGTTTCTTATCTTTCTCTCTTATGTTTTAAATGTATTTATGATATAAACATCTTTTGGCTGATTGTTTCATGCATAGTAGTTTGTTTTTAATTTGATTAACTTTTAATTACTTCAATTTTTGCATAAAACTTTTTTTGAAGAGAAAACTATCAAATCTTAAGGAAACACCAAGTAAAGGAGATATTTTTATTCATGCAAAATTAAAGAGTACATAATTGAAAAACACCACAGCAAAATTATTCAGATTCTGTTTCAGAATCTGTTGAATCAGAGTCATCATCTGACTTTGTTGATGTTGAATCTGGCTGTGGATCTGGTGACTTGGAACTATCAACCACCTCACAAGTGATCTTAGATTTCGCTTCTTCATATTGTGTTTCATCAGTATAAGTCTCTAAAAATGTTGCATAATCAGAATCAGCCTTCTCTGAGTCAGAAGAGATTTCTACAATCTCTGGTTTAGCCCTGGGTTGCTTGGACTTGGCTGCTTCTTCTCGAGCCTTTCTCTGTGTTTCTGCAAATTTGCGAGTTGATCTTCTCATCTTTATAACCTTCCTTGTAAAAACCTTATTCTTTAGATTACTTTTGTATGAGTAAAGTGAAGAAGAATACTGCATTTTATAGCCCTTATTCACGAGTTTGTTTTCTATCACGATGCGTTAATAACTTTTGCTTTATTGACACATGGCATTTAACTGTTTTTGGTTTGACCACATTGGACTACAACAACTTGGTAACGTAAATCTTATCTTTTCCATACAACTCTTTTTGACTGATGACAAAAGGGGGAGAAAGAGAAAGATGAATTGCGGGAGAAAGAAAGATTTTGGTATCTTTCTTGGTATAATACAAGAGTATAAGTTAAGTTGTTATAGAACAAGTAGTTAAGACCACATGTGTTATGTTTATTAAATGAATTTATCATCCTCTTCAGTTTTTATCAAAGCTTATTGACAAAAAGGGAAAAACTATTTGCAATCTTATTCATGGAATACAATGACTGAAACTGCATTCAAGAAAATCCTAACCTAAATTCTATATATATATATATATATATATATATATATATATATATATATATATATATATCTGTGTGTGTGTGTGTGTTTCAGCACCTTTTTGTGCTTATATTGAAAAGGGGAAATGGTTATAATCTCATAGAACAAACTCTCATATGTAGATTCTGAAATAACTTGCGAACTTGTCTTGTATCTATATAACATAGGGGAGAGCTTGCAAACCTCTCTTCTGAGTGTCAAGTATGATAGTTTGATATCAAGGTATAATGATTATTTCTTAAACTGTCTTAATTAATCATGGATAAACTAAGGGGGAACTTACAAACCTAACCCTATAGTGTGTCTGACTCAGGGGGAGCTTGCAAAACTCATAAGCCTGATGAGAACATGATAAATTAGTTCAACAACAATTGGCAATTAATGCTTATGTTTGTCATCATAAAAAAGGGGGAGATTGTTAGAACAAAAATGGTTTTTAGAACAAACTACAAGAACTTGATAATCATGGATAAACTAAGGGGGAGCTTACAAACCTAACCCTATAGTGTGTCTGACTCAGGGGGAGCTTGCAAAACTCATAAACCTGATGAGAACATGATAAATTAATTCAACAACAATTGGCAATTAATACTTATGTTTGTCATCATCAAAAAGGGAGAGATTGTTAGAACAAAAATGGTTTTTAGAACAAACCCCAAGAACTTGATAAAGTTTTGATGATAACAAAGTATTAATATGCAATTGAAGAACACTAATGATCTTAAATGAAAGTGCGCAGTTAACAATGAAGATAGAATCTGAGAAGCTCAAAGCAAACTATACGCATCTGAAGCATTCAGAGGTTCTGAGAGAACCAAGTCTGAAGAAAGCTTGTCAGAAGATACAAGAGTCTCAGAAGCAACAGAATGATCAAGAAGCAAAGAAGAGTCTGTCAGAAGCAATGTTAGTGTACTCTCAAAAGCTACACATGAATGACAAATCATAAATCTGATGGAATCAAGTCTAGATATATTATCCCTCAAGCTATAAACAACACAAGGACGAAATGGATGTTGCTATATGTCAGTCCAACAAGTCAAGAAAGGGAATATCAAGACAACGGTATAAAAGTTACCTCTTCTATGCAAAGGAACTATCTTCAAGACAACGGTATAAAACTTGGTCTGAGTACCTTTCAAACGGGCAAACTGAACTCTCACAACGGTTATATTCAAACGTCTCTATTTTTAAAGCCTATAAATACAAGACCTCTTTGAATTAACAAGTTGGTTGGTGAATGATCAAATTTCTCAAAAGAGCTTAAATTCAAGAACTGCACACAACAAAAAGAAAGAAAGTGTTCATTCAAGCCAAAGATCATAATAGCAAAAATCTGCACAAGACTTGAACTCAAGATCTTCATTCAAAGTCAAAGCTCTCTGTTTTGATAATTTTTGTAAGAGTTAGTCATAGGTGTATAATTGTAACCAATCTTATTGTATAAGATTTGGAAGTCTCTTGCGTTTGTGCTTGAGCAATTTGGAAGTCTCTTGTTGTGAGCTTGAGCAAAGTGTGAAATATCCTGCTGTGTGTTTTGGAGCAATTAGAGTAAGTCTCTTGTTGTGTTCCTGAGCATCTGTTGAAGTCTCTTGTAGTGTGCTTGAGCAATTGTATAATCTTGTTGGTTATAGTGAACTCTCTTGTTGAAAGACAAGGGGACACTCTCAAGTTGTGAGGGGAACCAGTATAAAATCTTGGGTTAAATATGTTTTTAGTCCTTACATTTTGCGAAATTGTTTAGAATGGTCCCTACATTTTAAAAATGGTTAAAAAAAAACCCTATAAAATTTTGCGCTATCAAGATTAGTCCAATCCGTAGAGAATAGTCCCTACATTTTGCAAATTTGTCAAGAATAGTTCATACCTTTTATTATTTTTAGTCCCTATATTTTGTAAAATTGTCAAGAATAGTCCCTACCTTTTAATGTTTTTAGTCCCAACATTTTGCAAAATTGTCAAGAATTGTCCCTAAAGGACAAACGCAGGGACTAATCTTGATAGCGGAAAATTTTATAGGTTTTTTTTTTACCATTTTTAACAATTTCACAAAATGTAGGGACTAAAAACATATTTAACCCTAAAATCTTCGTGTGTTCTCTCTCTCTCTCTCTCTCTCTCTCTCTCTCTCACCTTCTCAATCTTGCGTTAATTGTGTATTTGAGTTATCCGCTGCCATTATAGACTCTGATAGATTTTGTAATCTTGAAGAAATTTTAAATCCTCAAAACACAATTCAACTCCCCCTTCTTGTGTTTTTCACACCTTCACAAGCTTCATCTATACGTTATGAATTAAATGTCCAAGCTTCATCAATAAGACTCAATCATGATGCATGAATATATATATAACGTATGTTATTCTCCACCATAAAGGTTCACCAACAATTATGTAACCTCATGTATACATAATTTCTCCATCAATTATTCATCAATTCATAACATACATATATACATTCAATAGCACCATTGTCAATTAACATCAATGATCATCCATCATATATATCATACATATACATATGGATACTTCAACAACATCATCACCAATAATCATCATATTAATTCATACTCTTAATTCCACATGTTATAAGCATCTTCCATCATCATATACATACATAAGAAACACATTAACTCATGTATTGAACCATCATCATCAAAATCAACAAATAATAAGTTCTGAGTTAGGCTTGGTCGCTTAGCGAAGCCTAGCGAACCACTAGCGACGCAAAATAGAAAGTTTCAGATCTCTCAGCGAGACTCAGCAAACACCGTCGCTACCTGCTCGCTTTGCGAGCACAAGAACAACAACGCTCGTTGTGTGTCGCTGCAAGGCTCGCTCAACGAGCAAGTTCAGATTCACGTACTCTGTTTTCGGGTTTGAACGAAAACCCAATCAAAATCATCAAAACGTGTTCCAGTTACATAAAGATGATTCATTTAAGTTATAAACATACTTATACACATAAAAGTACAATTTATAACACATATCAACATCATAATACCAAGAATCAAAGGATTATTCATGCTTTTTCACAAAATTTCATAAATCCTAACAAACACCTACAAATTCCCAATTTTGAAATCATCAATTCGTAAGGGGAAATAGACATCCCTCCCCTCTTAATCACTCATAGATTATGATTATCTACTCTCTTACCTCTAGTTCTTCAAGAAAAATCCAAACTTTAATCTTCTTCCTCTTGCTCTTGTTCTCTCAAGCTTTCTCTTCTTTTCCTCTAGACTTTCTCTTTCTACCTACACCAAAAAATTCATGAGAAATGAATTCTCTCTCTAATTTAGGTTATATACTTAGGTCTAACTCTCACCTAAGCCCAATCTCAAAAAGCCCAACATCATATTTTACTACTCATTCTCATAACAATACCTCCTATATTCTTTACTCTACTAGTCACACTCATCCCCTCTTCTATGCCACATAAGCAATTATTCAATAAAATAACACCACACATATAATAAAATAAAGCATAGCACAAAATTAAATAAATAAATAATACTATTTTGGGTCATTATAGGTGTCAAGGTCAAGGTTGAAGTGGGACTTGAACTTGATCAATTATCTTGAATAGAAGTTCAAGATGGAGAGAGCAACATGATGATTGGTGGAAAGTTGGCATCATCGTTGATTTAAAGGCTAGATGGAGAATTGTTGAGTATGCCTTGAAATCTCAAGTTCCAAACGTCGGAAAAACTATTAGTGTGACTACTATCAACTGCGTTAGGCGGAGGCCTGCTTTTGGCTTCAAGATCCTGGTTCTATCTCATGCGCGAGGCGCAACGCGTTACCAAGTCCCTAGCTTTCGTCTATGGAAGCTGCACGAGGCGTATGACATGTTGCGCTAGGCGCAGACGTGTGATGCAGTTATATTTTGTTGTTTCTGACTTGGATTTTGTTTTATTTTAAAGCTGATTTGTTTCTACTTTAAAGGCATATATTTTTCTATAAATAGAGATTCATTTATTCATAGAAAAATAAGAGAGAAAGGAAAAACAAGGATTTACCAAAAACACAAAGGGTAGGATTTTAGAGAAAAACAAGAGGGGTTGTCTCTTGGTATAACTCTAGGGTATGGCAAATGGTTGTTGAAATCACCTTGGGAAACAATATCAAATTGAGTCTCTTGGCCATAGGAAGAGATTTAGGATAATGGTAGAATTAGGATTGAAAGCTAATTCTTGTAACCCTCTAGGAAACTCTTTATAAAGGTTACTTTATTTGATTAGTGGAACGAAGAGCTGCTTTGTCCTCTATAGTAGGTCAATTTGGACCGAACTGGGTAAACAAACTATTGTGTTGTTCTTGTTCTTTTATCTTTCTCCTTTTGTGTGGTAATTTTCTTTTGATCTATTACTAACATCTCTATCCGCTTTATTTTGGTTGTTTTTTTATGTTTGCTCCACACATTAAGTTTTCATTTGTGTGATTTTTAATCAAATTCACAACAATTGACGCCCACCGTGGGACAAAGGATCAAACGAATTAAGTATCATGGGTTCAAAGTAGGATATTGAGAAATTCATCGGTAGTAACGACTTCAGATTGTGGAAGGTAAAGATGAGGGCAGTCTTAATCCAAAACAAGTGTGTGGAAGCACTGAAGGGAGGAGCGCATATGTCGGTGCATCTGACACCTACAAAGAAGTATGAGATGAATGATAAGGCAGTCAGTCCCATTATCTTTTGTCTCGGAGACAATGTGTTGAGAGAAGTAGCAAGGGAGACCACTGTTGTGGCTATGTGGAACAAGCTTGATTCATTGTACATGACTAAGTCGTTGGCACATAGGCAATGTCTAAAACAACAACTTTACTTCTACCGAATGGTGGAGACGAAATCCATAACAGAGCAACTGACGGAATTCAACAAAATTATTGATGATTTGGCTAATATTGATGTGAACCTAGAAGATGAGGACAAAGCTTACACCTAATGTGTGTGTTACCTAAGTCCTTTGAAAATTTCAAGGATACTATGCTCTACGACAAAGAAAGCACTATCACCTTGGACGAAGTCAAATCGGTGTTGAGAAACAAAGAATTAACAAAGTTTAAGGACTTGAAGGTGGAGAATAGTGTGGATGCCTTAAATGGTTCAAGTGGAAAATGTGGAAGTAGAAGTAAGTGGGCTAGATCAAAATCAAAGGGCGATGGCAAGTGGGAGTTCAGCTTTGTTGTTATTTTAAATTGTTGAGCTTTAATTGTTGAACTCTGTTGTTATTTTTATTGCCATTATCCGCTGGTACGTTGATATGTTTGATCGTCTAAATGATGATATATTGATGTTTTATTCTTAATGCGTTATTATTTGCTTCTTTTGTGATTTCATTCTCACCCATTATTGTTTCCCCTTCTGCTTGGCCCTACAATGTGCAATCGGAGATTTTCCTGTAGGTGAGTAGTTCGAGTACGAGAGATTGCTTTAAGACTGTCTTCGTTTTATGTTCAATAAGGAGTGGCTCTGATAGGACATCGTTGGGGGGAACTATTTACTTTCAAATCATTTTATTTTAATTTGCATGACTAAGACAATGTTTCTTTTTAAGTTATTATTCTTAGGATCGTTTAACGAAGTTAGTTATTTCAGTTTAGACAGTTCCGCTGCTGTCGTACCCTAAATTTTGCCCACCCCCATATTTTATTGTTCGTTCCACACTTCATTTCTTTTGTTGGTTTTGTGAGATTTGTTTCAACGATAACGTTATGAAATTTTCTCTTTAATTCTACTAGAGTTATAAGATAGTAACAACAGGTCCAGATTCATCTTCTTCTCTTAATTGGAATAATAGTAACAATAACAACATAGTACCATAAAAAAAAAACATAGTAACAACAGTTCTAGATTCTATTTTTTTTTTTCAATTGTGGTTTTGGAGATTTAGCACTGAGGTTTTGATAATGAGCCATGACAGTATGAGGACAAAGCTCCAACTCTAACATAAACAAGCAACCCTTGGCAATTTAACTTTAACAAGCAACCCTTGGCAAAATAAGTTTGAGGAAGCAAAATATCTTCTATGGTATAGTTTCAGGAAGCAAGCAACTCTTGGCAATAATAGAGCACTATCTATTGGTAACTTTGGATCGTAGCTTCCAAACTTTAGCGAGTTCGGATTGCATCTTCCAAGCATAGGTGTTTTCTGATCTTACTTTCCGAAGTCGTTTTGCTTTGCGTTAACTGGTTTTTAGTAGGATCTTACCAAATAAACTCACAATTTAAAATCAACTCATGGAGATTCAAAGATAATAAGATACAAACTGGTAAGAAGAAGATGGTGTGGCGGTGCCGTTGCGTTTCCGACTAGGCTGCTGCGGAGAAGAAGATGGAATGGTTTTCTGCTTCTGTGATTTCGGATTGTATAATACAAATCAATTTGGGCCCAAAAAGCAGGGGTATTTTTGGGTTTTTGGGGGGCCTAAGAGCACTATAGGGGTTTAAAGAGCAATTTTCTAACGTTATGGTCATTCAACGGTAATGTACTTGATGAGATATTCATACACATGCCAAACATGGCATACAATGATTTCATGGGCCTAACCTTTTTGGACATATGTTCTCAAAGCCTTTTATGCAAACAAAAGGAATAATGATCAAAGGAGAATGATGTTCCCACGTAAAGCATCTTGTTTCCAAGAAACATTTGCAAAACATGGGAAATAAATGAATGGACAAGCATGAAGCACATCTTCTTTGTTTGGCAAAGGACAAGAGTCACCAAACAAAGAAATAAAGTCACATGGTTTGGTTGGCAAAGGACAAGAGTCACCAAGCAAAGAAACAAAGGCACATGATTTGGTTCCCTCTTGCAAGACAAAGACTTTCCACTTGGTGTCCTCAAATTATTTGAGAAGATTCCCTCTTTTGGACAAAGAAGAAGCCACGTAGAAGACTACAAAGCCATGCAAAACATTGCAGCAAAAAAATCAACTAACGGTAATGCACAAGTGAAGTAACGATAATGCACTGTTCAACAAAGGACAATGAGTCATCAAAATCACATGGTTTTGTTCCCTCTTGCAAAGACATCCAACTTACATGCAAGCTGTCAAAGACTCACAAAAATAAAAGATTCCTTCTTATGGACAAAAGGAAAGCCACGTGAATGGATACAAAACCATGCAACATCTTTGTAGTGCAAAATCAGCAACGATAATGCACTATGCAGCAACGATAACGCACTAGTCACAGCAAAAAAGAAAGTTGCAAGGACGTGTCTCTCTCTTTGTCTTTCCAAACTCTTTCATAAGGCTCTCCAAAGGTCTTTCATGCCTATAAATACAAGGAGCTCTCCATGGCAGAAGGAGGAGAAGAGTTTTAACAAAAGAAATTTCCACACAAATTGTTGAAACAAAATCCAACAAAACCATAAGCTCTTCCAAAACCAAAAGAAAAAGTGTTCATCATACCCACTTGTAACACAAAACCAACTTCACCACATTCAAGGTAAGTTCTCAAACTCTTTCATCTTTATCACTTTTTAATTAGTCTTTGTCTTACTATTTTTGTTTATTTTCATTATTATTATCAATATTTGTTTTTCCATTGTTATTAGTCTTATTACTACTATTATTTTTATTATTGTTATTATCAGCATTATTATTAAAGAAAAATCAAAACAAAGAGAAAAAGAGAGAAACCAGAGAACAAAAACACCATTATTGTGTTCTTCATCAAAATCATCAACAAAATCAACTTCACTATATCCATCAACACCAACCATCTTCTACAATAATAACACCATCATCCACCACAACACACCAACAACCGTGTTTCTACTACCACCTTGATCATTCATTCAACTCCTCCCATGACCACCTACTAATCTCATCTTCAAACTATAAACATCCTCCACCGTCCAACTTCATCTTCATCGAACCACCACCAACAAGAATCCCATTCACTATAATAACAACAACCCCCAAAAAACCACACAAATCATTATCACGAAACTACCTTCATCCATAAACAGAAAACCAAAACAGTAAGCAACCAAGCTGTAAAGAAAGAAAACCAAACGGAAAAAAGCGTAGAAACAAACATAAGCCACCGCCGTTATTTGACCGAACACCACCGCCGAAAAATGCTACCAAGAGAGAAAGAGAGCTCACGGGAGTGAGAGGGTGAGACCGAGAGAGTGAGGATGACCGGCGACGGAGGTGGCAAGCGCCGGAGCCTCTGCCGCCGATATTGAAAAGTGAACCAAGAAAGTGTTTTAACAACACTCAAAATACGCTACTGAAGAAGAAGAAGACCGGTTCTTCTTTTCTTTCCCTTTTTTATATATTTATTTTTGTTATGAATATATTAGTGTAGATGTCCATTAGTCTTGACCCATATTCCTTGGCCCATATATTGTCTTATAAATAGAGCATATGACACAATGTAATACATACCTTGAATAGAAAATACAGATCAGTTCTTTCTTCTCTTTCTCTCCTTTATTTCCTTTTTTTTCTCTATTCTTTCCCATTTTTAAGAATAGTTTCATAACACGTTATCAGCACGATCTCACCAACTAAGATATATGATTCTTCTTAAACTATTTTTGATATATATATTTCAATTTTTGTATGATGATTATAGGCTACACTGTTATAATTCCATCAATCGAAATCGGTACATACATTTAATCATTATCGTGTGAATTGTATTATATTAGTGTGTTTATGAACTCTACTAATTGTTATTGGAAGTAGTCGTAGACATGGCCATAAAGGGGACAAAAAAAACGGTGCTGCAATTCTGCAAAGGAGAGATTGTCATGGGGCTGAAGACAAGAGAGCTTGTGGCAACGCATCACACAACACAACGGCATGACAGGAACTTTGAAATATTGATCGGTAATCCTAATATATTACTAATTTACTAGTTGATTGATAATTGGTTTTTTTTTGTACCGATTGATTGATAATTGGTTTGTGCATATAATATTGTTTTTGCTTTGAAATTTTATTGGTTTTGCTTTTAAGATGATAATAATAATAATTTATTAATGTAACCCTAAAAACATAAAATCTATTAAAATCTATTGTATAGTTCCTTAAGAACTTATAAATTTAATTTTATTGCAAATGAATTCCAGAAGAATTCAATTATCTAGTTCTCGAAAAATTTAGAAAAATCAATTTTATTCTATATGAATTCCAAAAGAATTCAATAATCTCTTTCCCGAAGAAAGTATTCAATAGTAGTTCCTGAAGAACATAGAAAAGTCAATTTTTATTCTCTACGAATTCCAGAAGAATTCAATAGTAGTTTCTGAAAAACTTAGAAAAATCTCAAATTTATTATAAATTCCAAAAGAACCCAATGTCTACACATCCGTGAAGGATTGTCCAAATCATTTTATATTAGTTCTTGAAGAACTTAAAAATCAAATTTATTTCCTAATTATACATCATAAAGTTCTTGAAGAACTTTAAAATCCAATTTATTTCTTCATGTTATATGCTATTTTATTGTTATTACTAATTCATGATCACATTTATTTATATTTATTTATAAAGGACTGCCCCAAAGAATGAATTGTTGTTGAACATTGTGACTGTCACTTATAATATAGTTCCCGGAGAACCAAAGGTTCAATATCAAAACATCCTAGAAAAATAAACTGCTCTAAAGCTTATTGATGATCTATATTTTTAATCATGAATTGGTTCCTAAATTTGTGTCAAATTTGTTTTTTTATTACATTTCCTAAATATATGTTACTATTTGTTTGCTGCATATAATAAACTTATTTCCTGATTCATGTTGTTAAAAAAACGGTTTTTCTTGTCAAAAAAAAAAACGGTTTTGATTGCTATAAAGAAGGAAAATAAACAACTGATTTGAAGGCACTTGAAGTTTGTTTAACTAGTATGGACCCCGTGCCAAGCACGGGTATCACGCATTTTTCGAGCAATTTAAGTTGATTTGTGGCTTAAATGTAATTTTAGTCCTTTTATTTTATATGCAGTTTTGGTCGTCTATTTTTTGCTCAATTTTGTCCATCTATTTTGAAAAATTTAAACATCTGGTCACCCTCTTTATTTAACCTTGATGACTTGACACATTTTTTGAATGATATATGACACGTGATATGTGCTAACTGTTAATGGCCACTTCATATTTAATTTGTTATTTGAATTACATTTTATTATTTTCTAAATTAAAAACATAATTATTACAATAAAAAAATTAGGTTTTGTTTTAATAAATAATTATGATTATTACCATTAAGGTTAAATATACTTTTTATCCTTTTAAATACACAAACTTTCATTTTTATCCATTCTAAAAGTTTTCTTTAAACCATGGCCTTTTAAATATACCAACTTCTAATTTTAGTGAATTTTTTTTTAATAAAAATTCGAGTTTTATTTTTGAAATGATTTTTTTAATGGCATCTCATTGTTAATGCATTAAAATAACATTAATTCAATAATTTACCATTTTAATATTTAATTTTATAATTTATCTATAACTTTAATTTTATAATTTACCAATGTTAATGCAATACTACCTAGGTACGCGTGACGGGTTCACGGTTGCTCCATTTAAGGTAGTATCCATTTTGTCCATTTAAGAACTTACACTACACTGAAGATGTAAAGCGACGACAGTTGAATTAAAGCATTAGCGTCGGCTTAAACCGTCGCTAAATGCTTACCTCAGCGGTTGGCCTGGCGTCGAAAATTGAGGCGTCGCAATGACTTTCAGCGGCGGTTCTGGCAAAGCGCCGGAATAACCGCCGCTAGGACGTTGACGTCGGTTGTCTTGATTTTTATGGCGGTTTCTAACCGTCGCTTTGTGTACTTATTTTTCTCAAGTTTTTGAGCTTTTAGCGTCGGTTGTAACCGCCGCAAATGCATTTTTTTTCCAAAATATCATCCATATTTTTTTTTTTAAAAAAAATCTACATTTTTTTTTCCTTTTCATTTTATGAAAATCCTATAATAAAACCCAAAAGACTTACATTCACAACTTATTTGCACAAGAGTAAAATACACAAGTTGATTCAAAAACTTCTCTTGCAAATGGACATTCTCAAGCAAAAATAATACTCACAAACTTTAAATTATACAATTTTAAGTTACAATTTAAACACAAGTGCAACTTCAACACCACCGGTTTGCGATACTGTTATGGTTGATCCAACTCCATAAAGTGAAACCTTATTACCCACCAAGTTCACTGATACAAGACGGCGACTTTTTCTTTGCTGAAAGTGTCTTCAACTGCAATAAATTAATTAATTCAACATGAAAGTGGTCCACAAACAATATTCACAACATCTTTATTTTCACTATAAACTTACCTATCAATATACATCTGGAAAATGGAAATGTGACGAGCATGAAAATATCGTGGAGCACAACTCCATCTTTGGTTATTAGATAATCTAATTCATCTGCTACTATCAATCTGTTACAATGGTGGCATATTACCATTTGTTAGCATCCAAGTTACCAAAACAAGCACACAAATTACCAAAACAAGCATTAGATGAAATCATCTATGTTTCTTACATCATGTTGGTTGTAGGCAATATGTGAGAATACATGTTCTGAAGTTGCTTTAAGGGTGTGCTTGAACCCTTTTTTTCCCAGGATTTTGTGTAACCCGAGTATCTTCTAGAGAATATCCAATGGGTCAGTCAACTAAGTGATGTTATATTCAATAAAATATGCATAGGCCTTCCTAGTTCCTAGCTATCTTTGTGAAAATATCAGTTGTAACCTAGAAGTTGACTTGCTCTATAAATTTATTGGAACAGTTTATGTAACTTAAGGCTTTGGTTTTATTTGGATATGATTTGCTACTACTTGATTATTTCAAATACCATAACTTTCTGCAATAGCTATAAAAACAATATAAAATCACTAACATAAAAAACAATCTATAAACACCAACATTTAGTAACTATAAGAGCACTAGTTAGTTTTCAAAGAAAGTGGCTCACCCATTAATTAGTCTGCAAGGACCTAATGAAAAAAAAAAATCAAGACATACTCTTATTAAAATTTAAACAAATCGAAAATTGAAAGTAGTTCTCTGACTCCAATTCAAATATTTGACTCAAGTTTACTTAAGCTTATAACAAGACCAAATTACCATCAGGTTCACTAAAAATTTCAGTTCAAAATCTTTTTACACTTAAAATCTTGACTTACCATCCAATAACAAATTTTACACACTTCAACCAGGCTAATACCATCCAATATCAAATTTTACACACTTCAACCAGGCTAATAGAACCATAAGCTAACTCTATTAATTGTTCAAGTAAGCTGCTGTAGAGAAAAGAAATTCATGATAAAAGAAAGGAAAGCACAATAAAATGAAAATAAGTAGTCTTAATAAGATTGACTTTGGAACTCTGAGCATTTTTTATTTTAAAATAGGTTATGCATATAAAAAGAAAAGAATTTGGTTTCGAAACTCATGCTCTTTTAAAACAGATTTTGTAAATGAAAAATAAGTGTAAGTAGTTTAGCTAATGTATCACCCATTTTTATTTTAAAAGACAATTAATCAAATTGAAGAGCCGAGATACAAAACTGATTTAATGTCAATACAACTTATAACCACTATAGCACTAGCCCATCAAACACAGCAAGATCATATCTAACTAACTCATTTACAATACACTTGTAAAGTTATTATTTCTTGCCTCATCGGTACCGCAGGGGATTCCCTATCAGACTTATCAGAACCCTCTTCTTGATCCTGAACAAACAACAAAACCATAAGAAAATGGATCATAGGTAAACAAGACAATGTCTTATTATAAAACAAGCTCAATTAAATAAAAATATCATTATCCTTTTACCATCCTTCGAATCATAATTAGCTTCCTTAAATTTTTTTCTAAAATCATCCCTACAACAAAGCAAAACAATTAATAAAACACTCAAACTATAGGAATCAAAATAGCACAAACATCAAAAATATAAGAAACCCTTACATGAAAACAAAGAAAGCAGTAGGAGGGTGCTTGAGCATGTTAGGATCCTTAACCTTTTCCCCTTTCCCAACCTTAACCCTTTTAGCACTTAGTTCTTCTGATTTAGGGTTCTTCCTACAAAATTTTAAAAAAATTAAACAGAATCAGAAGCCAATATAAAATTCCACACAAAAAAAATTAAGGGAAAATTTCATCTCTCAGGTTTCTTCACTTTAGCAGCTTGCGTAACAACTTGAGCATCTGAACAAACAAATCAAACTAATGTTGTTGCTATAACAGCTTAAAAATAAAACAACAATTGAAGCCAAATTGAACACAATACCACTGAGCTCAAAAACCCACCTAAAAAAAATATTCATAATCAAACAAAAATTTATTCATAATTCATAATAATTAATCACTCCTCAATACCATTGAAATAAAAAACCAAACAAAACAATGAACCCAAAAAACGATGAGTTTTTTTTGAAAGAGGCTAAATTGATATTAATAAGAAAAGATAGTACAAGAGGTACTAAAATAAAGGAGCAAGAACAAGGTCCCAAGGACAGTAACATCAGCACATACCAAAACAAAAAACCCCACTCAATACTTCACTAAATACACATTCACAAAGCAATAACAAATCACCACCAAACTATAAACTTAATGACAAAAAACAGTTTTGCCAAAACAGCAAAACACCAGCCAGAACCGCATGCTCCACAGAGAGAAAATCATGACCTCACCTGCAACACCAGACCAGTCGACTCTAATTCGAAGCAGAGAAATTGAAATATATTCTCATGAGCATGAGAATATATTTCAATGTTAAGAAAACTAATAGCAAACTAGCAATGTCAGATAAAACCCTTCATAAGCAAACTAGCAATAAATTATTTCATAAGAAATAGCATGTGCAATCAAACCCTACATAAGACTAATTGAAATTTCAAAACTAATTGCATGACTATAACTAGAAAAAACCCTAAATCATCATATAAAATATACCTAAGCTATTCTGGATAGCTTATGAAAATAACTTACTTACATGTCATAAGTTGTTTTCATAAGCTCTCCTAATCAATCTCACAAGTGCTTATATTAGTAGATAAAGTCAATCTAATGCAAGAGCTTTCCTTGATTCTTGAAGGGATCCACCCATCACCTGCAACACACACAAAGAGAACACACAATTAATTATCTATGCTTGAATTTACTTAAGTAATGAATGATTAAAGCAGTAATCATCAATCAAAAGTGGTAATATAATATATACGGTGATTCGGTGGACGCCGGCAGCCCAAACTCTGTTCAAAACGGTTGGAATATCAGCAAGGTGAGATTGTTTGCCATTGTAGATTCCCTTGAACATGCCATCTGCACTAATTTTGAATTAATATGATGATTAATATTGATGCACACAAAATGTTTGATAAAATGTCTAACATGTGAAGTTAACAGCAATATCAGCATTTTGTTGAGAAAGAACGAAAGGGAATTATCAAAATCAGTTACAGTTACAAAGATTGAATTGAAGCTTAATAGTAAATAATTTGAATCCAGTGTATTACAGTTAACTTACCTATCATCCAAATTGATGCCATGTCTGTTTCGTTGCCTCACCTCACTGCAGGAGAAACAAAATTAAGGACTGATATACATGTGCTAAACTATCGATATTGCTGTATGCACCCTAAATCAAAGACAAAAAATTGATAGCATCTGAAAACCATAAATCATCATAATCAAGCACAAATGGGAAC
>OX637463.1:21254631-21364723 GCA_951799995.1 Trifolium subterraneum
CCGCTATTTTTAATGGGTTGGACCGAGATTTTCGGCTGGCCTTAAGTTGGCACACCCCGCTTTGCCCGCATAGAAAATGGAGTGGGGGCAGGCCGAGTTGGCCCGCGGGTATTTTTAGAACTTGAGATGGAAAATTGAGTAAAGAGTTAAACTTTAATGGTGCATTCAATCCAACATTTTTTTCTCTTTATATTTTTTAGACAAAAAAAAGAGTATAACTAAACTACCTTGTGTTGTTTCCATTCCTAATTCAATTTATTATGACGCATATTTAATGTTGTTGGATTTTTATTGGTGTTTTGTTTTATTGAGACTTATTTATTTTGAAGAATAACATTGTTATTGCGATGATGTAGCGAATTGAAATCAAATTAACTAATAATTTACATGAAGCAATTTGCTTCCATGTTGAATTATTAATCATTACTATTTACTACAAAATTTTGATTTTTTAATCTTTGAAATTGTTTTCAATTACGCACCTTTTAAAAATAATATTTTTAATAAAAAAATTGTAAATCATATAGTAAATTTATAAGTAAAAAATAAAATAAAAATTTTAAAAAGTTGTTTGGCGGGCCAGTCTGCCAACCCGTCAACTCGTTAGTAAATGGGACAGACTTGACTTTTGAGCCCGGAGGCCTAAATTGGCTCGCCCCGCCCCGCTTTTTGGACAGACTTAAACAGGTCGCCCGCTTTGCCACCCTAAAATCTTCTTCTCATAGCAACCACCATCAATCTCCAACCCATAGAAGCCTAGTAACACCTCTCCCTGCGTCACCCTCTTCCTCTCATAGAAGTTTGCCCTAATCACTTGTCGCCATTGCAAAATGGAAGAGAGAATAGAGACATTCAGTTATAACACTTTGGGGAAAGTGAGAGTGGAGATCTAGGGCGTTAGGATAAACCGATGTTGTTCTGGGTGGCGTTGTGATGGAGTTTGACGGCGGCTGTGAGAAGGTTGATTGTTGGAGGAATATGAAATAATTTGTATTTCACAGGGAAGAAGGAACGTGAATCAATTTTTGTTTAATTAAACATATACTTATTTCAATATTTAATCTTAGCCTTTGGATATTTTTTGTCACATGTTATGCACCTATGTGTTAAATGGACTAAATGGATGATACGCTAAATTGAGCATACCTCAACTCATGTAGGATTCATCTCTAACCTCTTTCCAACCATGTTTACCAATAGAAAACGATGCTTGGACTATTTATTCTTATTTCTTCACAATTTCTCGCACCAAAGACAGACACGTGATTCATCCCTAGTCTTAAGAACCCTAACATTGGAGTTCCATTAGATTGAAAAAATGAATTACCACTCTCCCTTCTAGTGAAACCCACGTGTTTTCCTCCGGCTTCGATGTTGTTGAGATGAAAATGACTCAACTTAACTGCATTTACATTTGTAACTCTAAGCTAAAAAGAAACTGGTATTTTGTTTGGTTGATTGGAGAAGGGATAAAGTTGAAATTTTGTACGGTTTGATTCAAAGGTAACTGGTGAAGTGACATTCCATAGGAAAAACCATCATTTTCCAAAGGGCCATATGTTTTTGCAAGCAAGAGATCTATACAACCATCAGACTTCTACGTCGCCGCGACCAACATCACTCCTATGTTATCACGAATAAGAGCTCTTATCCCCCAAATTTAAATATTAGCTTGTTTTATGGCTTCAAGTTTGCAAATATGAGTATACATTATATTATTAGATTATATACAAAAATATTAATTAATCTAATTTATTTACATGTACACAACTTATAAATACTCCCTTCGTCCCATATTATAAGGGAAAAAATGACCCTTTTTTTTGTCCCAAATTATAAGGGAAAAAACAACTTTCAAGAATGTTTTTTACTTATTCTTAAAAAATTAAATGCAAATTGCATTTAATTTTTTTTCCTCTCTCCTTTTCTCAATAAACAACAACCAATCAAATTTGTTTTTACATCTTCCCATGCAACTTATTTCAAGAAAAACCCACAAAACTATATTTCAAATTCTCAAGTTTTGGTTTTCTTAATAAATGTTTTTTTTTCCCATATTATATTATATAAAATGTACTCCCTCCAGAGGGAGTACATTTTATATAATATAATATGCTTAAATGATAAATTCATAAAGAATTAGATATTTTGTTACATACTTTGACAACATTAATATTATCAAGACTTTTCACTATTGAGAACTGTGGGGTTTTATGACTTATTTTAGAATTTTTTTTATTGTATCCTATTATTACAAATTAAAATTGACGCACATACATTGATTAAATACGATGATTAAATACATGTATTGCATAAATTTTTTAAATTTTGTAATCACGTCTACATCATTTCTTTAAATTATGTTTATAGTCATCTTTAGAAATACGTAAAAAGAATATGATTTTATGATAATTTATTTGTAATTGTTAATGATATATCGGTTACCAATTTAATAAATCAAAATGTTTATTTAATTAATTATAATTTGCACGTAACCGACAATATTGTTATGTAACGTTTACAGTTATGTAAAAATATTTATTATAATGATTAAAAATTGTTCTTAACCAAAATATTTTTATGAGATATTTAAAAATATATTGAAATAGTTAACATATTAATTTTTTTTCTTATAATCTATGAAATGAATTTAATTTGTAACATTAAATATAAGTTTTTATTTTATTTTAACATTTAACAAAAACCATTACATCATCAAATATTAATTATTATTTTCTTATAACCTATGAAATGAATTTAATTTGTAACATATAAATATAAATATAAATATTTTTATTTCAGTATTTAATATAAAATGTAACATCGCAAAATATCAATGCAATTATTAAATAAAATGTAACATATAAATATTAATTTTTTATTAAATACGATGATTAAATACATGTACTGCATAATTTTTTTAAAATTTTGTAATCACGAATAAGTTAGGATCAATTGGTGTATGAGAGGAGTTTAATCCCAAAGCTTCTCTCCATTTTAATCATGTAATATATACTGTGATATTCATGGCTAGTATGGAAAGAGATCGTAGTAAGAGTTTTATGCAAAACTGATGAAAATTGTAAAACAGAGTTAAGAAATGATAGCCTCGCTAAGCGAGCATCCTTCACTTGGTCTCGCTTTGACACTAAACCATTCTGACTTGTTCTCGTTACGCGAGTGGTAACAAGCTATGACGAGACAATTAAGAATGCTTGATTATCAAAACTTACTAAGCGAAAGTGTTTCTCACTAAGCGAGAATATAGGCTCATAACTCTGCATAATTTGGAAATTGTGAACAGTCTTACACTTTTGAATCCCCAACCTTTCTAGATGCATTTCTGTGAATAATACAGGTATAATATTTGATTAAAAATGTTAATTACACGTCTAGTTATGAATATCAGGAAATCAAGACAAGTTAGAAATACCCTGGGAGGGAATTCATGGGCAGGATAACAATTCAGGAATATTAAGTTAAGTTAAGGAAAGTCAGTCAATTATGGTGGTTACTTTTGTACCACGTTATGGAAATTCTAAATTAGAATTTCATCATGTTATGATAAGAAAATTGTGATGCTGTTTGCCGTGCCATATGTGCTTAGTTCACGAAGATTGGTGACGGATTTGGTAGGCCTCTTGAGACCGGCTCACCTCAAGAGTGTCCTCGTAAAACGAACAAGATAAATAATCTGTGTTACACCTTTATTTAATCATGCTATGTTATGTTATGAAAAATATTATGTTATGGACTGACTATCAGGATTAGAGAACTATTAGTTCAGTTGCCCCGGTGTAGTCACCATTAGTCGGGTAGTTGGAATCCACTGAGGCTTAGAAGTCTCATCCCACGCCTATTTATTTTTTTCAGATAAACAGGTTGTTCAGGATGTTATGGTCTTCGAGCATGAAGTTAAGATATTTGGATTATGCTAGTTGAGCTGATGTTATGTTATCTTATATTTTGTATAAGATTTAGGTTCTTTATGTTTCAGTTGTTAGCTCAATATAGCATTCTTCCTTTGGATTTTGTAATCCTATTTATGTATTCGGACGAAGTGTAATGTAATTTAATGTTTCCAGATTTAGTTATGTGCACTTCTGTCAATATTCTAGATAAATCGATACGGGGCGTTATCCTTTGTGACTATGTTGTGGAAAACAATATATTTATTTATAGTAATACATATAAAAATGTAAATAAAAAAAAATGAATTTATGATAATTAAATATAAAAACGTTTTATTTCATGTAACTTATAAAAATTAAATATAATTAAATCAATTTCATGTAACTTATAAAAATAAAATGTAACTTATTCAATAAAATGTATAAGTTATATAAGTTACATGAAATTCTTATAACTTACATTTTATTAAATTGGTTATATTTAATTTTTATAAGTTACATAAAATTGAAATAATTATATTTAATTTTTATAAGTTACTTGAAATAAAACGTTTTTATATTTAATTATCATGAAGTCATATTTTTTTTACGTTTTTATATGTATGACTATAAATAAATCTATTGTTTGCCAGAACATAGTCAAAAAGTCATTTGCTAAATTAGTTGTCACAAGAAAATCCCAAAGACATGTCGTGATAACAATGTCTCATAAGCATGATTTAATTTCTCAAGTGTCAAAAAATAAACAATCACTGATGAAATATCATTCATCACACAGTAGCAAATTTGAAGAGTTTTTTAACCTTACTCCAAGGATCATCATTCAAGAGTTTGAGATGATTAATCAGATCTGTAAAAAAAAAAAAGATGATTAATCATGGTTATTACCTTTTTTATATAGTGTTTTGCGAAATGTATACATATTTTTAATATTAAATATTATGTTATGTATAGAAAATAATATTTATATGTTATGTTATACACAGAACAATTCTTTTATTGTTTTGGAAAAAGTAAACGATGTCATCAATGACAAAGATTGGTGGTATGTTTCATGCTCATGCAACCAAAGGGTGTATCCTGATTCAAATATGTACTTTTGTAAGAAGTGCAAACGTCATGTTCTTCATGTCACACCTAGGTAGGAATATAATCTTTTATATTTTAATCACATACAACAATTGAAAAATCAACACTTTTTACTAATCGGTGTATACATTTTGTATAGGTTCAAAATCAAATATTGTATATATGATCAATCGGGCGCAGTGCAATGTTTGCAATATTTGATCGAGATGTTTCTTCGTTGCTGAATAAATCATTTTTCATAGTTATTGAGGCAAACAAGGATATATGGTGATTGAATACAAATTCATTATTATAAAATTTATTTTAATTTAGTTTTCGTATATCAAGAATCTTTTTGGAACAATATAACATGTCGTAATGTTATTGGTTATATTAAATTGCGTATACTATTTTTTTCAGATGAATCCATCATGTCATCTATCTAATAAGACTAGACAATTGATTGATCAAGAGTTTTTATTTAAAATTGATGTGAGTGTTGGATTAAACTATCAGATCGGGAGAAACTACTGTGTTAAAAAACTTACAAATTATGCTGACGTCATTGCAAAATTTAAAGAAATCTATCCAATCCAGGTATTTATTCATGATATTATAAGAAGGTGTATACATTTGATATTTTTTATATTTTTGCAATTTTTTTTATAATTTTGGCAATAAAACATTTTATAACTTTCATTTTATTGAATTAATTATATTTGATGACATTACATTTTTTTTGGATAATGATGGCGTTACATTTTTATATTAAAAAATGAAATTAATATGTATATGTTACATTTTATTTAATAATTGAATATATAAAATTTTATGACGTTACATTTTTGTATTTTTATATTAAATAACGAAATTGAAATATTTATTAAATAAGACGTTTTTCATTTATTAAAGAGTTTAATGGACATGCATCGTCAGTGTAAAATAGTTTTACACTGACATCCAATAAGAAATCACTATTCTTCCATATCATATAGTTAACTTCAAAATAACCATACAAGAGTGAGGTGGTGTGGCAAATTGGTGGATTTTCATTGGATGCTTGTGTAAAAGTGTTTTACAATGATGGTGCATATCCATTAAATCCTTTATTAAATTAGTAATGGTTGTATCATTAACAATTACAAATAAATTATCATCAAATCATATTCTTTTTACGTTTTTCTGAATATGACTAAAATAAATCTATTTTTTGCCACAACATACTCACAAAATCATTTGCTAAGTTAGTTGCCACAACAAAGTCACAAAGACATTTGCTAAGTTATTCGAAAATGACTCCCGAAATTAACTTAATATCCAAAATCAACCACGGTAGTGAGAGTTTGAAAATGTTGTTGTTCGTGTGGTTCGTATGTGGTTGGTTCGTGACATATCCAGCAATAATAAGGTAAGAAATATTAGTATGTTATGTATATGTATTTTCTGTTTTTATCATTATGTCTTTCTAAACATTTGATATCAATATTTGTGTATAGGGTAAATATGGTTTTACCCACCTGCAAAGTACGCAGATTTTGGTTTACCCCCTGCAAAAAAAAAAAAATTGGATGACCCCCCTGCAAAATGAAGATTCTTTCAATTACCCCCCTATGTTGACAACTTGGACATGGAATATTCCTTTTTGCTTATGTGGCGTGTCTAGGTGGCTTTTATTTTATTTTTAATTAATTTAATGAGTGATATATTGCCACATAATAACTTAATTAATTTTTTAAAATGAAAAAATATAAAAATAAAAAATAAAAATAGAAGAAAAAACTTAATTAATTTATATTATTTGTATTGCAAAGTCAAAACCAACAACAATACTATGAACAACACCTATGATACAGATTACGAAGTATGCAAATTGTCCCAAAAACCACAATATCAAAAGCCAAATAATATTGATCAATCAATCACCCACATACAAATTGCAACCACCGAAAACAAATCATCAGTTAGATTTCTTTGAAGATGATGAAACCATATTCAAATCCCAGATTGTAACGCAGCACGAACCTAAAATCACAAATTTAGGGTTAATTTCCAAAATAAAAATTGCAAACGAAGAAAGGGTAGGAACATCTTCATCGTCATCATCAATTTTAAGCTGAGATCTGATGTTTTTAAGAACAAAGAATCCGGCGAGAGTTGCAAACAAGAATTTGAGAAACATTGATATAGTTCATCCCTTTCCCAACAACAACATTAATAACTTCCGTAACGACGACAACATCTCATCTTCTAAGTCAGATGAAGAAATCGTGACAAATCGAACTATGGGTTGTTGATGTTGATTGTTCTTCTGATGTTAATGTTGTTGCTGTTTGTTCTTCTCATGTTGTTGTTTGTTCTTTGATTTTGAGACCCATTTCTAGATTTCTAAGATTTAGCCCCTTGGTTTTTGGGTTCCTTAATATCTTCCTTAATCTCTTGCTGAAGTTGTTGAACAAGAAGAAATGAATATGATAGTGTTGTTCTTGGTGTAGAGATGAGGCTAGACGATGAATAAGTTATTTTTTTTGGTTAAAAGTTGTTTTTTAATTTGTTCTTTTTATTTTTATTTTAAAAAATGAACATAAAATTAATTGATCTATATGGCACTAAATAAATAAATAAAAAATGAAAGGAAATCCACCTCAGCATGCCACGTCATCGAAAATCAAGATTCTATGTACAGTTGGAGACTCAGGGGGGTAATTGAAGGAATCTTCAAATTGCAGGGGGGTAATCCTAATTTTTTGTTTGCAGGGGGGTAAACCAAAATTCGCCTACTTTGCAGGGGGGTAAAACCCCATTTACCCTTGTGTATATAATTTATTTTGTAGACATTATGGGCATGCTAACTGGTGTTGCAACTCAAAAGGAGTATGAATGAAATAACTTGAAGACCAAATTAGTTGCAATTCAACTGGACTATGATGGGTTGGTATGTAATAGTATTAATTTATTGTACTCAAATTATATATATATATATATATTCATGTGCATTAAAAATATGTTTAATCATATATGTATTACTTCCACAAATTCAAGTTCAAAGTTATCATTTTTTGGTGAAGACGGAGAGGTTGTAAAAGAAATAGTTAATGTAGCTTATTTTGAAGTATTTGCAAATGTGTAATATGACTAATTTCTTAATTTGTACTATTTTTCTTTGAATCTATGGATACCCTAAGGTTGCTAATATTAAGATTAAATATTAGTTTTCAAGTTAAAATTTTAATTTTTTTGGCTACACAAACATAGATTCTCTACTCTTTGTAATTCATATTAATTGGATTTTGTTCCCAGATTAACTAATATATATATATATATATTAAGGGATAGCGACTCTGCATATTATTCCTGTGTAATATCACATGTTTGTAAAAAGGACCTAAAGGAGTAATTTTCGAGAAAACTATAATTCGTAGATTATGAATCCTTTGAAACAATAAAGCATGTATCAAGGTTGATGCTAACAATTTTATTCTTATAATATATTTTTCCAGGGAAATCTATCACGCCATCTGTCTAATGAGACTAGACAATTGGTTGATCAAAAGTTTTAATTTAAGATTGACGTGAACGTTGGAGGAGTCAACTATCATATTGGAAGAAGTTATCGTGTTAACAAACTTACAAATGATGTATTCGTGATTACAAAATTTAAAAAAAAATTATGCAGTACATGTATTTATATGTTACATTTTATTTAATAATTGCATTAATATTTGGTGACGTTACATTTTATATTAAATACTGAAATAAAAATATTTATATTTATTATATTTATCTTGATATTTATATGTTACAAATTAAATTCATTTCATAGGTTATAAGAAAATAATAATTAATATTTGATGATGTGATGTTTTTTATTAAATGTTAAAATAAAATAAAAATTATATTTAATGTTACGAATTAAATTCATTTCATAGATTATAAGAAAAAAATTAATATATTAACCATTTCAATATATTTTGAAATATCTCATCGAAATATTTCGGTTAAGAACAATTTTTAATTATTATGATAAATATTTTTACATAACTGTAAACGTTACATAACAATATTGTCGATTACGTGCAAATTATAATTAATTAAATAAATATTTTTATTTATTAAATTGGTAACTGATATATCATTAACAATTACTAATAAATTATCATCAAATCGTATTCTTTTTACGTCTTTCTAAAGACGACTATAAATATAATTTAAAGAAATGATGTAGACGTGATTACAAAATTTAAAAAATTTATGCAATACATGTTTTTAATCAATGTATATGTGATATTTTTTAGATATAACTTTGATTAATATATGCGTCAATTTCAATTTGTGATGATAGGATATAATAAAGAATTTCTCTAAAATAAATCATAAAACCCCACAGTTATCCATAGTGAAAGGTCTTGATAATATTAATGTTGTCAAGGTATGTAACAAAATATCTAATTCTTTATGAATTTATCATTTAAGCATATTATATTATATAAAAGGTATTTATAAGTTTTGTACATGTAAATAAATTAGATTAATTAATATTTTTGTATATATATATATATATATATATATATATATATATATATATATATATATATACACACACACACACACACATGTGCAAACTTGAAGCCGTAAAACAAGCCGATATTTAAATTTGGGGGATATAGCTCTTATTCGTGACAACATAGGAGTGATGTTTGTCGCGGCGACGTGGAAGTCTGATGGTTGTACATATATCTTGCTTGCAAAAACATATGACCCTTTGGAAAACGATGGTTTTTCCTATGGAATGTCGCTTCACCAGTTACATTTGAATCAAATTGTGCAGAATTTTAACTCTATCCCTTCTCCAACTAACCAAGCAAATTACCAATTTCATTTTAGCTTAGAGTTACAAATGTAAATGAATTTAAGATGAGTCCTTTTCATCTCAACAACATTGAAGCCGGAGGCAAACACGTGGGTTTAATTTCATTAGAAGGGAGAGTGGTAATTCATTTTTTCAATCTAATGGAACTCCAATGTTAGGGTTCTTAAGGCTAGGGATGAATCACGTGTCTGTCTCTGGTGAGAGAAATTGTGAAGAAATAAGAATAAATAGTTGCATAGAGGTTAGAGATTAGAGATGAATCACGTTTTCTATTGGTAAACATGGTTGGATAGAGGTTAGAGATGAATCCTACATGAGTTGAGGTATGCTAAATTTAGCGTATCATCCATTTAGTCCATATAACACATAGATGCATAACATGTGGCAAAAAAATCCAAAGGCTAAGATTAAATATTGAAATAAGTATCTGTTTAATAAAACAAAAATTGATTCACGTTCCTTCTTTCCTGTGATATACAAATTATTTCATATTCCTCCAACAGTTAACCTCCTCACAACCGCCGTCAAACTCCATCACAACGCCACCCAGAACAACATCGGTCTATCCTAACGCCCTAGATCTCCATTCTCACTTCCCCCAAAGTGTCATGAGTGAACGTCTCCGTTCTCTCTTCCATTTTGCAGTGGCGACAAGTGATGAAGGCAAACTTCTATGAGAGGAAGAGGGTGACGCAGGGAGGGACGTTACTAGGCGGTGTTGGGTTGAAGATTGATGGTGGTTGCTATGAGAAGAAGATTTTAGGGGTGGCAAAGCGGGCGGCCTGCTTAAGTCTGTCCAAAAAGCGGGGCGGGGCGAGCCAACTTAGGCCTCCGGGCTCAAAAGTCAAGTTTGTCCCGTTTACTATCGAGTTGACCGGTTGGCAGACTGGCCCGCCAAACAACTTTTTAAAATTTTTTATTTTATTTTTTACTTATAAATTTACTATATGATTTGCAATTTTTTATAAAAAATATTATTTTTAAAAGGTGCGTCTTTGAAAACAACTTCAAAGATTAAAAAAACAAAATTTGTAGTAAATAGTAATGGTTAATAATTCAACATGGAACCAAATTGCTTCATGTAAACTATTAGTTAATTTGATTTCAATTCACTACATCATCGCAATAACAATATTATTCTTCAAAATAAATAAGTCTCAATAAAACAAAACACCAATAAAAATTCAACAACATTAAATATGCGTCAAAATAAATTGAATTAGGAATGGAAACAACGCAAGGTAGTTTAGTAATACTCTTTTTTTTGTCTAAAAAATATAAAGAGAAAAAAAAAATTGGATTGAGTGCACCATTTTTAATGCACCATTAAAGTTTAACTCTTTACTCAATTTTTCATCTCGAGTTCTAAAAATACCCGCTGGCCAACTCGGCGCGTCCTCACTCCATTTTCTAGGCGGGCAAAGTGGGGTGTGCCAAAACTTAAGGCATCGAGCCAAAAATCTCAGTCCAACCCATCAAAAATAGCGGACGGCTCAACATATTCGACATGTTTTGCCACCCAAAAAGAAGATAAAGTTGTTTCGTATGGTGAAGATGATAGAGAAAGAATTGAATTAGATTTTTTATTATTTTATTAAATAAATATTTATTTCAATATTTAATCTCAGTCCTTGAAGGTTTTTTTTTAACACATATCATGCATCTAAGTACTTAAATGGACAAAATGGATACTACCTTAAATGGAGCAAACGAGAACCCGTCACGCGTACCTTGGTAGTATTGCATTAACAATGGTAAATTATAAAATAATAAAATTAACGTTATAGATAAATTATAAAATTAAATATTAAAATGGTAAATTATTGAACTAATGTTATTTTAATGCATTAACAATGAGATGCCATTGTTGGAACAAAATATGTGTTAATACACACCCTTAAGTTTTGATGATAACAATGTATTAAATGTGTTGGAACAAAATGAGTACACCCTAAGTTTTGATGATAACAAGGTATTAAATGGACAATTGGTATTACTAATAAATGATCTAGTGTGCAGGAACAAAGTAAAAATATCATCCACGTAGATCATCATCTGGGCGCCTGAAGGACACAGTCTGAAGTGTTAAGGCTCTGAAAGTGCTGGAAGCATCAGAGCCTCTGAAGAAGTCCTCAGAGGCCAAAGAAAGAAACATAGTCTGAAGCGTGTGTACATCTTCAGAAGATCAACAAAACGATATCATCAGATCCTGAAGAACTCTCTCTGAAGAAAGACAGCTAATAACCAATGCAATAGTACAACGGTCCTATCAAAGAGTACAACCGTCTTGTCAATAAAAAGGAGAGTGTACAACCAACGGTTCTTTTCTCAACGTCTTTATACCTAGAGTATAAATAGAAGACATCCTGATAGAGAGAAGACGACTGGAAGATCATCTGAACTAAGAAAGATTGAAATCATATTCAAGCTGTAAACTGTGTTATTCTTTCTTGTGTAACATTCTAAGTTAAATATCTTTTGATATTACAGACTCTGAGCTTAGTGTTTAGAGAGTCTTGCTTAGAACTTTCAGTCCTACTTAATCTGTGTATTAAGTTAGTTTGTGAAGTCTCTTTGTCTAGTGTGACTTAGAGCAGGAAGTCTTAAGTATTGTGTGACTTGAGCAAGGAAGTCTTAAGTCTTGTGTGGAAAGATAGCATTTACCATTATGTTAATGGAATTGATGATGAGCTTTGGGACTTGATAGAAGAAGGAGTACCTATTGATGGAATAGGTTCTGATGGTAAGATTACCATAGCTCAGAAAAGAGCTCTATCTGCTGAAGACAAGAAGATTTTTTCTAGACACAACAAGGTCAAACAAATTATGATGTCAGCAATATCTCATGATGAATATACCAAAATCATGGATAGATCTACAGCTAAAGCTATGTAAGACTCTCTATGCTCAAACTATGATGGTAATAGACAAGTTCAGAATGCCAAAGCAAGACTACTGGTTCAGCAGTATGAGCTTTTTACCATGAAACCTGATGAAGACATTGAGACTATGTTTTCTAGATTTCAGACTCTGGTGTCTAGCCTCAAGATTCTGAAGAAAAGTTATACAACCTCTGATCATGTGTGGAAGATCCTGAATAGCTTGACTGACAAATGGAGACCTAAGGTCACAGCTATTGAGGAAGCTAAGGATCTTGAGAAAATCTCTCTTGAATCACTTATCAGCAATCTCAAGAGCCATGAGATGGTATTGAATGCTGATGCAGTGAAAAAGAAGGAAAGATCAGTAGCTTTAACTTCAATCAAGAAGCCTTCAAAAGCTGTCAAAGCTAAAACTCTGGAGGTTGAGGAGGATTCTTCCTCAGATGATCAAGAAGAAGAAGAAGATGAAGAACTTGCCATGTTCACCAGAAACTTTCAAAAATGGGCAAGGATGAGCAAGAGTCGTAAAGGAAATAGTTCAAGGAGCACTCCCATCAGAGAAGAGAAGAATTGCTTCAAGTGCAACAAACCAGGACACTTCATTGCTGAATGTCCTGAAGCTTCATCAAAGGACAAGAACAAGAAGTTCAGCAGCTACAAGAGGAGATTTCAGAAGAGCCTAATGGCAACGTTTGAAGACCTGGAAGCATCCTCAGATAGTGATGATGAAGAAGCAAATGTGGCTCTGATGGCTACAGCTGATGAAGACTCTAAAGGATCAGACTCTGATATATCAGACTCTGATGAATCTGAACAGGTACTGTTAAATTATTCTAAAGAACAACTTTTAACTTACCTTGGTATGTCTTTAAGCAAGTTTGCTAGATCATCCTCTAAACTAAAACGTTTAAAAACACAAAAGGATGAGTTAGCAAAGAAAGCTGAACATTTTCAAGATCTATATAAGAATTCTTTAATTAAAATTGAAGAACTTGAAAATGGGTGCACGAGATGTAACAAACCTATTGATGAGCATGAAGTTGCTCTTCAGGAATTTTTTCATCAGAACGTCAAAAAAAGTAAAATGGCGTCTATGATTTATAATGTTTGTAAAAATGTAGGAGAAGGAATTGGTTACTCATATGGTAAATCATATGGGAAACAAAATCCTTACACTTGTTTAAATGACATTCCTGATAATCTTTATTCAACTTTTGTGCCTGAGAAAAACAAAGGCAAAGCTATGATTGTTTCAGACTCTGAAGGTACCTCTGGGGTCTGCAAGACAAGCTCTGAATCTACATCAGAGGCTGTTTATCAGAACCCCAAAGAGAGCCACTCAGGACCTAAGTGTTCAGAACCTGAGACTATCAAGTCTAAGACTCTGAAAACTTTGGGACTCAGAAGCTCATCCAATCAGACACTAAAATAAACTAAGCTGATGATTAATAATCAACATAAGACTCTGGTAAGCAAAACTAATCCTAGATTAGAAAATCAATCTAAGTTCTATGGTGATTATCAATCAAAGCCTAGATTTCAAAATCAGTGGACTAAGAGAGTCAATTTTCAAAGACCAAATTTTCAAAGAAAATTCTTTAATAGTCCACAAAGTTTTTCACAGCGGCAAAGAAGAACTAAAGGTTATAGAACTAACCAAACTGGACCCAATAAACTATGGGTACCAAGATGTAAAATTGTTTTCTATTCAGATTTTCATTGTAGGAAAAATCATTTCAAACCAGATGAATGGAAGCAAGTGATCAGCTATGGAAGAAAAGCTTATGTTCCAAAACATTACTTTACTTCCAGAACTGTTGAAGTGGACAAAGCACATGATTATTGGAGAGAACTTCACAATGAATGTAAAGGATATTATTACAATGATTGACCTTGTTTATTCTACAGCTATCCAGACTAAAAGAAAATAGTAATCAATCATGGTATCTGGATAGTGGATGTTCAAGGCACATGACTGGTAATAAGAAATTATTCTCATCATTGAAACTTGAAGATGGTAGAACAGTCGGCTTTGGAGGAAATAAGAAAGGCAAGATCAAAGGTACAAGTATTGTAGGTAATTCCTCTCTTTCTATTAATAATGTTTGGTTTGTAGATGGACTCAAAGACAACCTATTTAGCATCAGTCAATTTTGTGACAATGGGTTTGTGGTTAATTTTGATAAAGGGTTATGTACTGTAATTAGAGAATCTGACAAGTCCATAGTGTTCAAAGGTAAGAGAATAGGCAATGTTTTTAAAGTAAACCTTTCTGATTTGGCAGACCAAGAGGTAAAATGCTTGCTAACTCTGAGTGAAGAAAAGTGGGTTTGGCATAAGAGGTTAGGTCATGCTAACTGGAGGTCAATCTCTAAGCTTAGCAAACTTGATCTTGTCAGAGGCCTACCTAAGCTACACTATCACTCAGATGCTCTTTGTGGTTCCTGCCAAATAGGAAAGAGTGTGAAAACTTCTTTTAAACCAAAACATGTTGTCTCTACCTCCAATCCCTTAGAGCTGCTTCACATTGATTTGTTTGGTCTTGTGAGTACAGCCTCAATCAATGGGAAGAAATATGGACTAGTCATTGTTGATGATTACAGTAGATGGACTTGGGTTAAATTCCTCAGAAATAAGGTTGATGCATATGATGTCTTTAGGAGTTTCTGCACACAGATACAAAAAGAAAAAGGTTTACACATTTTGAAAGTTAGAAGTGATCATGGTGGTGAACTTGAAAATGAAATGTTTGAAAATTTTTGTGAAAAATATGGTATCTTACATGAGTTCTCTTCTCCTATAACTCCACAACAAAATGGAGTTGTAGAAAGAAAGAATAGAACTCTGCAAGAAATGGCCAGAACCATGATGCATGAGACTAACATTGATAAGTATCTGTGGGCAGAGGCTGTAAACACAGCGTGTTATGTTCAAAATAGAATCTATATTAGACCTATTTTGAATAAGACAGCATATGAACTATTTAAGGGAAAGAAACCCAGTGTATCCTACTTTCACCAATTCGGATGTACATGTTACATTCTGAATACAAAAGTTCATCTGAAGAAATTTGATGCTAAAGCTTACAAGGGTATCTTTATTGGATACTCTGAACGCTCAAAAGCATACAGAGTGTATAATTCTGAAACTCATACAGTGGAAGAAAGTATGCACATAAAATTTGATGACAAGCAGCCTGACAAAGTGTCAGAGCTAGTAGAGAACTTTGCAGATATTCAACTATCAGATGATGAAGATTCAGAACCTGAAGAGACATCAGGACCAACTCAACCAACCTCTGAAGAAACAAATTCAGCTCCTGAAACCTTGGACTCTGAAGATCAACCAGCATCAGAACTTATTAGAAGCAGTCCAAGCAGAATTGAACAATCAAAACAATCTTTCAAATACAAATCCTTTCATCCAGAAGAGCTAATCTTGGGAAACAAGGACAGTCCAAGAAAAACCAGATCAAGCTTCAGAAATGAAGACTCATTAATTGGATTAATCTCCTTAGTGGAACCAAGTTCAACTGATGAAGCATTAGCTGATGATGCATGGATTGTTGCAATGCAAGAAGAGCTCAACCAGTTTGAAAGAAATGAAGTATGGAGCTTAGTACCCAAACCTTCCAAGAAGAATATCATTGGAACAAAATGGGTCTACAGAAACAAGTTAAATGAACAAGGAGAAGTTGTTCGTAATAAGGCAAGACTGGTAGCTCAAGGGTACAGTCAACAAGAGGGGATTGACTACACTGAAACATTTGCCCCTGTTGCTAGACTTGAGGCTATCAGACTACTTCTTTCCTATGCTACTTATCATAGTATTATTTTGTATCAAATGGATGTTAAAAGTGCATTCTTAAATGGCTACTTTTCTGAAGAAGTATATGTCAAACAACCTCCTGGTTTTGAGGATACTTCACATCCAGATCATGTTTTTAAGTTAAAGAAATCTCTTTATGGTCTGAAACAAGCACCCAGAGCTTGGTATAAAAGACTAAGAAATTTTTTAGTTGAAAAAGGTTTTAAAAAAGGTCAAGTTGACAATACTCTCTTCAGAAAAACATTTAAGAATGACATTCTAATTGTTCAAATTTATGTTGATGATATTATTTTTGGATCTGCTAATTCATCCTTGTGCAAGGAATTTTCTAAGATTATGCAGGAGGAATTTGAAATGAGCATGATGGGAGAGCTAAAATTCTTTCTGGGAATACAAATCAACCAAGACAAAGATGGCACCTACATTCATCAAACCAAGTATACAAAGGAGCTGCTGAAGAAATTCAACATGGATGACTGCAAACCAATGACGACACCAATGCATCCAACAAGCAGTCTCAGCAAGGAGGATTCAGAAGGCAAAGTTGATCAGAAGCCCTACAGAGGTATGATAGGTTCTTTACTTTACCTAACTGCATCAAGGCCTGATATTTTGTTTAGTGTATGTTTGTGTGCTAGATTCCAATCAGATCCTAGAGAATCTCATCTTACTGCTGTAAAGAGAATCTTTAGATATCTGAAGGGAACCACAAATCTTGGATTATTTTATAAGAAAACAAATGATTATAAGCTGATAGGATTCTGTGATGCTGACTTTGCTGGAGATAAGGTAGAGAGAAAATCCACAAGTGGCAATTGTCAATTTGTGGGTGAAAATCTCATACCTTGGGCTAGAAAAAGACAAACTACAATAGCTTTGTCCACAGCAGAAGCAGAGTACATATCAGCAGCCAAGTGTTGTACACAACTACTCTGGATGAGATATCAGTTAGAGGATTACAAAGTTAATAGTCACAATATTCCACTTTTCTGTGATAACACTGCAGCTATTCAACTTTCTAAAAACCCAATTTTGCATTCAAGAGCTAAACATATTGAAATTAAACATCATTTTATAAGAGACCTTGTTCAGAAGGGTAGTGTAAATATTCAATACATTGAAACTGAAAGACAATGGGCTGACATATTTACAAGACCCTTAGCAGTTGAAAGACTGGATTTTATCAAAAAGCATCTGAACATGAATCTGGTCTCTGAAGATATCAAGCTCTGACATACAAAATTGTGGATTCAGCCTCTGAACTCTGGAAGGTCTTCAGACGCTGAAATTTTTTTTAAACTCTGAAGTGTTTACCCATGTGGAGTACACGTGTCAATTAATTTTGTCTTTACTCTTAAGTCTGTGATTGGTTGGTGTAAAGGCAGTTTATGACGAAATTCTTTATTGCAACGAATGTACTCCCCATCATTGTTTTTACTAGAGTTTTTCAAAATCTTTTTATTCTTTTCTCGCACAAGTTTCACTTTCACATCTTGCCCCTCTCCTCTAAAACCCAGAGCACTTTCCTTCTCCCTTCTACTAGCAAAACCCTGTTCGCTAACCTCAACAATGGCAAGTTCATCTTATACACCAAGATTCCCAGAGGACATTCCAATAAACATCTATACTCAGGACTCTCATCTTAAGGATGCAATTATGAATCTTAGGTTTGAAGAAAGTAAATTGGTTATGGAAAGACCAATAGATTTTGAGGCCTTGAAAGTCAATGGACATGACTACAAGGATTTCTTCACTGAACAAGGCTGGGGGCACTACTTGGATATACTTAATGGACCTATCTATTCCAATTTAGTGTTTGATTTCTGGAGAAATAGTGAAGTTGTGACTTTGGTAGATGCTAATGCTGAACTTCAACGTCTAATTAATCAGAATCCAAGTGAACATAAAGGAAAAACAAGAGAAGAATTGGGTCTGAGAAAATTCACTGAAACAGAAATTCGCTCTAGTGTTGGAGGCTTTCAAGTCATTTTGACAAGAAGCAATTTGGCCAAAATGCTAAATCTTCCCAACACTGGAATGATAAAACTCTATACTGCAGCTTCTGGAAGAAAGTTAGTGTATCTAAATGATATTGCCAGACTTTGTTTCAAGGATCAGAAGCTGTCCAACAAGGTTAGTCATCTGAATGATAGTGAAAAGGTTTTTGCTAAGATTTTATTCTCATCTTTTCTACCAAGGGATACTGGCAGTGACTCTCTGAATTGGGATCAGAGACACTTTATTTACTTCCTCTCCACCAAAAGGAAAATGAATCTACCTGCTTACATCTTTCAACATCTATGTGAGACAATCTGTGAGGCTCAAAAGTTTGATAATCCTTCCAAATTGATCTCTCATCCAAGGCTCCTAAGCTTCATTTTTGAGCAACTTGGTCTTCCTAATAGATTCATGCTTGCTGGAGTATCTGACGACCTTGAACAAGTTAGAGCTCCCATTCTTGATGCTAAAGTCTTGGTGAGCCTGCGTTTGAAGAGATCAGACAAGCTTATTTATCCTCAAAAACCTCTTCTGATAAACAAGACAAAATTTTGGCCTATCAGTGACGCCTTCGTCTTTGATAATGAACCTCCTGAAGTTATTTTGGAATACATGAGGTTAATGAAGGAAAGAGGAACCCCAATCACTCATAAGGACATTGGAAGAGGTGATGGCCCAACTTTTGCACAGATTATGAGAGCAGTTAAGGAAGAGGTGTTCAGTGACTATGAGGAAGATGACATGGTTAAGGAACCATCAATGCAAGAAGCTTCTGTAAATAGGTCAAATACAGGTAATACTCATTCTTTTAATTATTGCAATCAAATATCTGAAGCATCTATTCTAGAACATGTCCAACCCCTAAATACCATCTATCCAACATCCTCTGAACCTGAATATGTCCAAATTTCAGACTCTGAATCCGAGTCTTCTGACTCCTCAAAGCTAAGCATATTCCTGAGGAGGAAACAGCTGAGCCATCCCATTGTTCTATCCCTCAGTCATCACCCAAAATTCTCACTGAGCCAGAGATTCTGAAAGAAACATCTTTTAGAGTTTCTCCAATCCATGAAACCTCTGAACCACCACATGCCATATCCTCTGATCCATCTCAATCCATTCCATCAGACTCTCACAAATCCTCATCACCTGAGATGCTTTTAGATACTGAAATTGCAATAAATGATAGAATTGATGTACCAATTGATCATGTGATTCGCTCACCTAGTGGTCCAAGTCAATCAGTATCCGCACCACCTGTTGCACAGCTAGGGGAAGACAATTCAGACTTCATAGCAACGGCTCTACACATAATACGCAATACGCTTGCTAACCATAACGACAAGCTTCTAGAGCTGGTAGCATACTCAGGGGCATCTGCAAGAATGGCTAAACAGCTTGTTACTCGCTACTTGTCCAAACACCCTTAGGATTTCTTATTTTATTTTTTTTTACCCTTTTGTTTTTCACCTATTTGTTTTCTCACTATTTGTTTAAAAAAAATTTTGTTGATGACAAAAGGGGGAGTATTATTTAGTTGTACAATTTTTAGTAGTTTTTATTTCTACTCACATAATAATCTGAAACTGTCTGAAATAAGAATCTTATTTTTTATCTTGTCAAATGTTTATGAACTTAAGTGATAAGGAGAACAAATTAATAAACCTAATTGTGTTTGCATAGATGAAGATAGTTAAGATTGTGCTCTTAATTATTTTTATCAGAATCAGGAGTTGAGCTTGCAAACCTCACACTCTGAGAGTTAAGTATGTAAATACAATCAAGTTTATCAAATTTCTCTTATACTGATTCACCTTAATTATGGATAAAACTTAGGGGGAGCTTGCAAACCTAACCCTAATGGTTTATCAGACTCAGGGGGAGCTTACAAACCTCAACAACCTGATGCTGACATAATTAAATTAATCAACAAACAATTGTATTTAATACCTATGTTTGTCATCATAAAAAAGGGGGAGATTGTTGGAACAAAATGAGTACACCCTAAGTTTTGATGATAACAAGGTATTAAATGGAAAATTGGTATTACTAATAAATGATCTAGTGTGCAGGAACAAAGTAAAAATAACATCCACGTAGATCATCATCTGGGCGTCTGAAGGACACAGTCTGAAGTGTTAAGGCTCTGAAAGTGCTGGAAGCATCAGATCCTCTGAAGAAGTCCTCAGAGGCCAAAGAAAGAAACACAGTCTGAAGCGTGTGTACATCTTCAGAAGATCAACAAAACGATATCATCAGATCCTGAAGAACTCTCTCTGAAGAAAGACAGCTAATAACCAATGCAATAGTACAACGGTCCTGTCAAAGAGTACAACCGTCTTGTCAACAAAAAGGAGAGTGTACAACCAACGGTTCTTTTCTCAACGTCTTTATACTTAGAGTATAAATAGAAGACATCCTGATAGAGAGAAGACGACTGGAAGATCATCTGAACTAAGAAAGATTCAAATCATATTCAAGCTGTAAACTGTGTTACTCTTTCTTGTGTAACATTCTAAGTTAAATATCTTTTGATATTACAGACTCTGAGCTTAGTGTTTAGAGAGTCTTGCTTAGAACTTTCAGTCCTACTTAATCTGTGTATTAAGTTAGTTTGTGAAGTTTCTTTGTCTAGTGTGAATTAGAGCAGGAAGTCTTAAGTCTTGTGTGACTTGAGCAAGGAAGTCTTAAGTCTTGTGTGACTTAAGCAAGGAAGTCTTAAGCTTGTGTGCTTAAGCAAGGAAGTCTCTTTGTCTTGTGTGACTTAGAGCAAGGAAGTCTCTTGCTTGTGTGCTTGAGCATTAGTTGTGTAATCTTTGTGATTATAGTAAAATCCCTTGAAAGTGCAAGGGGACTGGACTACTCTCATTTTGTGAGAGGAACCAGTATAAAATTTCTGTGTGTGAGCTTTCTCTCTTTCTCTTTCTCTCTCTCACTGTTTTATTTGTGTTTTGTGTTTTAGTCTAGTTTAATATATTCGCTGCATTTTCATATTTCTTAAAGCAAAAGAATCATTTTTCAAAACACAATTCAACCCCCCTTCTTGTGTTTTTCACCTTCAAAATGGACAATTGGTATTACTAATGAATGATCTAGTGTGCAGGACCAAAGTAAAAATCTCTTCCATATAGATCATCATTTGAGCCTCTGAAGGACACGGTCTGAAATGTTAAGGCTCTGAGAAGCAAGAAGCTTCAGAGCCTCTGAGGAAGTCCTCAGACTTTGAAGAAAGAAAACACAGTCTGAAGCTTGCGTACATCTTCAGAAGATCAAAGAAATGATATCATCAGATTCTGAAGAACACTCTCTGAAGAAAGACAGCTCATAACCAATGCAATAGTACAACGGTCCTGTCAAAGAGTACAACCGTCTTGTCAACAAAAAGGAGAGTGTACAACCAACGGTTCTTTTCTCAACGTCTTTATACCTAGAGTATAAATAGAAGACATCCTGATAGAGAGAAGATCACTGGAAGATCATCTGAACTCAGAAAGATTCAAATCATATTCAAGCTGTGAACTGTGTTATTCTTTCTAGTGTAATATTCTAAGTTAAATATCTTTTGATATTACAGACTCTGAGCTTAGTGTTTAGAGAGTCTTGCTTAGAACTTTCAGTCCTACTTAATCTGTGTATTAAGTTAGTTTGTGAAGTCTCTCTGTCTTGTGTGACTTAGAGCAGGAAGTCTTAAGTCTTGTGTGACTTGAGCAAGGAAGTCTTAAGCTTTTGTGCTTAAGCAAGGAAGTCTCTAATCTTGTGTGATTAGAGCAAGGAAGTCTCTTTGTCTTGTGTGACCTAGAGCAAGGAAGTCTCTTGCTTGTGTGCTTGAGCATTAGTTGTGTAATCTTTGTGATTATAGTAAAATCCCTTGGAAGTGCAAGGGGACTGGACTACTCTCGTTTTGTGAGAGGAACCAGTATAAAATTTCTGTGTGTGCTCTCTCTCTCTCTCTCTCTCACTGTTTTATTTGTGTTTTGTGTTTAGTCTAGTTTCTTATATCCGCTGCATTTCTATATTCCTTAAAGAAAAAGAATCAATTTTTCAAAACACAATTCAACCCCCCTTCTTGTGTTTTTCACCTTCAGCCATGTCCCATGAGCTTGGCTCAATTGGTTGGACATTGAATTATATATGCAAGGGGCCGAGGTTCGAACCCCGGTCATCCCACTTATCCACCTTATGGGTGGAATTTCTAGCCACTAGGCTACTTGACCAAAAAAAAAAACAAACAATGAGATGCCATTAAAAAAATCATTTAAAAAATAAAACCCGAATTTTTGTAAAAAAAACTTGACTAAAATTAGAAGTTGATATATTTAAAAGGCCATGGTTTAAAGAAAGCTTTTAGAAATGATAAAAATGAAAGTTTGTGTATTTAAAAGGATCAAACATATATTTAACCTTAATGGTAATAATCATGATTACTTATTAAAATAAAATCTAATTTTTTATCGTAATAATCATGTTTTTAATTTAGAAAATAATAAAATATGATTCAAATAATAAATTAAATATGAAGTGACCATTAGCACTTAGCACATATCATGTGTCATATCATTCAAAAAATGTGTCAAGTCATCAAGGTTAAATAAAGAGGGTGACCAAATGTCTAAATTTTTCAAAATAGATGGACAAAATTGGGCAAAACAATAGACGACCAAAACTACATATTTTATAAAATAAAAGAACTAAAATTGCATTTAACCCACAAATAAACTTAAAATTGCTCGAAAAATGCATTATACCCGTGCTTGGCACGGGGTCCATACTAGTTGTTATAATTTTGAGAAGGATTTTTATTTTTACGAGATTTTGGTGATCATTATTATATATTACAAATAAACTATGTGTCCTGAAGAACCATAGTAGGATACAATATAACTATGAATCAAAAAAATTCATAAATGGTTCTAAAAAGAAAGAGTACAAGCATTGAAATGCATTAGAAAATTTGATGCTCAAAATATAATATTTGTTAAGCTATGATTATTGACTTTCATAGAGAAAATGTTTGTCTCGCTGATTGTGCAACAACACACAATAGTTAAGAGTAAATTATATTTCTCATCTTTTGGAATGAAATAATCAAATGTGCGCACCATATTTGACGGTGAAAAATGATTGAAGGCTCCGGAAGAGCTAAAATATTGTTATTAAGAACTCAATTAGTTAAATATTGAGAATGCATTATATTCCTTAAAGAGCTAATAGAAATTTATACAGGTTTAAACTATGAGCCCAGAAGAACCATAGTGTAATGTACTTTAACTAAGAATCCAGAAGATTCATAGCACAAATGAACATAGAACATGATTTATTTATTTATTTATCTTTTCAATCAAAGGATGTTATAAACTTTGTAAAATGGAATACACTATTGCGCGTCATTCTACAATCATTATATTAATTGTAAATTAGTATGAATTTTATGTACCATTGAGATATCTCTTGAAGCAAATATTTCATCTAAGTTATTATCTTTTATCAAAGTATGATTAAATTGTCCTAGAAGGACATGATGGTATATACAAAATTGTTTGGTGATTCTCCGACAAAGATCTATAAAATCCCAAAACAATGTTTATGACGATATGGTAAAAATCACACTTGAGGGGAAGTATATTGACAATTTAAGTGTAATTTAGAGACTCTCTTACTTTTAACTCTCTTATTTTCCCTAACTATTGATATCAAAGTATAAAGATAAAATGAGAAAATATGAAATCCCTGAAGGATTCAAATTGCGAGAAAATATTATTTGAAATATTGTAGTATCATTTTTCTAATGACAAAGTTCTACATATGGAAAAACGAATATGATTGGCATGACCGGTTAGACCATCCCGAGTCTTATGATGCAATCGAAGAGCATGAACATTCTTCAAAATAATGAATTCTCAAATGTTGTTATCAAAGCCAATAAAGGTTTGAATTTCTCATTATTTTATGTGATACATGTGCGTATATCCAATATTTTGGACGGGTCACTTGGATATTATATAAGTTTGTCGATGCATCGACTAAATGGCCAAGTAAATGTTACCAACCTTGATCAAGTTGGTGTGTGACATGATTTTAAATGTCGAGTTACACATGTTTATATTCAAAATGGTCTAGAAAAGATATTTAGCTAAATGCTTCATATTTATAGCTAGAGAATTATTATGAGAACGAAGGTCCTTACTTGGACATGTTATTTTTCTAGTAGCAACATCTATATGCATCAAGCCAATGAATCATTAAAATTCTCCCCATTACAATTTGTTCATGGCCAGGAAATAATATCTCTCATCTAAGTTTTTTTTTATGTGAACTATATGTTCTCCATTGTCCAGCAGACAACATTAGATGAAACTACAAGAAAACTGAGATTATGTGATGAATCTGAGTCTTTATCATAAGATATTTCATATCTTGTTATTAGTTATTAGCATTAGGGGGAGAGAAAAATAAAAATAAAATAAGCAGCTCTAAAAAATTTGTATAGAATGCATACAAATACTCACAACGATATGAACCTGAAGTTCAAAATATGCATTCTCTGGCCTAAAAGGGATTTCTAAATTCTTTTATGCTGCAAATATCATTTTCTATTGAAATTTTATTAGACTAAGGCATGCCTAAAACTTGGTTCAAAAGATAAATCTTAGAGAAGGAAGATGGTCTTAGTTGGTGAGGAAAGCTATCATGAAAAGTGTAGATATTGCAAAATGTTTATACCTCCTGAAGAGGTTCCGGTACCTGTCATTTATGATATATATAGATCTCAATTGATTATATCTCTACCAGTTAAAATAAGGAACCAAGAACTCGAAAAAAAATTGTCGACAAATGAGGTAGCGCAAAATATTATAAGTGCGAGAATATTGAACCCAAATTAAGGGGCGCGGTTTGCCAAAATATAAAGAAGGAATTGATTTGCAATCTACAATGATTTTTGGACTTAAAGTCTATACCCCCGAAGGTATAAATCCAATAAAGCATATATAAGCTTCCATATTACAGTGAAATGAAAAATATTCACCTGAAGTGAAATCAAAATATTTTTCTTACTTGATTAAGTTTAGTAACACAAAAGGACCCAATTTATTTGAAAAATGTGTTACAATATATTTGTATAGCTCACTTGTTGTTAGTGAAGATTATATGGAACTCCTTAAAGGATTTTATTTCCATTAGATATATAATTCAAACTATTGAAGAGATGACTTGATAAAATGAAAAGTCTCTTTCTGTATGCATACAATCAAAATACATGTTGTATAATAATTTTAGTGAATATTTCCAAATGAGAAATATGAGAATGACATTTGTCCATTTTTAGAGAAAAGATTTGCAAATGAATTTATTATATGTTGATATAAATTTGATTAGAATTCCTGAAGAGCTTTCGAAATCTGTTGATTAAAGAAAATTTTGAAACGAAATATATTGGATGATTAATGTTTGTTGGAATTGCAAACTTAGTATTTCAATGAGAATTTGCGCATTAAGAAGCTTATATAGCAAAGGTAGTAAAATGATTATATGTGGAAAATCATATTAGTATATGTACTCTAATTGTGGTGACAAATTGTGAGCAAATGTTTTTTAAGAGATTGATTAAATGATGAAGAACTAATTGGTCCAGAAGTACCATATTTTAGTTCAATTTGGGACAAATAAATTTATGATATATTATTTGCCGGTATATATTTTGTTATTTTAGATATGCAGATATTTGTCTAATCCTTATAACTGTACCGATCACAAACAAATTATGAGGAAATACAATCAATCATGGATATCTGTGAATCAAACCACAACAACAATCTTATGAAAAGATGAAGAAATTTTGCGTCACGAGAGGTGATAGAAGAATGTGATTTGTTTGAAGTACGCTATTCATCAGATACAAGAGATTGTGATTTTTCTTATAAAGGTTTTTGCAACAATTCAACATGAAGATCATATCGCAAACGATGCTAATTTGAAGAAGAATATAATAACGAAGATAGAAGATTGTCAACACGTCATCACCAATCGTCAAAGCTTTGGAGCAACTAATATTGGAGATTATTTGACATTTTTCTTCTAAGATATATTTGTATTTATCAAGGGGAGAAATTATGTGTCCTGAACTCTTTTTCCATTCACCATGGTTTTGTCCCATTGGATTTTCCTGGTAAGGTTTTTAACGAGGCAGTTCGCACACAAAGGATGTTGTACTCTTTTTCCTTCACTAGTATTTTTTCCCACAGGGTTTTTCCTAGTAAGGTTTTAATGAGGCATATCCTCAATGAACATCTAAGGGGGAGTGTTATGAATATATTAGTGTAGATGTCCATTAGTCTTGGCCCATATTCCTTGGCCCATATATTGTCTTATAAATAGAGCATATGACACAATGTAATACATACCTTGAATAGAAAATACAGATCAGTTCTCTCTTCTCTTTCTCTCCTTCATTTCCTTTTTTTCTCTATTCTTTCCCATTTTTAATAATAGTTTCATAACAATTTTATTGTTTTTTTTATTTTTAGTTTTAATATTATTATAACACTTGACACGTGGCAGCATTACAGCAACATGATCAAACAAATCCTGGCCATGTGATCTTGATTTTTTAATTATTTATTTAAACTAAGCCATTTAATTTATTTTTACTACTTTGTTTATATATTTATATTTTCAAACTCAAAATATAAAAATACAACAAAAAAACTCATTTTGCACAACAAAAAAAAATCATACAAAAACAAAAACAACTTCAAAAAAACCGAAGGATGTTTTATCCATTTTAACGTGATACAAACAACGCTTAAAGCCTCCCACGCGCGAGCGTAAAAACATACGTTTAACCACTAAAATGCGACTAAAACATTATTCTCTAAAAAAGACCAACACACAAGTTTTTTTTTAGAGAACTACGTGAGCTTTGATTTCTCCATCGCACTTGGAGATACGTAGGCACGAGATTCAACATCTTGTCGAGCTCAATAATAAAAAACTAATATTTTTCCCCTTTTGTATATACAAGAATAAATGCAACATGTAAATAAAAGCAGGACATTAATAAAAAGCACGCAAACAAATTAAAAAACACTTTTAACCCTAAAGCTAAAAAGGAGGTTCCCGTTGAGTACAACGGATGTGAGGGGTGCTAATACCTTTCCCTCGCATAATCGACTCCCGAACCCGGAAATGGTTGCTGAAATTCTGGTGTAGTCCAAATGGGGTACCGGATGGGGCAACCTTTGACACTACACTGGTTACAGCAGAAGCAATAAATAATAAACGATAAATAACTGGAAATAAAATAACACACTGTGTTTGTTAACCCATTTCGGCGTATAACACGACCTACTCTGGGGGATACCAATCCAGGAGAGAATCCACTATGATAATACTAGTTAGAAGCTTCCAGCAAACGACCCGTTTACACTTCGTCACCTAGTCACTACCCGTGCTTTCTTCAACCTAGGTCCACCTAGATCAGAGACCCCGTCCCTTCTCCTCTTAACCACGCACCCAGCGTGATCGTAAGCAAACAAACAATTTGGTGAAGACACACTTCAAACAATACCTATCTCCGTACTTCAAAGCTTATGAGTAGATTAAAAGAATACAACTCAAGAACACAGTCCTAAGCAAGTATCAAGTTGATACAAGATAGGCTCACAAGTAAACAAATGACACGCTAAAACCCTAGACACAAGAATACTATTCTTCACGATGGTTTCAGTTGCCTAAAAAGGTCTATGGTCTTCAATATATATAGCACACAAACAACCACGGTAGTTCCTTGATTTTTTGCCTTCAAAAATAATATTTCATCATAGTATATCCGATAGCACACTATTTGATTAAACAAATCCAACAAAGTCCTAAAATATAGGTATATATTTTAGGGCGATGCATAAAAGATAAGATCCGGAAATTAGCTTAGTTCCTTGATTTTAGGCTTCACAAATAATATATAATTGTAACATATCCGATAGTAAAATATATGTTTAAATAAATCCAACAAAACCCTAAAATAAAGGAATATCTTTAGGGGCGATGCATAAAGAAGATATGCTCAGAAAATAAGCTTAGTTACTTGTCTTGGGGAACAAGTACAACGCTTAATGGATTTACTTCACAAAATAGGCGCACTAATATTGTGTAACAAACTTTCCACATATTCTGACCTCAGGATGTTGTACCAAAGGTAGCCCCATCTTGTCCCTCCTCTGACTTGATCTTGTTTTTACAAAATGTAGCCAATTTCAAAAACCCAACAATCTCCCCCTTTGGCAAATTTTGGCTAAAACAATATCAGACCAGTTATGGAGAGATGCAGTTCAAATCTTCCTTTAAGTCAACATACACACACAACTAAAAAGGAGAATATAACACAAGATTATATCATCTTCACTTCAAGTGAGTTAAATCATATGAGAAACATCAGAGATTAGCACCAGCGGAATAAACACATTTAGTCTCATAGGGCACAACATCAGAGAGAAATAAACTCTCTAAGTGGATTCACATTCTTGGAGAAAATTAAGTTTCTCACACAATAAGTCTTAAAAAAAACACACTTCACATCAGAAGACTAAGTTTCTCACACAATAAGTCTTCAAAAAGAGCACACTTCATATCAGAAGACTAACAGAAATTCCAGTTAAATAGAGAAAAATAAATTCTCCATTCAGACATTCTGGATGGTATCCAGGATTCTGGATGGTATCCAGGATGGGGCAACATCAACCACCTCATCACATACATCACATGTATCAATCGTTCCCCCTCAAACATACCAGGAAAACAGAGTCCATCATCTGGGATACATAGGAAAAATAAATTCCTAATCAACTGAGAAAAACAAATTCTCAGCTATATAGCACACAAACATACTCAGAATCAGAAAAACTGGATGGTAGCCAGGATGGGGCAGCATTCAGCAGAGCATCTGGGATAAAATGTAAATTGCTCCCCCTCAATCAATACACATCAGGATATCATCACAAATTTTACTCCCCCTGAATACATACATGTCAGGGAATCATCAGATACTTTTACTCCCCCTGAACATGTGCATATTACGCCCCCTTACGGCATACATAGCGAATAAGTGTTACTTCCCCTCAACACAACGTACATTATCTCTACACACCGTACATCAGATCATGCATACAGTACCACACACAAACTACCTACTACTGACCATCACATCATAGGATATTCATCAACACATACACACATCATATGTAGATCCAGATGTAGACACATCTTCCACCACATGCAGCACACAGTTATATTATTACGCACATTACAGTACTCCCCCTTTTTAGCCATCAAATTTGACAAGATCATCAAGCAACACCAAACGATCACAGAATATCATAGTAGATCACACAATAGTAGAGTGCACATAGGTGCATAGTAAATCCAGGACATAGCCCACAAATCAAAGGAGAGAAGAAAACCTGAGCACCAAGACAAACCATCCAAAAAGAACATAATCAAGGCGCAAAGAAAAAAAATGTTGAGTTATAATCTCTCTTTCTTGATCAGCGTGCAAAGAATATAAAGAGCCAAAAGTGGTTGCACGCACACATAGCGATAACTGCTATAAATTCATATTGTTGAACAATGAACGAGATGTTTCTATAGGAACCCACAAGTAACAATTATCTTTGGACCTTACACCTCTCATCAATACATCGCCCTTCTCAATTGTAATCAAACACCCAGACTCGGTGAAATTCACTTTCATACCTTGATCACATAATTGACTGATACTGATTAGATTGGCAGTCAATCCTTTCACAAGAAGCACATTATCAAGCCTTGGCAAACCACTATTGGTTAGGCTTCCTATATCTCTGATCTCACCTTTTACTCCATCACCAAATGTCACAGAGCTAGTTGAATAAGACTTTAAGTCTGTCGCGGTGATTTTCGGACGCCAAGCTATTGGTTAGCTTTGGTTCTCAAAAATTATGATTCACCACCGAACTTTAATTTATCCAAGGGAAGGGGAAAAGATCGAATAAACCCATAATAAAAAAATTAGAGATTTTAAGGTTCGGGGGTTAGTTATACAAAGGGAAGGTATTAGCATCCTATGTATCCGTAGTACTCTACGGGAACCTCTTGAAATATGTATTTTGTGCTAAAATGTTTTGCTTGTAAAATTTGCTTATAAATGATTGGGTACCGATGAGAGAATTTTTTTTATTAATTTTGGGATATTCAAAAGAAAAGAAGAAAAAAGGTTTATTAATTTTGAATTGGGAAGACACAAGGTCTTTTGCACTACGTACCCGCAAGGGATCAAAATCTCGTAGTTCGGGGTAAAAATTGTAAAGTGGTTTGTTTGATTGATTTTAGGAGAAAAGACGAGTCGTCATCTTAAGTTTAAGCTCCTTTTAAATCCGCCACGAACATACTGAAAAGTTTATATCTTTTCCTGCCATATGTCGTGGGAAAATGAATTTCAACTAGAGATGATTCACGTCTAAACTCTTTTTGAAAAAAGTTTGAAATTGAAAAGCCAAGCGGCAAAAAATTTGGATTGTTTTGTATTTTTTAGTCTTTTTGAAAATATTTAAATATGCTTAAGTGTGTTAGAGCATTTATTGAAAAAAAAAGTTTGAAAGGGATTCTCGATGAAAATCGAGGTTTATTATAAAAAGATTTATTTTTTTGAAAATATTTGAATGTTTTTGCTTTTTATTATTTTTTAGAAAAAAAATTGTATTTTTTAGAACATCGGTTATTCCGACCGCAAGCCATCCGGCAGGAAATCCGAAGTCACCGGAGAGTGAAAAGTCATCCGCCAAACCACTCCTTTTTTCATTCTTTTTTTATTTGAACAAAAATGATTTTTATTTCAAGGTTAAAAAAATAGTGAACAAGCAAAAGCACAAAAAATACATTGTAACACGGGGTTAACGAAACATTTCCCTTTGGACTTGAACAAAATAAAACACACAATAATATTTTTTTGCATTTTTGATATTTAAGCAATAATAGACGAGACAAATAACATGGCATATTTTTTTTTGACGTTTTTGATATTTAAACATAGCATATAATATATAAATAATGTACAAAAATAAATAAATTAAATGACTTTTGAATATAATAGAACACATAAATAAAATAATAAAAATAAAATAAATAATAAAAAAAGATAAATAGAGAAGGGGGTGTAAACAGCAAGACAGGGGGGTGTGGATAGAAAAAATGGACTAGGCCCAGTCCAAACAGGGCCCAAGGGCGTGTGAAGAATGGTGGATTAGATCAGGGACGTCTGATTAAATCAGACAACCCTGATTTGATCTCAGCCAGATGAGATCTGGGACGCTGGATTAGATCAGGATGGTTCTGGGTCCGCTGGTGCACCGTAAGACCATGCGTGAGCGCACACTAGATTGGGTCAGGGTATAAATACCCAAAACCCTAAAAATTTCTCATTTTTTCATTCCTTTCCCTCTCTCTTTTTCGGCCGCTCCCTCTCTCCTCTCTTCTCTCATCCCTCTCTGCTAGGGTTCTTCATCTTGAAGAACCAGGGATGAATCTTCATCCCTTCCGGCGAGACGCCGCCACGCCGGAGCGATTCCGGCGGCGGCTCCGCCGGTCAAACCCAAAAAAAACTCAAAATTAAAACTTTTTTAAAGAAAACCCTTCTTTAACCCTTTCTAAACCCAAATCCAAAATCAAAATTACCTAAATCCTAACCAAACAGTATAGATCGGAAAAAAAAATAAAAAAAGGAAGAAGTTTCAAATGTGTGTTTTGGTTTATGATTCTTTTTCTTCTTCTTCTCTGTATTCTAGTTTTCGATTTGGAAAAAAAAAGGAATGATGTTTGTTTGTATTTTCGGTCCTGATTTTGAAAAGAAGTATTTCTTTTGGATCCGAAAAACCAATGAAATTTGTGGATTGGTTTGGTTTTGATTTCGGATTATAAACTGTTTATGGTTTTGGTGATTATTTGTTGTATTGATTTTCTGGGTTAATGATATTGTGATTTGATTCTGTTGAAAGAAAAAAAAATTAGGGTTTGATGTGTTTGTTTTTTTTTGGTGCGGCTGAGCCAAATTAGCCCCCTTTTCTCTGAGAAATTTGTTCTGTTTTATAACCCAAAAATTTTAGGGTTTTGGATGATTGAGGAAAGGCAAATACAAGCTTTCCATTGTTGAATTGGAATCTCCCTGTTTGGGGAAGAAGACAGATTGGTGGCTGATGGTCCGTGAATCAATTTCTGAAAATCTGACTTTGACTCTTTGATTTTTTAAATAAAATAAAAAAACATAAATAAATAAAATACATAAAAAAAAAAATAACAAAAAAAAAAAAAAGGGGGAGGCGAGAGAAGCAGCACGCTGCCTCTTCTTCTTTTTTTTTATATTTTGTTTTTATTTTAATAAAAATAATAATAGTAATCATAATAGTAAAAAATAAAATAAAATAAAAGGACACAAGGACAATCAGACCAAAAACCAAAAAAAAAAAAAAATGAGGTATTTTAAAATACCTCTCTGCCGAAATTTCGTTTGAAAAAGCGAAACAGATTCCGGACAAAAATGCATGACATATGGACATGAGGTGGGATCTTAGGTCAAAAATTGGGGTATGACAAAGTCCATTAGGAATTTTTCTACTCCAGTCATATGTCTGGAACAACCACTATCAAAATACCAATTCTTCTTAGATGATGATCTAAAAGAGGTATGAGCTATTAAACTTACATCTTCCTCCTTGGGCTTCCACTCTTTCTTGGTCTTAACCACTTCAACTTCAAATTTTTGCTTCACTGATTTTTTAGGATACCCATACAACTTATAGCAAAAAGGTCTTATATGTCCTTTCCTACCACAATGATGACACACCCATGGTTGAGATTTCGTATTTTTGATTCCCGGATGGGGTTGCACATGGGGCAGCCTCTGCTTCAACATTGGGGGCCTCTTGTTTCCTTCTAAGGGCAAAAACTTAAGCTCTGGATCATATTGCTTAGGTTTGTTGAGATTTTTGTTGTCATAACCAATCCCTTTTGTCCTCTTTCCAGGAACTTGTGTTTCAATTAACTCTTCTAGTGTAGCCGTGCCACCATGCATCATTATAACTTCCTTCTTCATATGTTCAAGTTTAGAGTTTAGTAATGTTACCTCATCATTCAGTTCTGAAATTGTGGTCAAATGCTCGTTCTTTTCAGATTGAAGTTCCAGTATGAGCCTCTTCTGATTTTCTTGACTCCTACAAAGTTCTGCACTTTTTTGACATAGATCTCTATAGGATGCAGCTAGCTCTTCATAAGTCACATCTCCAGTGTTGGATTCTGTGTCTGAAGTACATGTTCCAGTTAAGGCAGTGATGCGTTTAGAAGTCTCATTCTTAATATCATCATCATAATCATCTTCTTCTGACCATGTTTTAGTCATGCCTTTCTTTTGTTTCTTTAGATAATTTGGACATTCAGCACTTATATGTCCATACCCCTCACATTCACGACATTGTACACCTTTCCCTTGACTTCCTCTCTCTTCAGGCTTTGGTATCCTTTGAGAGTTGAAATTTTTGTGGATGTCGAGTGAGATGTGTGGCACATTCTGCTCCACATTCAGCTTTCCACGCCTATCCATTCCTCTTAGCACTTTGTTAAATTGTCTTCCTAGAAGAACCATTGCCTCAGTAATGCTTGCATCAGTATCTAGATCTTCTTGTATATCATCACTTTCAGCATTTGGAACAAGGGCTATGCTCTTTTTCTTGTTTCCAGCACGTTCATTTGCAGACATCTCATAAGTTTGGAGGGATCCAACCAACTCATCCAATTTTATGTCAGATAAATCTCTAAACTCTTCAATTGTTGTGAGCTTCATGTCAAACTTCTTGGGCAACGACCTCAACATCTTTCTCACCATTCTTTCTTCAAGAAGTTTTTCACCTAAAGAATCAAATGTGTTAGCATAATCAAGAATTGTCATATGAAAATCATGTACCGTCTCATCTTCCTTCATTCTGAGATTCTCAAATTTAGTAGTTAGCATTTGTAGTCTGGAGTTCTTGACTTTTGATGTCCCTTCCTGAGTAGTTATCAATATCTCCCAAGCTTCTTTAGCCTCAGTGCATCGCTTTATTAATCTGAACATGTTCTTATCAACACCATATCAACACCATTGTACAAGGCGTTCAAAGCTTTGTGGTTTCCAAGGGCAGGTTCATCTTCAGCCTTCGTCCATTTTCCTTCAGGCTTCAAGGACACATTACCATCTTTGTTAGTGACGGTAGGATGTTCCCATCCATTCACCACAGATTTCCATGTCTTGCTATCCATTGATCTCAAGAATGCTTCCATGCGTGATTTCCAGTAATCATAGTTAGTACCATCCAACAGGGGTGGCCTAGTCACAGCTCCTCCTTCCCCTTCCATAATGACCAGAATCGTTCCCTGGAGCTCACCCTAATAACAGAACAGGGTGCCTTCTCTGATGCCAACTGAAATTCTGGTGTAGTCCAAATGGGGTACCGGATGGGGCAACCTTTGACACTACACTGGTTACAGCAGAAGCAATAAATAATAAACGATAAATAACTGGAAATAAAATAACACACTGTGTTTGTTAACCCAGTTCGGCGTATAACACGACCTACTCTGGGGGATACCAATCCAGGAGAGAATCCACTATGATAATTCCAGCAAACGACCCGTTTACACTTCGTCACCTAGTCACTAACCGTGCTTTCTTCAACCTAGGCCCACCTAGATCAGAGACCCCGTCCCTTCTCCTCTTAACCACGCACCCAGCGTGATCGTAAGCAAACAAACAATTTGGTGAAGACACACTTCAAACAATACCTATCTCCGTACTTCAAAGCTTAGGAGTAGATTAAAAGAATACAACTCAAGAACACAGTCCTAAGCAAGTATCAAGTTGATACAAGATAGGCTCACAAGTAAACAAATGACACGCTAAAACCCTAGACACAAGAATACTATTCTTCACGATGGTTTCAGTTGCCTAAAAAGGTCTATGGTCTTCAATATATATAGCACACAAACAGCCACGGTAGTTCCTTGATTTTTTGCCTTCAAAAATAATATTTCATCATAGTATATCCGATAGCACACTATTTGATTAAACAAATCCAACAAAGTCCTAAAATATAGGTATATATTTTAGGGGCGATGCATAAAAGATAAAATCCGGAAATTAGCTTAGTTCCTTGATTTTAGGCTTCACAAATAATATATAATTGTAACATATCCGATAGTAAAATATATGTTTAAATAAATCCAACAAAACCCTAAAATAAAGGAATATCTTTAGGGGCGATGCATAAAGAAGATATGCTCAGAAAATAAGCTTAGTTACTTGTCTTGGGGAACAAGTACAACGCTTAATGGATTTACTTCACAAAATAGGCGCACTAATATTGTGTAACAAACTTTCCACATATTCTGGCCTCAGGATGTTGTACCAAAGGTAGCCCCATCTTGTCCCTCCTCTGACTTGATCTTGTTTTTACAAAACGTAGCCAATTTCAAAAACCCAACAGTTGCGACGACCATCTTTCCGTTGCTTTCAAGGTTTTATCGATATTTTCCTTTTCCTACGGGAATGAATAAAGTTCGGTGGCGACTCTGTATTTCATCTCGCGCGTACCCTACGCTCCGGGCGTTTTTCGCGGCACGACAGCTGCATGATTTTATTTAATTTGTTTGATATTCAGTTTCTTCGAGCATGTATGACACCCTTTTCAAAATAAATTAATTAACTTTCTATAAATAAAATCAACTGGTTTTAGGATATTACACTTACACACTTAAACACGATTGGATAAATTGTTCTTTTTATCAAGTTAAATGTTTGTTATCATCAAAACATTAAATGAGTGAGATATTGTCTAGAACACAGTTTGCTCTAGCAATGAGATGTGATGTGGCATATTGATCCATCGGCAAAACTTATTAATCTAATTATAAAAGCAAACTTATGCATAGTGAAAAACTTGTCTCATTTGTGTATGTTAAACAAAACCTTATTTTTAATGTATCACGGATTGTTATAAATATGATCTCATATACCCTTCCATTTCACTGGCCATTTACTACGCGTACAATGACAACTTACAAGTTTTCAAGACACTTTGTGTAGACATGATAACAACGAAAACAACATTTCAATCTTAACTTAGCATTGCCCCACACTACAAGATGCTAAAAATCAGAAAAATAGTTATAGCATCTGTAAAGAACCAAAACATGAGCACCTCAAGTCAGGCCCAAATTGTGGTAATTGACAAAGTCAAACATAACAATGAATCATGGAATGATATCAAACCGTTGGAAGAAAATCTTCATAAATGCTCAACATTAATTCATGGAGTAAAACAAAATAAATCATGGAGTAAAACAATATTATAGTGTTCCTCCATTTTCATCATCTAAAACAAATGAAGGATTTAGTGTCCCGCGCGAGAACAATGCCAATTTTTTATAGAGTTGAACAAATATGACAAAAGAAATGACAACATTTTCACTTGAGGGAATCTAGTCTTTATTTCTAAGAGTTTGTTTGTGTTCCATCGGTTCAAGTATAAACAAAAGAGGAGTAAAATACAAGAACAAGAGGAAATTCTTGTAAATCTTATACATAACCTAATTTGATTTTTATCCCCTCACCGTTCTTTAATGATCTGTTAGACAAACAACTTTGTATTGTTGTGTAATCAACACCTTTGAATGTCACAGATCATTAGTCTACATATGTTGAAAGTCCTACTTTCTTTACAACAAGTAAATAGAAAGTTATGGAAAATGGAAATAACACCACCACCCATTTCAACAAATTTTAATGGTACTGCTACTTCAAAGATGTCTTGATGCAACACTTAACACTAGTTTGTCTTCTAGGGTGTCAGTTTTTCCCATTCGTAACGCCCAGGGAGTGGCGTCTCTCTCACAGGATCAAAGTTGTACCTGGAAATGATAAACCCATATGACAAATAAATTAGTTAATGTGATGACATGCAAAAGTCACATAACTATGAAAATCAAGCCAAAAAGCATACTTCTCCATGAACGCCTTTTGCTGAGCAGCTTCATGTTTAGCAAAGAATTCATCAAATTCCTTTATAGACGGGATCACAGATCTAGTTGCTTGCTCTGGGCTGCGATGAGCTCCAATTGAAAAAGTACGCTTAGTAGTTGAACTAGGAGTCTTGACAGTGTCAGAGACCCTTATCAAATGGACGGGTGTTGTTTCCCTAGTGCTTCTGCTGCAAGTAATAAATAGATTGCAATTTTAACATAAACTATAATCACTAACAAAACATGATTTCAAGTGACATTGTACAAGATTCAATCACCAAAGGGATTATGCCCTCATTTTTATCAAAAAATAATAATTCAATCACCAAATAAACAAATTGAATAATTATTCAGCACATTTCAATGGCATTTGTGATCCAATAAATAGCATCTGAAATGGACATACATATTTCAATGGCTTCATATAAGTATATACTAGTAGTAAAACAAAGTAAAAACAAAAAAATGATAAAATGGTGAAATTTATGCTACTGTAAGAAAGTATCAATACTTTATATCAATAAAGTAACAATAATAATAACCCGGGTTGGTCTGGTGGTATTGGTTTGAGACTTGGGAGTGTGATCCTCCTTAAGGTCTCAGGTTCGGTTTTCCTCAGTGCCAATTTGGGTGGCTAATTTAGCTTCTTCAGAAAAAGTAACAATAATAATAAATAGGGTAAATAGGGTTTTACCCCCTGCAAAATATGCGAATTTTGATTTACCCCCCTGCAAAATATTTTTTTTGGATTCTCCCCCTGTAATAGGAAGATTCTATCAATTTACCCCCTGGTTGTACAACTTGGCATCTGACTAGATATTTTAATGACGTGGCATACTTAGTTGGCTTTTATTTCAATTTTTGTTTATTTAATTAGGGACACATAGATAAATGTTGCTACATAGAGGAAATTAATTTTTTAAGAGAAAAAATAAAAATAAAAATAACAGCAGCACTTAATTCTTTTATTAATTAACAGTTTTGTACTTTTGTTTATCATTGAGTGGATTAAGCTTTGATGATAAACCACAACTTAACCAACCAGCATCTTCAATGGACGCATATCGGCATCAGCTTCACCAACTTCACGCTTTCTAACCACCATTGTTATAGGAAAAATTCCATTGAATTTCTAATCCCAAAATTCAAAAGTTCATCAATATCCATCAAACCACAATATGAACTGGGTATTTTTTTTTTTTTTTTGAATCATAGTATGAACTGAGAAACAAATTACGTCACATGATTGTTATTCAAAGAGAACATTCATCATCACAAGCTTGCAAATTTATTGTAAGAATTCGCATTATTCATCTCAAAAACCCAGATCTTTAAAAAATCCCAAAAATCTTAGATCTGTAAATTTCTTCATCTTCCCCAATACCTCCTCTACATCTCGATCTCGATTTCGATTTTGAATCTCTCGAACTCGACCCCCCTCTCTCGATTCTCTCTCTTTGGATTTGTTGAATTAAAATTGTTTGTTTTTATTTTCTCCATTTTTCTGGGTTTGTTTTGATGTTGAATGTTTATCAGGATTTTGTTGAAAATTCTTGATTTTTTTGTTCTTAATTCTTTTCTTGGGTTATTTTTTATTTTTTTGTTTTTGTTCTCTGAATAGTTGTATCGAAGGAGTAGATTGTTTTCTGAATCTGAGATATTCTAGATTGTTGTTCTTTATTGTTCTAGGTTTTTTTGTTTTTGTTTTTCTGGGATTGCTTTTTATTTTTTCTTTAAATTAATTAAAAATGAATTTAAAAACCAGCTAATAAAATAATATTTATCTAAACCAAAAAAAGAAAAAATAAAGAATAAGCCATGTATGCTTGTCACGTCAGCAAAGAAGAAGATTCCAAATCCAAGTGACAACTGAGGGGGTAAACCAAAGAATCTTCACATAATAGGGGTGTAATTCAATTTTATTTTTTTGCAGGGGAGTAAACCAAAATTCACATATTTTGCAGGGGGTAAAACCCTATTTACCCTAATAAATAATAACAACATGCCACACAACAACAACAACAAAAATTTAACCAATCATGTGGAATATGTTTTTTTTATCATAACTTCAAGTCATTAAGTATGACGTAATCTCAGGATATTAAGCTTAAATACAAAGAAAATCTGATGCATGTGATGGAGATAAAAAAAACAGGAAAAAGAACCCTAATAATAAGAAAAAGTCAAAAGGGAAGATAAATTGTATAATGCAAATGCTGAAATCACTCAAAAAAGAATAATAACAGAGAACGTTAAACTTGAAAACAAAAAACTTTACTCAATTCAATCATCTATCAAAATAATATTCGGGATAAGAAACTAATTGAATTGCACCATGAAGTTTTTCAATTGATAAAAGAAAATTTGTCTCTTTTTTTCGGTGAAAAAAAAAAACATGGTTAACCTAACAAAACATAATGAAACTAGAGAGAAACAAAATTTCCAGAATAAAATCAATGTTCTGGTTTGTCCCACAAATCAAAGTCATAAACTAATCATTAGTCTGACAATTAATAAGAATGATAACAACAACAAAAAAGAGAGAAAAATATTTTTTTTAGCCCTAATATAAAATTTTAGTGAAAAAATCGCAAAAACTAAATCTAAAAAATTGTTGTCACCTTTTATCTATCAAAAATTTAAAAATAAATAAGAGCGGCAAAAAAATAATAATCACAATTGAAATTAATAAAAAAAAATCAGAAAATTAAATTATTAAAATTTGAGAAGAAAGATGAGTACCCACCTCTCTTTACTTTCAAAATCCAAAGCATTTTCTTCAAAGGAAGCATCTTCAACATTAGGACCCTGTTGTGCAGGTTTCTCCTCACTACCACAATCACCATTTGGTGATTTAGGGGTTTGAATTTGGGACTTATTCTTCTTCTTCTTATTAGAATGTTGAGCAATTGGGAGTTTTTGAAGTCGACGACTTCGAAGCTGAAGATAAGAATCGGCAGAAAGAGAAAAGTCATGATTTTGAGTATTTGATTTTTGAAGAGCTTGAGTTTTTGAACGGGTTCGAACACCATAGTAAGTGGTGGTTGTGGTGGTAGTAGTGGTGATTGTGGTGTTGGAATCAACCAAAGCTAATTCAGATTTAGGTTTAGTTCTCTTCATGTATTTTCCCATTGATTATAAAAAGTACAAGATAAAATGGAGAATTTTACAAACCACGCAGAAAACAAAGGAATATAAGAGAAAATGGTTATGGATTTTAAACAGTGAGTGGTTTTGTTTGTTGGAAGAGTGGGAGAAAGGAAAAGAAAGGGTGAAATTATTGTAAGAAAAAGTTATTTTTTTTGGAAAAAGCAAAACGAGAGTGTAAGAAAAAGTTATTAACAATACTTTGGTATTTATGTTATTTATTTGTTATTTTTAATATCATTTAAAATGGAAATTGTTATACTTTTTTTTCATTTATAATTTTTTCCTTGTAAATAAATATGTTATATTCAATATTTTTTTAATGAAGTGCTATGTTTTATTTTTTTTTACTTTTTTTGAGTTTAATTCAACCTTTTTGATGAATCCCTTGTGTTCAATGTTTTTACATTATTATTTTCTATATAAAAAATGTTATTGGATTGTTATTCTTATTAATATTTACTACTTTTGTTCCTTTTTATAAGGAAAATATATATTTTATGCTTCAAAAAAAAAGAGGAAAATATATATCTTATATAAAAAATAATTAATGTATTTAGTCTATCATATAGACCAAATACATCATAATGAATATAAACATTGACTCATCCCTTATAAAAATGAATGCAAATGCTTTATATATATTATTAGTATATATTTTTTTTGTACAGTTACTTAATTATAATTGTCTGATCATTAAAAATGATTAATGTTTGTAAATATTTATTGCTAATTCTCAAATATTAAAAGTCACGTGTATTAAGTGAAATACTTTTTTATGCTATCAATTAATTGTAAGTATGTGATTATTGAGAACATGTTTGATTTTAATTGTAAGAATTTTTTGCTTGTTAGAAATAAGGGTATACAGTTTTTTACCTCCTGCAAAATAAACGAATTTGTTTTTTTGCTGAAATATTTTTTTTATATTTCACCCTTGCAATATGAAGATTCTCTTATTTTACCCCCTGGTTGAACAACTTGGCATCTGACTGTATTATTTAGATGATGTGACACATACACGTGAAATTAATGTATTTTATATTTATTTTTTATTGTCAACTCATTAATGAATGTTGTAATTATTATTTTTTAATTAAAAAAAACTGAAACGAAAGAAAAAAAATAGAAATTGGGGTTGAATGTGTTCATCTTCTTCAACCACAATGGCAGACAATCAACAGAAGGAGGACGGCCAACAGAAGGAGAAAGGGAAGGTGAATGGAGAGATTTTCCACATTCGAGTTAAAGAAGACTCTAATGGTCCTATGAGAATCATGGTTCCCCAACCTCATCGTCAGGAGGGGATAGTTGATAGTAATGTCGATTCTGAAGAGGAAGAGGATGAGGTTGACTTTCCGGCGGTGGAGAAGGAGGTTGATTTCCCGGCGGTGGAGGAGGAGGCGGAGAGAGAGCATGGTGGTAAAGAAGAAAATTTATTAGCATTAATTCCTTGTTTAAACGCTAATAATGTGATTGTCAATGTAACAATTAACGATTATGAAGGGAATAATTATAGGGAGGATAGGGAGGAGCTTTCAAATCAAGTTATTAATCACGCAAATTTGAATTTGAACCAAGAGGTGGTTAGAGATTTTTTGGGGGAGGAAAGATATATTATGGAGTTAAATGCTGAATTTTCGTTGGACCAGGAGGAGGGTGCAAATGGCCCAGCAAATTCCAGCAATTTTCGTCATATTACGCAGGGGGGTGTGAATAGCAGGCCATCAAGTACTGATGATGTGGGTTGTGTTAGCCCGCCCAAAAGCTTTATTGACAAGACTAAATGAGGTATAGAGGTGTTTAAGGGAGGTGTATATCAAAATGGACCAGCTGAGGCTTTTAACAAATTAAAGAGAGGCCCACTTTCTCTCTTTGTTCAAACAAACAACTCAGACGGTGATGCAATTGGCAAAACACATAACGCGATTAATTCTTCTCCAGCCAGAAAACGTCTGAACCCATTGTTCCTCCCTTCGACATCGCTAAGAAAACAAACTCAACTTGTTTCAAGTCTAAAGAATCGTAAATCCTTTGCCGGCGGTTCACGGTCCAGTTCCACAGCTTCTGAAAGTACATCGAAGCGGATTCATGTCGAAAGGGGCTCGCGGTCAAGTTCATCAGGTACAAAAGGTATGGAGCTTGAAACTTGTTCCCGGAATCCAGTGGGCAAGCATAAAAAGGGGTCGACCAAAGAGAATTCCTTATCCTCAGCGGGATCGGTGTTGTGCTGCAGTTCACTAAAATCAGTGGATATTCAAAATTGCAATAAGCAATTTTGGAATAAGTATGAAATTGAAGTTGCTTCCAAGGTGTGGCAAGGGGTGACTGAGTTGGGGGTAGAAGGTGATGAGGAGGTAGAGAATTATGTGGAGAGGTTACTGACCAATGAAAAAAATTATGAGGCTGTCAGAAGACAAAGGGAGCAAAAAATCCAATGTTTACCATGAAGATAATGTCCCTCAATATTCGTGGGTGGGGAAACACTGCTAAACGTCGGCAGATAATCTCATTACTACGTTCAGGTGCGTTTGATATGTGTTTTTTTCAAGAAACTAAGAGGAGTGATTTTGATGACTTTATGATCCATAATCTATGGGGGCACAAGGATGTTGAATGGGTGGCAAAGGCATCCAGTGGTTTGTCAGGAGGATTATTGTCTGTTTGGAATGCTAGTTTATTTGATTTTCAATTCAGCTTCTCAGGTGATGGCTTCTTAGGAATATGTGTGGAGTTGAAGGATAGTCGACTCTACATTGTTAATATTTATTCTCCATATAGTTTGTCTGGCAAAAGAAAACTTTGGAGTGATTTAATCGAGTTTAAGTCAAACAACGAGAAGGGGGAATGGTGCATAGGGGGGATTTCAACGCTATATTGAATTCAGGGGAAAGAAGAGGTTGTAATGGCGAAGGAAATCTTAGTGAAAGGATGGATTTCTCTCATTTTGCCGATTTAATGGAGGTGGTAGATGTACCGGTGTTAGGGAAGCAGTTCTCTTGGTTTAGTAATGACGGTAATGCTATGAGTCGTCTCGATCGTTTCTTGGTATCATAAGGTTTCATTGACAAGGGACATATCTCATGCCAATGGATTGGTGATCGTGATGTTTCGGATCACTGTCCAATTTGGCTGCTTTGTTCTGATGTTAACTGGGGTCCCAAACCATTTAAACTCAATAACTACTGGCTTGATCATCCGTAGTTCATTCCTTTTGTGAAGTCTGTTTAGGAAAGTGTGGATTCGAGAGGTAAAAAAGCGCATGTTTTAAAAGAGAAATTGAAAAAATTGAAGGAGAGACTAAAGGTATGGAATAGAGAGGTCTTCGGCATCATCGATTTAAACATTGATAAAACTGTGAAGGAATTGAATGCAGTGGATGACTTGTCGGCAAAAGGGTTATCGGGTCTGAATGTCAATAATCCTAAGGAGCTGGTGCAGAAGTTTTGGGAGCAGGTTCAACACAAAGAAAGTATCCTTAAACAAAAATTGAGGCTAAAGTGGATCCAAGAAGGAGACGCCAACACTCGGTTTTTTCATGCCAGCATTAAAGGGCGAAGACGCAGAAATCAATTGACGGCTTTGAAAAAGGGCGTCGAGTGGGGTGGATACAATCAAGCAAGAAGTGAAGAATCATTTCTCAAAGAACTTCACTGAGGAATGGGATAATAGACCATGTTGAAGGTGAAAAACACAAGAAGGGGGGTTGAATTGTGTTTTGAAAAATTAATTTTTACTTGAAAGTATATTGAAATGTAGCGGATATGAGAAACTAGACAAAACACAAAACGCAAATGAGACAATGAGAGAGAGAGAGAGAGAGAGAGAGAGAGAGAGAGAGAGAGAGAGAGAGAGAGAGAGAGAGAGAGAGAGAGAGAGAGAGAGAGAAAGCACACACAGAAATTTTATACTGGTTCCTCTCACAAAACGAGAGTAGTCCAGTTGCCTTGCACTTCCAAGGGATTTTACTATAATCACAAAGATTACACAACTAATGCTCAAGCACACAAGCAAGAGACTTCCTTGCTCTAGGTCACACAAGAAAAAGAGACTTCCTTGCTCTAATCACACAAGATCAGAGACTTCCTTGCTTAAGCACACAAGCTTAAGACTTCCTTGCTCAAGTCACACAAGACAAGAGACTTCATTGCTCAAATCACACAAGATAAGAGACTTTACAAACTAACTTAATACACAGATTAAGTAGGACTGAAAGTTCTAAGCAAGACTCTCTAAACACTAAGTTCAGAGTCTACAATATCAAAAGATATTTTACTTAGAAGATTACACAAGAAAGAATAACAACAGTTCACAGCTTGAATACAATTTGAATCTTTCTCTGAGTTCAGATGATCTTCCAGTAGTCTTCTCTCTATCAGGATGTCTTCTATTTATACTCTAGGTATATAGACGTTGAGAAAGGACCATTGGTTGTACACTCTTCTTTTTGTTGACAAGACTGTTGTACTATTTCATTAGTTATGAGCTGTCTTCCTTCAGAGAGTGTTCTTCAGAATCTGATGATATCATTTCTTTGATCTTCTGAAGATGTACGCAAGCTTCAGACTGTGTTTTCTTTCTTTGGCCTCTGAGGACTTCTTCAGAGGCTCTGAAGCTTCTTGCTTCTCAGAGCCTTATCACTTCAGACTGTGTCCTTCAGATGCTCAAATGATGATCTACGTGGATGAGATTTTAATTTGTTCCTGCACACTAGATCATTCATTAGTAATACCAATTGTCCATTTAATACATTGTTATCATCAAAACTTAGGGTGTTTTATAATTAAAACTCATTTTGTTTCAACAATCTCCCCCTTTTTGATGATGACAAACATAAGTATTACATACAATTGTTTGTTGATTAAATTAATTATGTCAACATCAGGTTGTTGAGGTTTGTAAGCTCCCCCTGAGTCTGATAAACCATTAGGGTTAGGTTTGCAAGCTCCCCCTAAGTTTTATCCATAATTAAGTTGAATCAGTATAAGAACAATTTGATAAACTTGATTGTATCTACATACTTAACCCTCAGAGTGTGAGGTTTGCAAGCTCAACTCCTGAGTTTGATAAAAATAACTAAGAGCACAATCTTAACTACCTTCATCTATGCAAACACAGTTAAGTTTATAAACATTTAGCAAAATAAGAAAAAAAATCATATTCTTATTTAAGACAGTCTCAGATTCTTATATGAGTAGATATTAAAAAATACACTACTGACACAATTGTACAACTAAATAATACTCCCCTTTTTGTCATCAGCAAAAAGTTTTAAACAAACAGTGAAAAACAAAAGGTGAAAAACAAGAATCCTAAGGGTGTTTGGACAAGTAGAGAGTGAAAAGTTGCTGAGCCTTCCTTGCAGTTGCCCCTGAGTAGGCTACAAGCTCTAGAAGCTTATCCTCTTGTACATCAAGCATATGTTTTATTATATGTAGAACCCTTGCTGTCAAGTCTGAATTTTCTTCTTCTGACTGTTCATCAACTGGTGCAGAGGTTGGTTGACTTAGACCACTAGGTGAACGAGTCACATGATCATCTGGTACATCAATTCTATCATTTATTGCAACTGCAATATCTAAAAGCATCTCAAGTGATAAAGATTTGTGAGAGTCTGATGGAATTGATTTGGGTTGTTCAGATGATATGTCATTTGGTGGTTCAGAGGTTTCATGGATTGGAGAAACTCTAAAAGATGTCTCTTTCAGAATCTCTTCCTCAGTAAGAATTTTGGGTGATGACTGAGGGATGAATATATTGGATGGATGAGTTGTTTCCTCCTCAGGAATATGCTTAGCTCTGGAAGAAAATTGTGCAAAACTAGCCAAAAGGTCATCAAATGAGGAGTCAGAAGACTCTGACTCAAAGTCTGAAACTTGGACATATTCAGGTTCAGAGGGTGTTGGATAGATGGTATTTAGGGGTTGGACATGTTCTAGGATAAATGCTTCAGATATTTGATTGCAATAATTAAAATAATGATTAGTACCTGTATCTGATCTTTGTCTCTTCTTTCCCCTAGTGGTGCAATGCTTTGTGCGAGATCTTTTGAGAATTTTTGCACTTAGCAAGTCTTTCACAGTAGGTTCTGCAGCCACAGGCTCTTCATCAACTTGCTCTTCAACCATAGTTTCTTCAACCTCCGGATGATCATCCTCTGACCTATTAACTGAAGCTTCTTCCATGGGTGGTTCCTCAACCATTATATCTTCTTCATAGTCACTGAACACCTCTTCCTTAACTGCTCTCATGATTTATGCAAAAGTTGGGTCATCACCTCTTCCAATGTCCTTATGAGTGACTGTGGTTCCTCTTTCATTCATTAATCTCATGTATTCCAAAATGACTTCAGGAGGTTCATTATCAAATATGAAGGCGTCACTTGTAGGCTTGAATTTTGTCTTATTTATCAGAAGAGGGTTTTGAGGATAAATAAGCTTACCTGATTTCCTTAAACGCAGACTCACCAAGACTTTAGCATCAAGAATGGGTGCTCTAACTTGTTCAAGGTCTTCAGACACCCCAGCAAGCATGAATCTATCAGGAAGACCAAGTTGCTCAAAGATGGAGCTTAAGAGCCTTGGATGAGAGATCAACTTGGAAGGATTGTCAAACTTCTGAGCCTCACAAATTGTCTCACATAGATGTTGAAAGATGTAAGCAGGTAGATTCATTTTCCTTTTTGTGGAGAGGAAGTAGATAAAGTGTCTCTGATCCCAATTCAGAGAATCACTGCCAGTATCCCTTGGGAGAAATGATGAGAATACAATCTTAGCAAGAACCTTTTCGCGATCATTCAGATGACTGACTTTATTTGACAACTTCTGATCCTTGAAACAAAGTCTGACCATATCATTGAGGAGCACTGACTTTCTTCTAGAAGCTGCAGTATAGAGCCTTATCATTCCAGTGTTGGGAAGATTCATCATCTTGGCCAAATTGCTTCTTGTCAAAGTGACTGGAAAACCTCCAACACTAGAGCGAATCTCTGTTTCAGTAAATTTCCTAAGACCCAATTCCTCCCTTGATTTTCCTTTATTTTCACTTGGGTTCTGAGCAATTACTCTTTGAAGTTCAGCATTAGCATCTACCAAAGTCACAACTTCACTCTTTCTCCAGAAGTCAAACACTAAATTGGAGTAGATAGGTCCATTAAGCATATCCAAGTAGTGCCCCCAGCCTTGTTCAGTGAAGAATTCCTTGTATTCATGTCCATTGACTTTTAAGGCCTCAAAGTCTATTGGTCTTTCCATAACCAATTTACTTTCTTCAAAACGAAGATCCATAGTGGCATCTTTAAGATAGGAGTCCTGAGCATAGATGTTTATTGGAATGTCCTCTGGGAATCTTGGTACAGAAGATGAACTTGCCATTGTTGAGGTTAACGAACAGGGTTTTGCTAATATGAGGGAGGATGAAAGTGTTCTGGGTTTTAGAAGAAATGTGTGGGATGTGAAAGTGAACTTGTGCGAAAATGAGTAAAGTGATTTTGAAAAACTCTTGTAAAAACAATGATGAGGGAGTACATTCGTTGCAATAAAGAATTTCGTCATAAACTGCCTTCACTCTAACCAATCACAGACTGAGAGTAAAGACAAAGTAATTGACACGTGTACTCCACATGGTTAAACACTTCAGAGTTTAAAGATTTTCAGCGTCTGAAGACCTTTCAGAGTTCAGAGGCTGAATACACAATTTTGTTATTCAGAGCTTGATGTCTTCAGAGACTAAAGTCATGTTCAGATGCCTTTTGATAAAGTCTAATCTTTCAACTGCTAAGGGTTTTGTAAATATATCAGCCCATTGTCTTTCAGTTTCAATGTATTGAATATTTACACTACCCTTCTGAACAAGGTCTCTTATAAAATGATGTTTAATTTCAATATGTTTAGCTCTTGAATGCAAAATTGGGTTTTTAGAAAGTTGAATAGCTGCAGTGTTATCACAGAAAAGTGGAATATTGTGGCTATTAACTTTGTAATCCTCTAACTGATATCTCATCCAGAGTAGTTGTGTACAACACTTGGCTGCTGATATGTATTCTGCTTCTGATGTAGACAAAGCTATAGTAGTTTGTCTTTTGCTAGCCCAAGATATGAGATTTTCTCCCACAAATTGACAATTGCCACTTGTGGATTTCCTCTCTATCTTGTCTCCAGCAAAGTCAGCATCACAGAATCCTATCAACTTATAATCATTTGTTTTCTTATAAAATAATCCAAGATTTGTGGTTCCCTTCAGATATCTAAAGATTCTCTTTACAGCAGTAAGATGAGATTCTCTAGGATATTATTGGAATCTAGCACACAAACATACACTAAATAAAATATCAGGCCTTGATGCAGTTAGGTAAAGTAAAGAACCTATCATACCTCTGTATAGCTTCTGATCTACTTTGCCTTCTGAATCATCCTTGCTGAGACTACTTGTTGGATGCATTGGTGTTGTCATTGGCTTGCAATCTTCCATGTTGAATTTCTTCAGCAGCTCCTTTGTATATTTGGTCTGATGATTGTAGGTTCCATCTTTGTTTTGGTTGATTTGAATTCCCAGAAAGAATTTCAGCACTCCCATCATGCTCATTTCAAATTCTTCCTGCATAATCTTAGAAAATTCTTTGCACAAAGATGGATTAGCAGATCCAAAAATAATATCATCAACATAAATTTGAATAATTAGAATGTCATTCTTAAATGTTTTACTAAAGAGAGTATTGTCAACTTGACCTTTTTGAAAACCTTTTTCAACTAAGAAATTGCTCAGTCTTTCATACCAAGCTCTGGGAGCTTGTTTCAGACCATAAAGAGATTTCTTTAACTTAAAAACATGGTCAGGATGTGAATCATCCTCAAAACTAGGAGGTTGTCTGACATATACTTCTTCAGAGATGTAACCATTTAAGAATGCACTTTTAACATACATTTGATATAAAACAATATTATGATGATTTGCATAGGAAAGAAGTAATCTAATAGCTTCAAGTCTAGCAACTGGAGCAAATGTTTCAGTGTAGTCAATCCCTTATTGTTGACTATACCCTTGAGCTACTAGTCTTGCCTTATTACGAACAGCCACTCCTTGTTCATTTAACTTGTTTCTGTAGACCCATTTTGTTCCAATGATATTCTTCTTAGAAGGTTTGGGTACTAAGCTCCATACTTCATTTCTTTCAAACTGGTTTAGCTCTTCTTGCATTGCTACAATCCATGCATCATCAGCTAGTGCTTCATCAGTTGAACTTGGTTCCACTAAGGAGATCAATCCAATTAATGAGTCTTCATTTCTGAAGCTTGATCTGGTTTTCCTTGGACTGTCCTTGTTTCCCAAGATTAGCTCTTCTGGATGAGAGGATTTGTATTTGAAAGAATGTTTTGATTGTTCAACTCTGCTTGGACTGCTTCTGATAAATTCTGATGCTTGGTGATCTTCAGAGTCCAAGGTTTCAGGAGTTGAATTTGTTTCTTCAGAGGTTGGTTGAGATGGTCCTGATGTATCTTCGGGTTCTGATTCTTCATCATCTGATAGTTGTATATCTGCAAAGTTCTCAACTAGCTCTGACAATTTGTTAGGCTGCTTGTCATCAAATTTTCTGTGCATACTTTTGGAGTAAGCCCTAAAAGCCAATCTATTTGATATCATTTGCTTTTGTATTGTGACATGATTTATATATATTAAATATATATAATAAGGCATTTCTTTATTATGTTTGTTTTCCAAAATAATAAAGTCCCTAGAATAGATTGTTCATGTAATGAAACATTAAGTGAGACTTAATCGTGAGATTACATTAACTTAAGAACACTATTCTTAAAGTATCAGTAGTCAAGCTTTAATATGAAATGGGATAACATTAAAGCATAGAGACTATTATGTTGGTAGACTGATGATCACGTCTCACTGATCATAGATAATGAGTTATCAAGTCTTCACATAGATATAAATGTTAAGGGTAACTTTATATCGGATTGACCCACCATGAGAATACTGCATAGAATGTTATGAAATGTCATAAGTTATTCTCATAGTGATAAAATGTGCATTCCATCCTTCTACCTGAAACCACTGTGTACCCTAGATGTAGGAGTGTAATACATTGTTGCCATTCAAACGTTATCCGTAACTGGATAACTATAAAGTTGGTTGATGGGTATCCCACGAATCATGCTGAGGGACATGAGTGACCTAGATGGGATTTGTCCCTCCTACATAACGGGAGATATGTCTATGGGCCCAATATTGAACTAGACAAGGATGACATACTATGCCTTGTGTTCAATATAGACATGAGGACAAAAGGGTAATTATGCACAAGATGTTTATCACAGAAAGGTTAGTCAGATCACATGACATTCTTATAACTTGGGTAACAGTGATGTGTTGCTAGATACCGCTCACTGTTTATAATATTAAGATAAATATTATTGCCAACGTTATAAGAACCTACAGGGTCACACACATAAGGACAGGTAAAACGGGAAAAATAAGTAAGACTTATTGCGGGGGTGCAATTAGTGAAAAACGAATATTGGGCTTAAGAAGTCCAAATTCGTGTGAACTGAAGCTCACATAAGAAACTCTATAAATAGAGCCTTATGAAGTTCAGTCTCTCACACTTTTGGAGAAATTCTGAATTTCTCTAAACCCTAATTCGTATTTGGGAAATTCTGAATTTCTCTAAACCCTAATCCGCTCAAGTTCCCTCATTCTTCATCCAAGAACGGCTAGCACCGAAGGTTGAAGGTTCCTGTTCGTGTGGATTAAGTGGAGGCGCTGCAATTGTGGTGCTCGTGATCGATTGAAGGTTCTTGTTCGTGATCATACGGTGTTTCTTGTTCGTGATCGAAAGGCAGTTCGTGTTCGTGATCGTAAGCAGTTTCTGTTCGTGATCGAAAGCTCCTTGTTCGCGAAAGAAAGCATCAGTTCTTCAAGGTAACAATATATTCTTGACCATGATCTTTCACATGGATCCATTGAAGGAAAATAAATTTTAAAATCCGTTGCGTTTTATCTTTGATAAACAGTTACGTTTTCCTTCACATACTTTCTTCCACTGTATGAGTTTTAGAATTATACACTCTGTATGCTTTTGAGCATTCAGAGTATCCAATAAAGATAGCCTTATAAGCTTTATAATCAAATTTCTTCAGATGAACTTTTGTATTCAGAATGTAACATGTACAACCAAATTGATGAAAATAGGATACACTAGGTTTCTTTCCCTTAAATAGTTCATATGCTGTCTTATTCAAAATAGGTCTAATATAAATTCTATTTTGAACATAACATGCTGTGTTTACAGCCTCTGCCCACAGATACTTAGCAATGTTTGTCTCATGCATCATGGTTCTGGCCATTTCTTGCAGAGTTCTATTCTTTCTCTCTACAACTCCATTTTGTTGTGGAGTTCTAGGAGAAGAAAACTCATGTAAGATGCCATATGTTTCACAAAAATTTTCATACATTTCATTTTCAAATTCACCACCATGACCACTTCTAACTTTTAAAATATGTAAACCTTTTTCTTTTTGTATCTGTGTGCAGAAACTGCTAAAGACATCATATGCATCATCCTTATTTCTGAGGAATTTAACCCAAGTCCATCTACTGTAATCATCAACAATGACTAGTCCATATTTCTTCCCATTGATTGAGGCTGTACTCACAGGACCAAACAAATCAATGTGAAGCAGCTCTAAGGGCCTAGAGGTAGAGACAACATGTTTAGGTTTAAAAGAAGTTTTCACGCTCTTTCCTATTTGGCAGGATCCACAAAGAACATCTGAGTGATAGTGTAGCTTAGGTAGGCCTCTGACAAGGTCAAGTTTGCTAAGGTTAGAGATTAACCTTCAGTTAGCATGGCCTAACCTCTTATGCCATACCCATTTCTCTTCACTCAAAGTTAGCAAGCATTTTATTTCTTGGTCTGCCAAATCAGAAAGGTTTACTTTAAATACATTGCCCATTCTCTTGCCTTTGAACACTATGGACTTGTCAGATTCTCTAATTACAGTACATAGCCCTTTATCAAAGTTAACCACAAACCCATTGTCACAAAATTGACTGATGCTAAATAGGTTGCGTTTAAGTTCATCTATAAACCAAACATTATTATTTAAAAGGGATGAGTTACCTACAATACATGTACCTTTGATCTTGCCTTTTTGGTTTCCTCCAAAGCCAACTGTTCCACCATCTTCAAGTTTCAATGATGTGATCAATTTCTTATTACCAGTCATGTGCCTTGAACATCCACTATCCAGATACCATGATTGATTACCATTTTCTTTCAGTCTGGATAGCAATAGAATAAACAAGGTCAATCATTGTAATAATATCCTTCACATTCATTGTGAAGTTCTCTCCAATAATCATTTGCTTTGTCCACTTCAGCAGCTTTGGAAGTAAAGTAATGTTTTGGAACATAAGCTTTTCTTCCACAGCTGATCACTTGCTTCCATTCATCTGATTTGAAATGGTTTTTCCTACAATGAAAATCTGAATAGTAGACAATTTTACACTTTGGTACCCATTGTTTTCTGGGTTCAGTTTGGTTAGTTTTATAACCTTTAGTTCTTCCTTGCCTCTGTGAAAAGTTTTGTGGACTATTAAAGAATTTCCTTTGAAAATTTGGTCTTTGAAAATTGACCCTCTTAGTCCATTGATTTTGAAATCTAGCCTTTGATCGATAATCACTATAGGACCTAGGTTGCTTTTCTAATCTAGGATTAGTTTTGCTTACCAGAGTCTTATGTTGATTATTTATCATCAGCTTGGTTTGTTTTAGAGTCTGATTGGATGAGCTTCTGAGTCCCAAAGTTTTCAGAGTCTTAGACTTGATAGTCTCAGGTTCTGAATACTTAGGTCCTGAGTTGCTCTCTTTGAGGTTCTGAGAAACAACCTCTGATGTAACTTCAGAGCTTGTCTTGCAGACCCCAGAGATACCTTCAGAGTCTGAAACAGCCATATCTTTGCCTTTGTTTTTCTCAGGCACAAAGGTTGAATAAAGATTATCAGGAATATTATTTAAACAAATATAAGGATTTTGTTTCCCATATGATTTACCATATGAGTAACCAATTCCTTCACCTACATTTTTACAAACATTATAAATCATAGACGCCATTTTACTTTTGTTGACGTTCTGATGAACAAACTCCTGAAGAGCAACCTCATACTCATCAATAGGTTTGTTACATCTTGTGCACTCATTTTCAAGTTCGTCAATTTTGATTAAAGAATTTTTATATAGAACTTGAAAATGTTCAGCTTTCTTTGCTAACTCATCCTTTTGTGTTTTTAAAAGTTTTAGTTTAGAGGATGATTCAGCAAACTTGCTTAAAGACATACCCAGGTAGGTTAAGAGTTGTTCTTTAGAATAATTTAAAAATACCTGTTCAGATTCATCAGAGTCTGATCCATCAGAGTCTGATCCTTCAGAGTCTCCATCAGCTGTAGCCATCAGAGCCACATTTGATTCTTCATCATCACTGTCTAAGGATGTTTCCAGGTCTTCAAACGTTGCCATTAAGCTCTTCTGGAATCTCCTCTTGTAGCTCTCTCTCTTGCTACTGAACTTCTTGTTCTTGTCCTTTGATGATGCTTTAGGACATTCAGCAATGAAATGTCCTGGTTTGTTACACTTGAAGCAATTCTTCTATTCTCTACTGGGAGTATTCCTTGAACTATTTCCTTTATGACTCTTGCTCATCCTTGCCCATTTTTGAAAGTTTCTGGTGAACATAGCAAATTCTTCATCTTCTTGATCATCTGAAGAAGAGTCCTCCTCAACCTACAGAGTTTTAGCCTTGAAAGCTTTTGAAGATTTCTTGGTTGAAGTTAATGTTACTGATCTTTCTTTCTTCTTCACTGCATCAGCATTCAATACCATCTCATGGCTCTTGAGATTGCTGATGAGTGATTCAAGAGATATTTTCTCAAGATCCTTAGCTTCCTCAATAGATGTGACCTTAGGTCTCCATTTGTCAGTCAAGCTGTTCAGGATCTTCCATACATGATCAGAGGTTGTATAACTTTTCTTTAGAATCCTGAGATTAGACACAAGAGTCTGAAATCTAGAAAACATGGTCTCAATGTCTTCATCAGGTTTCATGGTAAAAAGCTCATACTGCTGAACCAGTAGTCTTGCTTTGGCATTCTGAACTTGCCTATTACCATCATAGTTTGAGCAGAGAGAGTCATACATAGCTTTAGCTGTAGATCTATCCATTATTTTGGTATATTCATCATGAGATATTGCTGACATCATGATTTGTTTGACTTTGTTGTGTTTAGAAAACATCTTCTTGTTTTCAGCAGATAGAGCTCTTTTCTGAGCTATAGTATGTTGGAACAAAATATGTGTTAATACACACCCTTAAGTTTTGATGATAACAAAGTATTAAATGGACAATTGATGGTACTAATGTTTAAATTAAGTGCAGGAGAATTCAACGTTTAATCAAGAGCACACTTAATTTAAACTCTGATGAAACCAATGGAAGTCTGAATAATTAGACTCTGAAAGAGTTCAGATGCTACAATGTGGTCAGAAGCTATACAAAGTTCAGAAGCTCAAAGTAGATCAGAATGTCTGAAGCTGTTCAGGAACTCAGAGGAGTTTAGAAGCTCAAGGATGTTCAGAGGCCTACAAGAGTTTAGAGGCTATCTGCTAGTCATGAGTCATTCAGAGGATGAAGACGTTCAGAAGCTGAATTGCGAAGGACTATCAGAGGCCAACCATTCAAAGACCAATCAGACTCCAAGTTATCAAAGGTTCATCAGAAGCAAAGGAATTCCCAGTCATCAGAGGGCTACATCAACTACAACTTATCAAGCCTGATGACTTGTTCTAAGGTCAACTAAATTGCAACGGTCACAAAGGATGTGATCCCTTTCTCTAGGAGCTAGTTGTACCTTATAACTGTACTATTGGACAAACAGCAAAGGTGAAGCTTCTCTGCAAAGGAAGACGTGGCTTTACTCAACGGATCTTCAAAGACTACAGCTGTCCAATTTACAACGGGAATTTGTCCAATGTCTCAATGTCTTTCTCAACTCATATAAATATGTCAAAGAAAGAATTGATGACTAGTGCCTTCATTAGATAAAATCTCTCAGAAGAAAGTGAGAATTTTCATTGTAATAGATAATATCTCTCAAATGAAGTGAGCATAGAAACTAACTAGAGCCTCTGAAGTTATTATGTTTGTAATAAGTTTAAGCTCATAAGTTAGTAGTAAGTCTTCTGCTTAGTGTAGAAGCAAGAAAGTCTTCTGCTTAGTGTAGAAGCACGTAAGTCTCAATCTTAGTGATTAGAGCAATGAAGTCTTGAGCCTGAGTGCTTGAGCAAGGAAGCCTCTGATCTTGTGTGATCAGAGCAAGGAAGTCTCTCTGTCTTGTGTGACTTAGAGCAGGAAGTCTCAAGCTTGTGTGCTTGAGCAAGGAAGTCTTTGATCTTGTGTGATCAGAGCAAGGAAGTCTCTATGTCTTGTGTGACTAAGAGCAGGAAGTCTTGAGCTTGTGTGCTTGAGAAACTATTGTAATCCGAGTGATTATAGTGAAACTCTCTTGGAAACAAGGGGATTGGAGTACTCTCAATTTGTGAAGGGAACCAGTATAAATTGTTGTGTGTTCTTCTCTCTCTCACTCTCTCATTTACTCCTTCATCATTCATAACGCCATAAGGTAATTGTGTGAATAATCCGCTGTGCTTTAAAGACTCTGAAAAGGTTTAAATATCTTGGAAAGTTTTTAAATATCCAAAACACAATTCAACCCCGCCCCCCTTCTTGTGTTTTCTCCACGCACCTTCATAGTAATCTTACCATCAGGACCTATTCCATCAATTCCATTTACATAGTGGTAAATGCTATCTTTCCACCATTCAAATCTTAGAGCATCACCAATAAAGATTGGAACCTTTTTATTGCTGGAATCATGATTAGACGCTGAAGAGGTAGAAGTCATGTTGTCGTAGGTGTATTGAACTTGAGATAGATCTGAAGCAGTAGACGTAGGTATATATGTGGCTTCCCCAGACATACAGTGTTTTTCAAAGATCTTTTACTGTCTCACTGTGAAGTGATTAAAAAACAGAACCGGAGCTCTTGATACCAATTGAAGGTGAAAAACACAAGAAGGGGGGTTGAATTGTGTTTTGAAAAATTAATTCTTTTACTTGAAAGTAGATTGAAATGCAGCGGATATGAGAAACTAGACAAAACACAAAACGCAAATGAGACAATGAGAGAGAGAGAGAGAGAGAAAGCACACACATAAATTTTATACTGGTTCCTCTCACAAAACGAGAGTAGTCAAGTCCCCTTGCACTTTGATAACTTCATGAAAGCATCTCAAAAAGCAGCACATTTCAAGCCAGTTTGTATAGTGTTAGCAAGTTTAGAAGTATTATCAAGAGAAGAAAGGCCATGTATGAAGTTAGTGACTTGGAACACAAGAAAGGAAGAAATGGTTGTTACAAGAGGTTGCTGACATCTGCGCGCCGCGCCAGAGGTTGCTGCGTGCCGCGCAGAGCTGACAGATGAAGATGACCAAGTCTTGATACCTGCGCGTCGCGCAGAGGATGCCACGCGCCACGCAGGGTTGTTTGTGAATGCTCAGAGTTTGGGTCTGATGCTGGCACGTCGCGCAGCTTCAACTCGCGCGTCGCGCAGTTGCATCGTTCATCCCACGCGTCACGCAGCTTCATCCCACGTGACGCGCAGTGAAGAATAACTGCCTGCGCGCCGTGCAGGTGGGCTCACGCGCCGCGCAGGGGCGAATATTATATATATCCAAGTCATTTTCCTGGAGAAAGGTTGGACAGTTGGTGACGAAAATTGAAGTTGAAGCTGAAGTGGTCCTGGATTCAAGAAGATTGAAGATTGGAGCTACTTCCACACTTTGATCATGAACTCTTTGATTCATCTCCATGTAATCTTGGTCTTTACTATGGATTTCTAGATAATTAGATTGGATTCTTAGGGAATTATCATGTTATTAGTTTGACTATGTGAGTTGAGTTAGTATTGTATGAATCATGGTTTAATTTCAATCAATTATCCTTTGTGTTTAATGCTTCACATAATTAGGCCAATTATGTGATTGATCGAATAGATTTGCTTTATCATGAGAGTGAAAATGAATCTAGGAAATAGGGATGATTGAACAATTGCTATCATTTTAGAGATATTAGATTAGTAATTGGGATCATTGGATTATGTGTGAAAAACCTCATTAAATCACTACTCATCTAAGAGATTAGAGAGTGGTGATGGAATGAGAGGATCATATTACCAAGAAATTGGATATGATCAGTTTTGATTAATTCATCTTGAAATTAAATTGTGTTATTCATGTATACGAAATTCAATTCACCAAGCTAATTGCATTGATATGAACCGAAGGAATCCAATCGCTTCACAAACTGTTTTCTAAAGTCTTTTTAGCAAGTTTAATACAACAAAATCTCCCCCCAATATATGTTACAAATATGGAATTTAGCATTAATTTCCTAGTTTAGTTGATTACCACAATCCTTGTGGTTCGATATCCCTTTAAATCCTATAACTTGATAGTTCGTGCACTTGCGAGAATTAAATCATCAAGTTTTTGGCGCCGTTGCCGGGGATTGTTGAGTAATCAACAAGGCAATAGGCTAGTGCTACAATTCAGTTTTTAGTTTGATTTGTTAGATATTCAAAACAGAAAAATTTATTTCTCATTTGTTTCTATTATTTTTGTGTGGAATAGGTGCTTTTGATTGTGTGCTTGTGATTGTGTATGCTAGGTACCAGCTCTTCCGGATTGCTATTTGATCCGGAGATTGAAAAGACAGCGCGAGCCAATCGCAAAGCGGTAAGACATGTACAAGCAAATGAAGCATCAAGGCTTCTAGCTAGTGCAAGTCAAGACTATCAAGAGATCCAATCAAACACCGACCAAGAGCCAATTGATATGGCGCAAGAGGAAAACCACATTCCGGTTCCACCACCAAGGAGAACCCTTGGTGACTATGGTCAAAGAAACAATGGAGGAATTGCAAATTTGGGGTTCCAACCGGTAAATCCTGTCACATTTGACATAAAGAACACCGTGATCAACGCATTAAAGGAGGGCCAATATTCAGGGGCGGAGTCTCAATGCCCCAACCTTCATCTAAGTCATTTCTACGATGCGTGTGATTGTACGGATCCACCCGGGATATCGGAATCCGAAAAGAGGTTGAGACTATTCAAATTTTCTCTTACGGGTCGAGCCAAGGATTGGCTCGACACCATCCCTCCGGGTACTATCGCCACTTGGCAAGATCTTGAAAGGAAATTCAAAGACCGATACTTCCCAATTCACAAATTCTTAGAGAGAAGGTCGGAGATTATGAATTTTGAGCAAGGTGACTCAGAGACACTTTATGATGCTTGGGAATGTTTTAAATTGTGCTTGAAAAAGTGCCCTGACCATGGAATAGATGAATTGTAACAAATGCAATACTTTACCCAAGGGCTAAGGCCACAAACTCGTATGTTACTTGATGCTTCAGCCGGTGGTTCATTGAAGAACAAGGACGAAGTGGTGGCTAAGGAGTTAGTGGAGACAATGGCACAAAACGAGTATCGTGCCCAAAACGACCGGGGAGCCAAAAAGAAGGCCGGTACTTGAGCTTGACACCAACAATGCCATCTTAGCTCAAATGAAACTAATGTCAAAAGAGATGGAAGAGTTGAAGAAAGCTAGCTCAAGAGGATCTCAAGCTAGTGTGAACCAATTTGAAGAGGTAAAGTGTGATTTTTGCCGAGGCAGTCATGAGAATGGTAAGTGTTTCCCAGAAGGCTCCGAGCAGGCCAAGTACTTAGCTAATTTCAGAAAAAGTTATCCAAATAATCAAGGCTACGGTTGGGGGAATCAAGGTCAAAATTCAAACTCTAATCCTCCGGCCAGGAAACCATCTCCTATGGAAGAATCAATCAACAAATTCATCCAAGTCACACAAGAGAGCATAGGTGAGTTAAAAACTTCTCAACTCACTATGCAAAAGCACAACGACGCGTCAATTAAAAACTTAGAGACCCAAATGGGACAATTGTCGCATCAATTTTCTGAACTTATGTCTCAAGGAACTTTTGGGGGGAACACCAAAGATAATCCCCTGAATGAGCAATGCAAGACAATTACATTGAGGAACCGGGAGGTACCGTCTCCACAATTGGGAGAGAGTCATAAGAAGAAAGAGAAGACTAAAGTGCAAGAGGGTGAAGTGGAAAAAGAAGAGTTGAGTGAAAAGAAAAATGAGGGTGAAGTTGAAAAGTCCAAGGAGAGTGAGGTAGAAGAATCGGGAGAAAGTGATAATGAGGGTGAAGTTGAAAAATTGAGGGAGAAAAAAGTGAGGAGTGAAGAGGAAAATGTGGTGAAGGAACAAAAGGCTAGGCAAGAAAAAGAAAAAGGAAAAGGGAAGGAATCATCACCAAATATCAAACTTCCCTATCCTAGGAAGAAGAAAGCTAAGGCCAAGGATCATTCACAATTCAAAAAGTTCATGAAACTCCTTAACACTCTTCAACTTAATGTTCCCTTGGTTGAGGCATTGGAGCAAATGCCGCTTTACTCTAAATTTCTCAAAGAGCTTCTCACCAAAAAGAGGAAGCCCTTGGATGATGACACCGTCGACATGACGGAAGAGTGTAGTGCATTGATACAACGCAAGCTCCCGCAAAAGAAGAAGGATCCGGGTAGTTTCACAATTCCATGTTCTATTGGAAATCTTTGCATATGGAGAGCTTTGTGTGATTTGGGGTCAAGCATTAATCTCATGTCTTTGACTATGATGAAGAAGATATCGGGAGCGGTAGCTAAACCGACAAGAATGCAATTATCTTTGGCGGACCGTTCCATTGTGTATCCTTATGGTATTCTTCATGATGTGCTTGTGCGTGTAGGGGAATTTATTTTTCCGGCTGATTTCATCATTATGGATATGGCGGAGGATAGGGAAGTTGAGTCCCTCTTACTTGGAAGACCATTCTTGGCAACCGGGAGAGCTCTTATTGATGTGGAAATGGGAGAGCTCATGCTCCGAACGGATGAAGAAAATATCATGTTCAATGTCTTCGAGGCAATGAAGAGGCATGATGATGAGTCCGATTGTTTTAGAGTAGATGTTATTGAAGAAGTGGTGGAAGATGTCCATGTGGAAGAACAACCCTCACCGCCATTGGAAAGAGTTATTGTGAATTCTATTGAAAAGGTGGAAGATGAGTTTGAAGAAGAAATTGAAGAGTGCCTTAGACAACTTGAGGCAAATCTTGTGGACTCAAATCCAAAAGTGGAAGAGGTGTTGAGTAGTGAAAAAGAAGAAGTTGCTCAAAAGGATGAAGCCAAGACCGTTGAATTGAAGGAACTTTCATCTCACCTAAAGTATGTCTTTTTGGGTGAGAATGGGTCCAACCCGGCGATTATCTCTACCTCGCTCGCTCGCTTGGAGGAATCTAAGTTGCTAAGAGTGTTGAGAGCCAACAAAGAAGCCATGGGCTGGGCTATTTCCGATCTTAAAGGTATAAGTCCTACACTTTGCATGCATAAAATAAAGATGGAGGATGAGTACAAACCCGTTGTGCAACCACAACGGAGATTGAACCCCACAATGAAAGAAGTTGTCAAGAAGGAAGTCCTCAAGCTTCTAGAAGCCGGTATGATATACCCCATATCCGATAGTGAATGGGTGAGTCCGGTGCATGTTGTCCCTAAGAAGGGAGGAATGACGGTTATCCGTAATGACAAAAATGAACTCATACCAACAAGAACGGTAACCGGGTGGAGGATGTGTATCAATTATAGGCGCCTCAACAAGGCCACAAGGAAGGATCACTATCCCTTGCCTTTCATGGATCAAATGTTGGAGAGGCTTGCAGGGCAAGAATATTATTGTTTCTTAGATGGATACTCCGGGTACAATCAAATAGCAGTGGATCCTAGAGACCAAGAGAAGACCGCCTTTACATGCCCTTTTGGCGTGTTCGCATACCGGAGGATGCCGTTTGGGTTATGCAATGCACCGGCAACATTCCAAAGGTGCATGCAAGCAATCTTCTCCGACATGATGGAGGACACATTAGAGGTATTCATGGATGACTTTTCAGTTTTTGGTAAATCATTTGATTCTTGCTTGGACAATTTGAATGCCGTGCTAAAAAGATGCATTGATACTAACCTAATTTTAAATTGGGAAAAGTGTCATTTCATGGTAAAGGAGGGGATTGTGCTTGGTCACAAGGTCTCCTCCAAGGGCATTGAAGTTGACCAAGCTAAGATAGAGGTCATAAAGGAGCTACCTCCTCCTGTCAATGTGAAGGGAGTGAGGAGTTTTTTGGGACATGCCGGTTTCTACCGGAGGTTCATAAAAGATTATTCAAAAATTTCAAAACATTTATGTGCTCTACTTGTCATGTATAGTGAGTTTAAATTTGATGATGCTTGTTTAAATGCTTTTGAGATTTTGAAAGAGAAGTTGGTCTCTACTCCCGTCATAGTCGCTCCACAATGGGATCTACCCTTTGAATTGATGTGTGATGCGAGTGACTATGCCGTGGGAGCGGTTTTAGGCCAACATCGATCGAAATTTTTTCATGCTATATACTATGCGAGCAAGGTCTTAAATGAGAACCAAGTTAACTATACCACCACAGAAAAAGAGTTGCTCGCAATAGTGTTCGCATTGGAAAAATTTCGGTCCTATCTAATTGGGTCCAAAGTTATTGTGTTCACAGATCATGCAGCTCTAAGACACCTTTTGACAAAGAATGAGTCCAAGCCTCGTCTTTTGAGGTGGATTCTTCTCCTTCAAGAATTTGACATTGAAATCAAGGACAAGAAAGGAGTGGAAAATGTGGTGGCCGACCATCTTTCAAGGTTGGAAAACCCTTTGGTCATCACAAAAGAGAAAGTAATTAGTGAGGCATTCCCGGATGAACATTTATTGGCTATCTCCACAAGGCCTTGGTTTGCCGATTTGGCTAACTACAAGGTAAGTGGGGAACTCCCGGAAGACCTCATAAGCCATCAAAGGAAGAAGTTCCTTCATGATTCCAAGTTCTACTTTTGGGATGACCCTTTCCTTTTCAAAGAGGGTCAAGATGGTATCATAAGGAGGTGTGTGGACACCAAGGAGAGCTTAGACATCATGTGGCATTGCCATAACTCACCTTGTGGAGGGCATCATAGTGGACCGAGAACCGCCGCGAAAGTGTTACAATCGGGGTTCTTTTGGCCTACTCTATTCAAAGATTGTGTCGACTATGTGAAGAATTGTGACAAGTGCCAGAGGACCGGCACAATTACAAAGAGGGATGAGATGCCTTTGCAAGGTATGCTAGAAGTTGAACCGTTTGACTGTTGGGGTGTGGACTTCATGGGACCTTTCCCATCGTCTAAGTCTAACCTCTACATTCTTGTGTGTGTGGACTATGTCACGAAATGGGTGGAAGCAATAGCCAGCCCTAAGAATGACGCACACACGGTGGTAAAATTTTTGAAAAAGAACATCTTCTCAAGGTTTGGTGTACCTAGAGTGCTAATTAGCGACGGGGTAAGCATTTCATAAATAAATATCTTGAAAATGTGCTCACCAAGTACAATGTGAAGCACAAAGTTGCTACCCCTTACCACCCGCAAACAAGTGGCTTGGTAGAAGTCTCGAATAGACAAATAAAGCAAATATTGGAGAAAACAGTGGCAAGTTCCCGCAAGGACTGGTCATTGAAACTTGACGATGCTTTACGGGCCTATCGGACTGCCTTCAAGACCCACTTGGGCTTTTCTCCTTACCAACTTGTATATGGGAAAGCATGTCATCTTCCGGTAGAGCTTGAGCACAAAGCTTATTGGGCAACGAAGTTGCTCAACATGGATGAAAGCCTCGCCAGTAGGGAAAGGTTGTTGAAGCTAAACGAGTTGGAAGAGTGGAGGTGTCGGGCATACGAAAATGCGGTCATCTACAAAGCTAGGACTAAAGCTTATCATGATAAAGCTTTGAGGCCTAAGGAATTCCATAAGGGACAACAAGTTCTCCTTTTCAATTCACGATTGAAGTTGTTCCCCGGAAAATTAAAGTCTAGATGGTCGGGACCGTTTGTGATTAAGGAGGTCTCTCCTTATGGCTCGGTTGAAATTTTCAAGCCGGGGGAAGAGGACCAAGGCTTTAAAGTTAATGGCCAAAGGTTAAAGGTGTACCAAGGAGGAGAGTTTCAACGCCACAAGGTGGCCCTTATCTTCCGTGACCTTTGAGGTCATGGGACATCAAGCATCGGGACGTTAAACAAGCGCATAATCTTCGGATTATGGACCGTCAAGCTATTGACGTTAAACGAGCGCTTTTTGGGAGGCAACCCAATTCATATTTTACTGAATAAATGTATTTTGATGAGGTCTTATTTGTGTGTGCAGGTGAACCAGCATGACATGAGAAAAAGGAGGAAGTTTGAAGCAGAAACATCAGGAAAATAAAGCTTCAGAAGCTTGCGCGTCGCGCCATGCCATGGTGCGCGTCACGCCATACTGCCAGAAAAGTGGAGGAGATTCTCAGAGACCTGCGCGTCGCGCAGTGCATACCCACGCGTCGCGCAGGAATGTTCAGCAAACAGGGGAAATCCTCAGATAGTGACGCGTCGCGCAGACCTTGCCACGCGTCGTGCAGCAGGAATTTTGAAAAGTTAGGGTTTAAACGGACACCTGCGCGTCGCGCAGGACTCACTGGCGCGCCGCGCAGGAAACTGGGTTTGCGTGTTTTAAGTGGGGAAACGCAAATTTGAACGCTTTTCCCCAAAATTTTCCAAATTCTCTTCTTCTTCTTCACTTCAATCACGAACCCAACCTACCCAAACATCCATAAACTCACAAAAAGCTTCTTCCATCACCAAATTCACTTCCAAAAACTTCATTCCACTCAATAATTTCATCACCCACACATCCAAAAACCCCAATCTCCCTGACCCTACACAAAAAAGCCACGAATTTCCCCATACCCATCCACTTTCATCTTACCAATTCACAATATGTTGAACAAATTGAGGGGAAAGACCAAGAAAACTGCCGATCCCTCGCAAGAGGAGCCGCTAAAGAGGAGGCTCACAAGAGCCATGTCCAAAGGAGGAGACTCAAGTAGTGGGCAAGCACCACAATCACCACCTTCACCACCTGCACCTCCACAAGAGCCAGAGCGAGAATTGACGTGGGGAGAAAGATTTGTTCAGAATAATCGAGGGTACATGGCTCCGATCTGTGAAAAATTCTTCCGAGACGTCAACCGTGAAAGGTATCTCAAACTCAAATCTTTGAAAATTAATCAAGAGAAATGTTTTAAAGATGGTTTGAGAGAGGTACCGGAATTATGTGGTGAATTAGAGAGGAGGGGTTGGTTACGTTTTAATGAATTGATGGAACGGGGTAAGGTTAAGGCAAATTTGGATATTGTGAGGGAGTTCTATGCGAATGCATTTCAGGGGGATGTGAATCGAAAGGTGTATGTGAGAGGAGTATTAGTTGATTAGTCTGGTGATGCAATTAATAGGTTGTTGAGGACGGTTAGGGTGCAAGAATGTGCTTATATGCCCCTTTTCGATACATGTTCAAGTATGCCTATTCGGGAGAGAAAGGTAATCAGAAGCTTTGTGGGAAGGCCGTTGGCGCCATGGTACAAGTATTACGGAGGGTCGACGCCAACCAAAATTCATATTCACCACTTTAACCCTATTGGCCGTGCTTGGGCCGAATGGGTGATACACAATTTGGCTCCGGTTGCAAATATCACAGAAATTCAGCTGCCAAACGCATTATTGGTGAAAATGATCATGGATCATTCCGACATCGACTTGGGGGAGGTTTTGAGCATGGATATACGGAAGATAGCTAGGGTTGAGCGGCCTTCTGTCCGGTTAGGCCACTGTAACTTGATTTATGCGTTGTGTAAAGCACGTGGTGTGCCGGAGCTAGTGGAGGATGCGGAGATTCAGCCGGTGGCCCCATTGGCACTTAATTACTTCCGTACATTTCATTATAATCCTGTACCGACAATTGAAAGAGAGCAATTTGTGGAAGAGGTTGATCCTGATGAAGAGCATGAAGGTGATGATGAGGAAGATGTTGATGAGTTTTTGAACACTAATGCAAATATGAATGAAGGAGGAGGAGGAGGAGGACAAGAAGATGATGCACTCATGGCTGAGATAGATGGTTTTGTGGGAGAGCAAGAGATTCCGGCACAGCACCAGGAGGCACCTCAAGGTGGGTATCACTACACCCATCATGAGGATGAGTTGGCACGCATGTTGCATGAGCTGGACATATATAGATCGACTGGGGCCACCCATATATACTACAACCAACAAGGGTCGTTGTATCAAGATGCAATGCGGTATAGGGAAGAACATCCCCCACCTTCGGATTACGAGTTGTATCCGACTCGTGGGGAATGGGAAGACTATGTCCACAATGACCGAGAAAGGTATGAAGGGATGATGCGAAGACGTAGTAGAGAATGGGAGAGAAGCTACCTTGCTCATAATCCTCCCACGGGCAACTTTCAACAGTCGGGATATGTGCCTCAAGGTGAGGAAGGACCATCTCATGGGTATGGAGATGCGCAGGAGAACCCAAACATGTTTTGCGACTATTCTGATTTTGGGTTTGGAAATGTTGAGACAAATCCGGATGTTTCTAATCCGTCAAGGACACCGCAATGAGGCGGTTTGTCATTTTCTCTCTCTCCCTTTCTATCTTTTAATTGAAGTGCTGGTAGCCGTATAAATAATTGGAGAATGCTGTTTAATGATTGTGAAGACTGTTTAGATTTATCTAATTTGTGGTCTATGTTGAATATTGTGGAATGAATGAAAACTTTTTGTTATGACAATCTTTTTGGAAATTGCCCTTTTAAGTCAATACTTGTTAGATTTTTGCACAATATGAATGAGTGATATTCTGTATTTAGTTGTGTCTGATATGATTGCTAGCTACGAAAGTGTAGGGGCTCTTATAAATGTTGACCACTCATTAATCCGGCCTAGCCGTGAGTTTTTGAGCCATACACTTATGTTTCCTTGATTATGAGAGTCCACACCTAGCCACATCTCTAGAACTTGCTTGTGTTCTTTTTAATTGGTTGATTGCTAAGATGTATACACGAGGCATGTTGTTTGGTACCTTGGGCCTATTTTCCAGCCACCCTATCTTCATGCTATATCCGTTGCTAACCCCTTCTGAGCCGAAAGAAAAGACGTTTTTGTTGTACATATACCTAATTTTTCTGAAAATTGAAAAAAAGATGATTTTCTTGGAGGCTTAGACACCTAACTAAGTGATTGATGCACTAGGCATGTCACTAAGTTTGGGGTTACTTTTGGGAATAAGCAATCTATTAAGTTTGGGGTGGGGACACTAGAGAACTTTTGAAAAGTATAATGTGATTGAGAAAAGAACCGCTTGTTGTGAAGAAAAAAAAAGTTTTGCAAAAGAAAAGGTCACCATGAAATGAAAAAAAAAACAAAAAGAAGTGAAAAGAAAAAAATATATACAAACAAGACTATGGTGATCCTTTTCATTGTAATGAATTGGGACAAGTGAGGTCCAAAGAAAACACACAAGTGAGTTAAAGAAAAAAAAAAGAGGCAAGTTCTCTAGTTGTATTGTTGACAAGGGTTTTGGTTTCCAATTTTCTTGAATTCGGTGTGTTAAGCTCCAAGTTTTTCTACCTACTATCCTAAAACCACCTACCCTTAACCTAAGTCCCATTATAACCTATAAAGTCCTCTAAATGTGTGTACTCTTATCATGGTGATCGATTTTTGAGAATATTTGCAAGCTTATGGTTGATTGGTTATGATGTGTTGATATGAGTGTACTTACCTTTAAACAGGAGAGGATGTGAGTGTGTGAAGAGATTATGATTGGTCAACATTTATGTGAAACTCTTTGTTTTCTTAGGTAGCAATTATGTGCATGTGAACTATAAATGAATTGATCTTTGAAATGTTGTGTAGGAATCTCTAACTTGTTTGTGCTTAAGGTTGATGGTCAAAAAGGTTGAGATAGGAGTTGGTTTTCATTGAGGCCGCAATATTCCTCGAGGACAAGGAATGAGATAAGTTTGGGGTTGTGATAACTTCATGAAAGCATCTCAAAAAGCAGCACATTTCAAGCCAGTTTGTATAGTGTTAGCAAGTTTAGAAGTATTATCAAGAGAAGAAAGGCCATGTATGAAGTTAGTGACTTGGAACACAAGAAAGGAAGAAATGGTTGTTACAAGAGGTTGCTGACATCTGCGCGCCGCGCCAGAGGTTGCTGCGTGCCGCACAGAGCTGACGGATGAAGATGACCAAGTCCTGATACCTGCGCGTCGCGCAGTTGCATCGTTCATCCCACGCGTCACGTAGCTTCATCCCACGTGACGCGCAGTGAAGAATAACTGCTTGCGCGCCGCGCAGGTGGGCTCACGCGCCGCGCAGGGGCGAATATTATATATATCCAAGTCATTTTCCTGGAGAAAGGTTGGACAGTTGGTGACGAAAATTGAAGTTGAAGCTGAAGTGGTCCTGGATTCAAGAAGATTGAAGATTGGAGCTTCTTCCACACTTTGATCATGAACTCTTTGATTCATCTCCATGTAATCTTGGTCTTTACTATGGATTTCTAGATAATTAGATTGGATTCTTAGGGAATTATCATGTTATTAGTTTGACTATGTGAGTTGAGTTAGTATTGTATGAATCATGGTTTAATTTCAATCAATTATCCTTTGTGTTTAATGCTTCACATAATTAGGCCAATTATGTGATTGATCGAATATATTTGTTTTATCATGAGAGTGAAAATGAATCTAGGAAATAGGGATGATTGAACAATTGCTATCATTTTAGAGATATTAGATTAGTAATTGGGATCATTGGATTATGTGTGAAAAACCTCATTAAATCACTACTCATCTAAGAGATTAGAGAGTGGTGATGGAATGAGAGGATCATATTACCAAGAAATTGGATATGATCAGTTTTGATTAATTCATCTTGAAATTAAATTGTGTTATTCATGTATACGAAATTCAATTCACCAAGCTAATTGCATTGATATGAACCGAAGGAATCCAATCGCTTCACAAACTGTTTTCTAAAGTCTTTTTAGCAAGTTTAATACAACAAAATCTCCCCCCAATATATGTTACAAATATGGAATTTAGCATTAATTGCCTAGTTTAGTTGATTACCACAATCCTCGTGGTTCGATATCCCTTTAAATACTATAACTTGATAGTTCGTGCACTTGCGAGAATTAAATCATCACACTTCCAAGGGATTTTACTATAATCACAAAGATTACACAACTAATGCTCAAGCACACAAGCAAGAGACTTCCTTGCTCTAGGTCACACAAGACAAAGAGACTTCCTTGCTCTAATCACACAAGATCAGAGACTTTCTTGCTTAAGCACACAAGCTTAAGACTTCCTTGCTCAAGTCACACAAGACAAGAGACTTTCTTGCTCAAATCACACAAGATAAGAGACTTTACAAACTAACTTAATACACAAATTAAGTAGGACTGAAAGTTCTAAGCAAGACTCTCTAAACACTAAGTTCAGAGTCTACAATATCAAAAAATATTTTACTTAGAAGATTACACAAGAAAGAATAACAACAGTTCACAGCTTGAATACAATTTGAATCTTTCTCTGAGTTCAGATGATCTTCCAGTAGTCTTCTCTCTATCAGGATGTCTTCTATTTATACTCTAGGTATAAAGACGTTGAGAAAGGACCGTTGGTTGTACACTCTTCTTTTTGTTGACAAGACCGTTGTACTATTTCATTAGTTATGAGCTGTCGTCCTTCAAAGAGTGTTCGTCAGAATCTGATGATATCATTTCTTTGATCTTCTGAAGATGTACGCAAGCTTCAGACTGTGTTTTCTTTCTTTGGCCTCTGAGGACTTCTTCAGAGGCTCTGAAGCTTCTTGCTTCTCAGAGCCTTAACACTTCAGACTGTGTCCTTCAGATGCTCAAATGATGATCTACGTGGATGAGATTTTTACTTTGTTCCTGCACACTAGATCATTCATTAGTAATACCAATTGTCCATTTAATACATTGTTATCATCAAAACTTAGGGTGTTTTATAATTAAAACTCATTTTGTTCCAACACATGTTTACAAGGTATTGATTTTAACATGCTTTCTAATGATGATAATTCTTTTCTGCTGGAACCTTTCGCCGAGGAAGAGGTTAGGGAGATTATATGGAGTTGTGACGGTAATAAGAGTCCGGGTCCGGATGGATTTAATTTGAATTTTTTGAAATCTTGTTGGAATATTGTGAAATCGGATGTGCTGGCCTTTTTAGCTGAATTTCATGCTTATGCTGTGTTACCGAAAGCTATGGCAGCTTCTTTTTTGACTCTCATTCCTAAAAAGGATCATCCACAAGATCTATTCGACTACCGTCCTATTTGTTTGATCGGATGTTTGTACAAAATTCTCTCAAAACTTTTGGCTGCTAGATTAAAAAGAGTTTTGGGGAAATTAATCTCAAATTGTCAATCGGCTTTCCTACCACAAAGACAAATTTTGGATGGTGTTGTAGTGTTAAATGAGATCATAGACCTTGCTACGAGGAGAAAAGATAGTTGCATGTTGTTCAAGGTAGACTTTGAGACAGCTTATGATACAGTCAATTGGGGTTTCCTAGAGCGTATGATGGTGAAAATGGGGTTTGCGGAGGGATGGGTAAAATGGATACGCGCATGCATTTTTGAAAGCTCTATGTCGGTATTAGTCAATGGGAGTCCAACAGGGGATTTTAAAGTTTGTAAAGGTCTTCGCCAGGGTCATCCTCTTTCACCTTTTCTATTTTTAATTGTTGCTGAAGGACTAACAAGAATGATTAGGAGGGCAGTAGAGATTGGCAAATTTCATGGCTATAAAGTTAATCAATCTTTACATGTTCAAATACTTCAATTTGCTGATGATACGATCCTAATGGGAGACGATTCTTGGGAAAATCTGTGGACCATCAAAACTGTGTTAAGAGGCTTCGAATTGGTATCGGGGCTGAAAATTAATTTCACAAAGAGCAAGCTTTGTGGACTTAATGTGGATGATAGGTTTTTGGCAGCAGGAGCCTCCTTTTTGTCTTTTCGATCGGATGCAATTCCTTTTAAATTTTTGGGGATCCCGGTGGGTGCTAATCCAAGAAGACGAGAAACGTGGAGACCGGTGGTGGAGGCAATGTCTAAAAGGTTAAGTAGTTGGAGTGGTCGCCATTTGTCCTATGGTGGTAGAATTACTCTGATAAACTCGGTTCTAGCTAGTCCTCCTTTGTATTTCTTTTCTTTTTTTAAAGCTCTTGTTTGCGTTTTAAAACAACTAGTAAGGATTCAAAGGAACTTTTTTTGGGGTGGCGGTTTGGAAGACAAGAAACTCTGTTGGGTAAAGTGGGAGTAGATTTTTTTTGCCTAAAGATCAAGGTGGTTTAGGTGTAAAAAATATGGAGTTATTTAATTTGGCGTTATTAAGCAAATGGAAATGGAGGTGTGTCATTGAAAGTGATGCGGTGTGGAAGGATGTTTTGCAATTCAGGTATGGCCATTTATCATCTAAACTTCTTCGTGGGGAGTTGTTATCTTGCGGTACCAAAGACTCTATATGGTGGAAAGATTTGGTTAGTGCGGGAGAGTTAATTACTCCAGGATGGTTTAAATCTAATATTAGTTGTTGTGTTGGTAATGGTAAAAATATTGAATTTTGGAACAATAAATGGTTTGGTAATAATACTCTCGGTGAGTTATTTCCTAGTCTCTTCTCAAAGGATGCTGGTAGTGAAGTCATGATAGCTGACAGGTTAAGCAACGGCACAGGTGGCATTATTTGAAGTTGCGTTTGGTGTGAACTGTTATCCCTTCAGGAAGAACAGGAGTTGAATGCTTTAAAGGAGTTGTTGCATGGGTTCTCTCTGAAAACAGACTGTAATGATAAATGGCGATGGGTGTCGGAGTCCAATGGGCTTTTTACGGTAAAGTCTTGTTATAAGCTATTGATACAAAGTGTTCATTGCAATTCTATTCTCTTGGAGTCACTAGTGGCTATTGGAAAGCTTTGGAAGAATGATTTACCGTCAAAGGTGGGAGTGTTTGGATGGCGATTATTGTTAGAGAAGTTACCTACACGAGAGACCTTAGCTCATAGAGGAATTGTAACTTCTAGTATTGATTTAAGTTGTGCTTTCTGTTCTAATTCTTTGGAGGACATTAATCACTTGTTTTTCTTTTGCTGCCATGTGAGAACCATTTGGAAGAAGCTTTATGGTTGGATAGGTTTGTCCTATAATAACCAGGAGGTAGGTTGTCAACATTTTTTGCAATTTGGCTCCACTGTGAATACGAAAAAGGGAATGAAGTTTCGTCATTTACTTTGGTTGGCAACTACATGGTGTATTTGGCGAATGAGAAACAATATTATTTTTAGAGGTGAAATTGCTAATATTCCGGGTATGTTTGAACATATTAGAATTATCTCTTGGTACTGGTTTTCAGGTAGAGCATGACGTCTTTGTCACTGCTCTTTTACGGATTGGTGTAATAACCCCTTAAAATGCTTGAGTAGTTTTTAAGGATGTTTCTTTGTGAATTGTAAGGGTTTGAGTACCCCTTGTACTCCTTATTAATTCCATCTTTGCTTATCAAAAAAAAAAAGAGAGAGGGTTTTTGGAGGATTCAAACATAAAAAGGAAAAGCGAATGAACTAAACCTTCTTGAAAAGGTTGTGAAAGGTAGGATATGAAATAAATCTTAAGTCTCTAACTTGGAACCTTCTTAAGCCTCTCATCAATTTTGACTATGATCTAAACTCCATTCTTGTGAATGCTATAACTTTTTCATTGATCTCGATTTTCTGAACTTCAAATTTGTCCTAATACTTTCTATCTTAGCTTAATTGCTCGAGGACATGCAATGGTTCAAGCATGGGGTATTTGATACCTCTAAAATATGCATAGTTTTAGTAGTCACTTTATTTAATAAACATTGCTTATTGCTTAAGTTATTTGATCTATTTTTCTACAATTCTCTTGTTTTACATTTTGTAGGTCCAAAAGCATGAATAAGTGGAAATGAGCATTTTCTAGGCCCAATTTGATTATTAATAAAAGCATGACATCACATGAGCATTAAGGGACACTTCCTTTACGAAGGGATATCCAAAAGAGAGCTTAAGGAGCTTAAATTCGTGCATTATGGCAAAAGAAGCCATTGCACTTTGCATTAAGGAAGAAAAAAGCGGAAAAAAAATCAAAGGTCTGAAGCCCGTCGCGGTCGTGTCAATCCTCACACAGCTGTGACAGACACCAAAATTAAAGAATCCTCGCCATGAAGCAACTTTCACGGCTGTGGCAATCCCTACATGGCCATGACAGACAGTTATGCAGAGAAACTTTAGTTACAACTCCTTGGTTTCCTTCCCTTTATGATCACAAAGCTCCATTAACCCTTGCTTACCTCATTGCTTGCGATTTTGATCAGATAGAATATATAAAGGCATCAGTTCTCGTGTAAACATCAAGCAAGTTTTGTATCCATTGCAATCATCAAATAAAAGTTCTTGTTATTTTTGTGTCATTGTTATTGTTTTCTTTCACATATTCATAGTGTAGTGTTACCATGTCAAGGTGTGAGTAGTCCACCCACACCTTGAGATCATGGAGAGTAATTCATAGTGTGTGTTTGTGATTCTTTTCTTTGTATGGTTGTTGATTTTGATTACTAAGTGTATCATAGGAAATGGATATGTGTCTTGAAAATCATAAGGTATTGGTAATAATCGAGATTTTGAACCAATACCTCGATCCTCTATTTTCTATGACCAAACATGATGAGATATCACATGCTTTGGGATGTATGGATGTCGAATTCAAGCACTCAGAGCGATTAACAACCGCTGCAACAATGAGTAACTTGTACGAGATGTCTTCACAATATGCAACTTACTTTAAAAAAGGCAAGGATAGAATGGATGGTGTTCAAATCCAAGCACTCGGTGCGATTAACGACCATTTCGATAAAGTAACGTGGGAGAGGATTATGCACAACCTATATCTTTCCTTCAAGGAGGTTCTTGTTCGCTTAAAATGGTGAGTTGTGCAAGTATACACACTATTTTGCAACAAGTAATAAGATAGAGTATCGATCCCACATAAATTGTCTAAGGTGTTGGGTTTTTGAAATTGTCTACATTTTGCAAAAACAAAGATCTGGTTAGATGTAGAGACAAATGGGGCAACATCTGGAACAACATCCTGAAATCAGAAAATATGGACAGTTTGTTACAAGGTTGTTGCGCGCTATATTTGTTAAGTTAATCTCTTTAGCGCTTTACTTGTTCCTCAAGACACGGAGATCGGTTTATTTCCTGAAGATATCTCAAAGTATATCACGCCTATATTTTAGGATTTTGGTTGGATTTGTTTTATTGAATCTTCTCTTATCGGATATGCTTTAATTTTAACTTATTTGTGAAGCCAAATTAAAGGAACTATTGTGGCTGTCTCAGAGCTATATATATTGAAGACCATAGACCTTTTTTATTACTGAAACTCTTGTGAAGAATTGTTTTCTTGTGTCTAGGGTTTTAGCGTGTCCATTGTTATTTGTGAGTCTATCTTGTATCACCTTGATACTTGCTTAGGACTGTGTTCTTGAGTTGTATTCTTTTAATCTACTCTTAAGCTTTTAAGTACGGAGATAGGTATTTGTTTGAAGTGTGTTCTTTGTCAACTGTTATTAAGTGTTCTACGGTTACACTGGGCGTGTGGCTAAGAGGGGAAGGGACGGGGTCTCTGATCTAGGTGGGCCTAGGTTGAAGATAGCACGGGTAGTGACTAGGTGACGAAGTGTAAACGGGTCGTTTACTGATAACTTCTAACTAGTATTATCATAGTGGATTCTCTCCTGGATTGGTATCCCCCAGAGTAGGTCGTGTTATACGCCGAACTGGGTTAACAAACACAGTGTGTTATTTATTTCCAGTTATTTATTGTTTATCATTAATTGCTTCTGCTGTGAACATTGTTGACTCAAAGGCTGCCACATCTGGTACCCCATTTGGACTATGATAGAATTGCAACAATTGGCATCAGAGCAGGCACCCTGTTCTGTCATTAGGGTGAGCTCCAGTGAACGTAATTCTGGTCAATATGGAAAATGAAGGAGGATCTGTGAGTAGGCCACCCTTGTTGGATGGTACTAACTACGATTATTGGAAAGCTCGTATGGAAGCATTCCTGAGATCAATAGATAGCAAGACTTGGAAAGCAATAGTGAATGGATGGGAACACCCTACTGTCACTGACAAAGATGGTAATGTGTCCTTGAAGCCTGAAGAAAAATTGACAAAGGGGGAAGATGAATTGTCCCTTGGGAACTCCATGACCTTGAATGCCCTGTTTAATGGAGTGGATGAAAATATGTTCAGGCTAATAAAACGATGCACTATTGCTAAAGAAGCATGGGAGATTTTGATAACTACTCAGGAGGGTACATCAAAAGTAAAGAACTCCAGATTGCAAATGCTTACTACGAAGTTTGAAAATCTCAGGATGAGAGAAGATGGGAGTGTGCATGACTTTCACATGACTATACTAGACTATGATAATACCTTTGATTCCTTGGGTGAGAAGCTCCCTGAAGAAAGAATGGTAAGGAAGATGTTAAGATCCCTTCCCAAGAAATTTGACATGAAGGTCACAGCAATTGAAGAGTTTAGAGATTTATCTGACGTAAAATTGGATGAGTTGGTGGGATCCCTCCAAACTTATGAGATGTTTGCAAATGAATGTGCTGGAAACAAGAAAAAGAGCATAGCCCTTGTTTCAAATGTTGAAAGTGATGATATACAAGAAATCTAGATACTAATGCAAGCATTACTGAGGCAATGGTTCTTCTAGGAAGACAATTTAACAAAGTGCTAAGAGGAATGGATAGGCGTGGAAAGCTGAATGTGGAGCAGAATGTGCCACACATCTCACTCGACATCAACAAAAATTTCAACACTCAAAGGATACCAAAGCCTGGAGAGAGAGAGGAGGTCAAGGGAAAGGTGTACAATGTCGTGAATGTGAGGGGTATGGGCATATAAGTGCTGAATGTCCAAATTATCTGAAGAAACAAAAGAAATGCGTGACTGCAACATGATCAGAAGAAGATGATGCTGATGATGTTATTAAGAATGAGACTGCTAAACGAATCACTGCCTTAACTGGAACATGTACTTCAGACACAGAATCCAACACTAGAGATGTGACTTATGAAGAGCTAGTTGCATCCTATAGAGATCTATGTCATAGAAGTGCAGAACTATGTAAAAGTCAAGAAAATCAGAATAGGCTCATATTGGAACTTAAATCTGAAAAGAACAAGCATGTGGCCAAGATTTCAGAACTGAATGATGAGGTAATACTACTAAACTCTAAACTTGAGCATATGAAAAAGGAAGTTATAATGATGCATGGTGCTACGGCTACACTAGAAGAACTAATTGAAACACAAGTTCCTGGAAAGAGGACAAAAGGGATTGGTTATGACTACAAAAATCTCAATAAACCTAAGCAATATGATACAGAACTTAAGTTTCTGCCCTTAGAAGGAAACAAAAGGCCCCTAATGCTGAAGCAAAGGCTGCCCCATGCCAAACCACATCCGGGTGTCATAACTAAAAGATCTCAACCTTGGATTTGTCATTATTGTGGTAGGAAAGGACATATAAGACCCTTCTGCTATAAGTTGTATGGGTATCCTAAAAAATCACTGAAGCAAAAACCTAAAGTTGAAGTGGTTGAGACCACGAAGGAGTGGAAGCCCAAGGAGAAGGATGTAAGTTTAATAGCTCATACCTCACTTAGATCATCATCTAAGAAGAATTGTTATTTTGATAGTGGCTGTTCCAGACATATGACTGGAGTAGAAAAATTCCTAATGGACTTGAAGTCTTATTCAACTAGCTATGTGACATTTGGTGATGGAGTAAAAGGTGAGATCGGAGGTATAGGAAGCCTAACCAATAGTGGTTTGCCAAGGCTTGATAATGTGCTTCTTGTGAAAGGATTGACTGCTAATCTAATCAGTATCAGCCAATTATGTGATCAAGGTATGAAAGTAAATTTCACCGAATCTGGGTATTTGATTACAAATGAGAAGGGTGATGTGTTGATGAGAGGTGTAAGGTCCAAAGATAATTGTTACTTGTGGGTTCCTATAGAAACATCTCGTTCATCGTTCAACAATATGAATTTATAGTAGTTATCGCTATGTATGCGTGCAACCACTTTTGGCTCTTTATATTCTTTGCACGCTGATCAAGAAAGAGGGATTGTAACTCAACATATTTCTTTTCTTTGCGCCTTGATTATGTTCTTTTTGGATGGTTTGTTTTGGTGCTTATGTTTCTTTCTCATTTTTTATTTGTGGGCTATGCCCTGGATTTACTATGCACCTATGTGCACTCTACTATTGTGTGATCTACTATCCTATTCTGTGATCGTTTGGTGTTGCCTGTTGATCTTGTCAAATTTGATGGCTAAAAAGGGGGAGTATTGTAATGTGCGTAATTTTGACTGTGTGTTGCATGTGGTGGAAGATGTGTCTACATCTGGATCTACATCTGATGTGTGTATGTGTTGATGAATATCCTATGATGTGATGGGCAGTAGTAGGTAGTGTGTGTGGTACTGATATGCATGATCTAATGTACGGTGTGTAGAGATAATGTTTGCAGATGTATGTTGTGTCGAGGGGGAGTAACACTTATTTGCTATGCATGCTGTAAGGGGGAGCAATCCCAATTTTTGTTGTATGTGTAATATGCACATGTCTAATGGGAGTGAAGGTATCTGATGATTCCCTAACATATATATATTCAGGGGGAGTAAAATTTGTGATAATATCCTGATGTGTATTGATTGAGGGGGAGCAATTTATATTTTATCCAAGATGCTCTACTGAATGTTGCCCCATCCTGGCTATCATCCAATGTTTCTGATTCTGAGTATGTTTGTGTGCTATATATCTGAGAATTTATTTTTCTTAGTTGATTAGGAATTTATTTTTCCTATTTCTCCCAGATGATGGAATTTATTTTTCCTGGTTGTTATGAAGACTCGGATTTCTTTTTGTGAGAATTTATTTTTCTTTTATTTTATGAATCCACTATGAGAGTTTATTTCTCTCTAATGTTGTTCCTTGTGAGACTAGATGTGTTTATTCCGCTGGTGCAATTCTCTGATGTTCATTATGTGATATATATCACTTGAAGTGTAGTTGCTATAATAACCATGTTGTGTTCTATCTTCTTTTCTAGTTGTGTGTTTATGGTGACTTAAAGGAAGACGTGAACTACATGTAACACCCAAACCCGAATTTACAGAAAATGCTAACTTTACAAAAATTCTTTTCAAAAACTCGCAGCGGATACAAGACTTCATTGTTTAAATCAAGACCAAGATACAAAATACTAGTTTGAGTGTTACATTCTCCAAAAATAATACTAGATAATAAAAATAGTATTCATCTGTCTATACAAGAAAGTACTCATTTAATACAACATAAATACATAAAGGACTCGATATACAAGAACCCTTCCCGTGTCCTAATCAGAGCAGAGCTTCACCGACAAATCATACCAAAAACACCTGAGGATCTGAATCGCCCAACGATCCACAAACACACAAAACAAAGAGTTAGATATATATAACCGACACATAATAAATGAAAGCAACGCACTATCATTTATCTCAACAACATCATACATCAACATATACACATATCTCACTCAATTATTCCTCATACTTCATAATCCAACATCAATAACAAGATAAAGACATTTTCACAATTAAATGTACATATATCTATTCACCATTTGTCAACAATCAATAAGAATATATCTCAATTAATACACACTTATCCATTTACCAATCATCAACACATAGCACAATTAAGTGTTCACCTTCCTAATGCAACTAATGTCACCTTCAATGTTATGTTCCTAAACACATCTACATGTGGTACCAAATCACCATCTATATCGGATACAAGCATCCGTTTCACCATCCATTTGACACGACATATGCATGAATGAAGTGTCATCAACAACATGTAATTATAAATATAAAACATCACCAACATTGCATGTAATATTACATGACTTCACCAATTCACCATCCATTTTCTTTGCACACATACAAACACACACACCCATATATTCATTTTCAATTCACCACCCATCATAAATCAAATATACATAGTATATATGTAAATCATAACATCATCATCATTAAATTCATCAATCACACACTCATATATATATATATATATATATATATATATATATATATATATATATATATATATATATAAATCAACACCATCATCATCATCATTGTTGGTGTTTTGTATGTTGGCCTCATTTTGCAAAAACATGCTCAAGCAAGATGTTGGACCAGATGCCGTAGCATATGGGTACAACATCTGTCATGCCGGTATTTAATGCTCTATTTGCGCGCCATATCTTTGAAGATTATCTGAAGCACTATTTTCGCCTTACTTGCTTATCAAGACGCACGCCTTTAAACAAGGGTTTATTAGGCGGCTGGACCAAGAGATACTTTCCAGAAGATGCTACGCCATTTATGGAAACAAGTGATTCTTTCCATTTCATGTGTGCTGGACTTTGCAAAAGGACAGCTGAAGATTAAAGCCCAATATGAAGACTTAGCCCATGCTAACTCAGGTCATAAAAATATGTGAAGACTAAAACCTAAAAGACTACTGAAGCCGTATTTCAAGAATATAGTTTTAGGGTTTGAGTCTTGTTTATTGTAAGCCTTTCTTGTGGATTCTATAACACAAGCTTAGGCCTGTTTGGTTTGTATTTTTGTGAAACTTCTCCCAAGCTTTTAAGCACGGAGATTGTTTGTTTGTTTGGTTAGTGAAACCTCATCGTTTGTTGAACTGTTATAATCACAAGGTTTGTGATAGAAAGGAAGTGAGACGGGGTCTCAAACTTAGGAGTTCCTAGGTTGAGTTAGCACGGGTAGAGTCTAGGAGATAAGTCGTAAACTTGGATGTTTGTTGTGGGCTTAGAACTAGATCTATTATAGTGGATTCCTTCCTGGCTTGGTAGCCCCCAGAGTAGGTCGTTGTTTACGCCGAACTGGGTTAACAATTCTCTGTGTTACTTACTTCTTTGTCTGTTGCTTATACTTGTTGATTATATTCTACTGTGGACATACGCTAGAGCATTTGTCTTAGCATTACAACTGATTACGTACGACAATTGCTATAGCTTCTGTCTTAACATCTGTCCCCAGTAGGTGCTAGAATTTCAATTGGTATCAGAGCAGGCACCCTGTTCTGCGTGGGTGAGGACCAGGGAAGTTACTTTCTGGCATAATGAACAAGGATGGTGGCTATGTCAACAGACCTCCACTTCTAGATGGATCAAACTATGATTACTGGAAAGCCAAAATGGTGGCATTTATTAAATCACTTGATAGCAAATCTTGGAAGGCTATCCTAACGGGATGGGAGCATCCAGTGATATGTGACAAAGATGGTAAAACTACAGGTGAACTAAAACCAGAAGCGGATTGGACCAAGGAAGAGGATGAGCTTGCACATGGTAACTCCAAGGCGCTAAATGCCTTATTCAATGCTGTGGACAACAACATTTTCAAGATGATCAAACAGTGCTCAGTGGCTAAGGAAGCATGGGAAATTCTAATGACTACACATGAAGGCACCGCTAAGGTGAAGAATTCAAGGCTACAGCTTCTGACCGTAAAGTTTGAGAATCTAATGATGGGTGAAGGTCAATCTGTTCATGACTTCCACATGACCATTCTAGATTTTGCAAACAACTTTGATGCTCTAGGAGAAAAGCTAAGCGAGGAAAGAATGGTAAGAAAAATGCTTAGATCTCTTCCTAAGATGTTTGATATGAAAGTCACTACCATAGAAGAAGTACATGATATAAGAGTGATGAGACTTGAAAATTTGGTGGGTTCATTGCTAATCTATGAGCTGGCTGCTAAAGAGAAAACCGAGAAGAGGAAGAAGAGTATAGCTCTTGTAACCAACACCACTGAAAGTGAGGAAGTAGAAAATGGTTTAGAAACTGATGAAAATTTGTCTGAAACTATGGCACATCTAGGCAGGCAGTTCAACAGAATATTAAAGAAGATGGATGGAAGAGGCAGGACAAATGCTAAAGGCAATTTCTCTGATAATAACAGAAAGTTTAATGGTGTAAGAAAATACATACCTGAGGAAAAGGCCAGTACCGGAAAAGGTGTTCAATGTCATGAATGTGAAGGCCATGGACATATTAGAGCTGAATGTCCAACCTTCCTGAAGAAACAGAAGAAGGTTATGGCTGTCACTTGGTCTGATGAAGATGACTCTGAGGATGATGACTACTCTGAGTCTGCAAATCACATTACTGCACTTACTGGAATTATTGAATCTGAATCAGATGATGAAGAATTGACCTTTGATGAACTAGCTGCGTCCTATAAAGCACTGAGTCAGAAGAGTGAAAAGGTTTGTCAGCAGCAACAAAACGTTATAAGTAAATTGCAAGATGAGAAGGTGAAGCATCAGAATAAAATATCTCAACTCACAAAGCAGCTACAATCTGAGAAGGCAAAGCATATGTCCGAGGCTTCTGCTCTTAGAGATGAGGTAACCACATTGAACTATCAGCTGACTAGTTTAAATAAACAGCTTAGACTGCTAAATAATGGAACTGAAAGATTAGATATACTGGTTGAAGGTCAAGTTGCTGGGAAACCTAAGGGTATTGGAGTAGAATATAACTATCCTAAAAAGAAAAATGTTACTTCTACTAGTACATTTGTTCCTGCTAAAGACACTTATGATCCCACTGAAACCAGACAGATGCCATAGCATGTTCAACAACATCAGCCTACCAAAATAATTCCTAAACCTAAGGGATGGATCTGTCATTATTGTGGTAGAAAAGGTCACATCAGACCTTTTTGTTTTAGATTATATGGGTTTCCAAGATGGTATAGTAATCCCAGGTACAAATCTTATTCAAGCAATGCAAAGAAGGAATGGAAACCAAAGGCAAATGATGTTGCTCACATAGCTCATACATCTCTGAGAGTTTCGTCCAGAAATGATTGGTACTTTGATAGTGGTTGCTCAAGACATATGACTGGTGTTGAAAGTTATCTAACCAATGTTAAAGCTTACACTACTAGTTATGTTACTTTTGGTGATGGAGCCAAAGGTCAGATCAAAGGCATTGGAAGTCTCACTGCAAATGGGTTGCCTAAACTTGAGAATGTTCTTTTGGTGGAAGGATTGACTGCAAATCTTATAAGCATCAGTCAATTGTGTGATCAAGGAATGAAGGTGAACTTCACGAAATCTGAATGCACTGTTTCAACTGAAGATGGTGAATCTGTTATGAAAGGAGTCAGGTCTAAAGATAACTGCTATTTATGGATTTCTAAAGAAAGTGCTCAAATTTCCTCCTGTCTCATCACTAGAGAAGATGAAGTCAAATTATGGCATCAAAAGATGGGTCATCTTAATCTAAGGAGTATGAAGAAAGTCATAGCTGAAGATGCAGTAAAAGGAGTACCTAAACTAAAGATTGAAGAAGGAAACATATGTGGTGAATGTCAAATTGGGAAGCAGACAAAGATGCCACACCCGAAGCTGCAGCATCTGACTACTTCAAAGGTGCTTGAATTACTACATATGGACTTGATGGGGCCTATGCAGGTTGAAAATCTAGGAGGAAAGAGATATGCCTTTGTTGTTGTAGATGACTACTCAAGATTCACTTGGATAAATTTTCTCAGAGAAAAGTCAGACACCTTTTGTGCTTTCAAGGATTTGTGTAAACAACGTCAAAGAGAAAAAGATAGTGTCATTGTCAAAATAAGGAGTGACCACGGTAGAGAATTTGAAAACTCAAGATTCTCTGAGTTTTGCACTGCTGAAGGAATAGGACATGAATTTTCTTCACCTATTACACCTCAACAAAATGGTGTAGTTGAAAGAAAGAACAGAACTATACAAGAATGTGCTCGTGTCATGCTACACTCAAAGAAACTGCCTCAACACTTTTGGGCTGAAGCTATGAATACAGCATGTTACATTCTCAATCGTGTCACTTTAAGAGCTGGAACAACTAACACCTTATATGAATTGTGGAAAGGGAGAAAACCTACTATCAAGTATTTTCATGTATTTGGAAGTAAGTGTTACACTCTGATAGATAGAGAACAAAGGAGGAAGATGGATCCAAAGAGTGATGAAGGTATATTCTTGGGTTACTCTACTAACAGCAGAGCCTACAGAGTGTATAACTCTAGAACTCAAGTGATGATGGAATCAATGAATGTTGTGATAGATGATGTAGCATCTGACGCTAAGATAGATGAAAGTCCAGATGCTGAAGCTTTTGAATTCCAGCCTGAAGAAACTGCAAGTGTGGAAGAGCTTGAGGTAACATCTGATAGTCCTATCACTGATAATACTATTGCTCCAGTTAGTAAAGGACCATCTATCAGAGTCCAGAAAAATCATCCCAAGGACCTGATCATAGGCAATCCAGATGAAGGTATCACCACAAGAAGAAATCAAGATATAATCTCTAACTCTTGCTTTGTGTCAAAAATAGAACCAAAGAATGTCAAAGAGGCTCTCACTGACAATTATTGGATCAGTGCCATGCAAGAAGAATTGAACCAGTTTGAAAGAAGTGAGGTTTGGGATCTAGTTCCTAGACCAAAAGGGTTGAATGTAATAGGTACTAAATGGGTTTATAAAAATAAATCTGATGAAAATGGAACTATTACAAGAAACAAGGCGAGGCTTGTGGCACAGGGATACACTCAGGTGGAAGGTTTAGACTTTGATGAGACCTTCGCCCCAGTTGCTAGATTAGAATCTATACGGTTGTTACTTGGTGTTGCATGTGTTCTGAAATTCAAACTGTTTCAGATGGATGTTAAGAGTGCTTTTCTCAATGGATACTTAAATGAAGAGGTGTATGTGGAACAACCAAAAGGCTTTGTGAATCCAGATCTTCCTGATCATGTCTACAAGTTGAAGAAAGCTTTATATGGATTGAAACAAGCCCCTAGGGCTTGGTATGAGAGATTGACTGAATTTCTTGTCAATCATGGATACAGGAAAGGAGGACATGATAAAACTCTGTTTGTAAAAGAAGAACATGGTAAACTAATGTTAGCACAAATTTATGTTGATGACATAGTATTTGGCGGGATGTCAAGTCAGATGGTGGAGCATTTTATCAAACAGATGTAGTCAGAGTTTGAGATGAGTTTAGTTGGGGAATTAACATTTTTTCTTGGACTTCAAGTGAAGCAAATGGATGAGACAATATTTATCTCTCAGAGTAAGTATGCAAAAAATATTGTCAAGAAGTTTGGTATGGATACCGCTACTCACAAAAGGACTCCAGCACCTACTCATTTAAAGTTGACAAAAGATGAGAAGGGTGTTAGTGTTGATCAGAGTCTCTACAGAAGTATGATAGGGAGTCTCCTATATCTTACAGCTAGTAGACCTGATATTAGCTTCGCAGTGGGTGTATGTGCAAGATATCAAGTTGATCCTAAGATGAGTCATTTAACTCAAGTGAAAAGAATCCTCAAGTATGTTAACGGCACATGTGACTACGGCATGATGTACTCACAAAGTGACAATTCTCAACTCATTGGGTATTGTGATGCAGATTGGGCTGGCAGTGCCGATGACAGAAAAAGCACTTCTGGTGGTTGTTTCTTCTTGGGAGAAAATTTGATATCATGGTTCAGTAAGAAACAGAATTGTGTGTCTCTCTCAACTGCTGAAGCTGAATACATTGCAGTTGGGAGTAGTTGTTCACAACTTGTCTGGATGAGACAGATGCTAAGGGAGTATAATGTTGAGCAAGATGCTATGGCATTGTACTGTGATAATCTGAGTGCAATCAATATCTCAAAAAATCCTATACAACACAGTAGGACAAAGCACATAGACATTCGTCATCACTTTATCAGAGATTTAGTAGAAGAGAATGTGGTGGTTTTAAAACATGTTGCTACTGAAGAACAGCTCGCAGATATATTTACGAAAGCACTAGATGCTAACCAATTTGAGAAGCTAAGAGGCAAATTGGGAATTTGCCTGCATGAGGATTTGTAGCAGTTAATGTCTGAAAAGCGTGCAGCAGTTATTTTCTCTCTCTACTCTTATGTTGCGCACGCTAATTTAGGGAAAGTCTTAAAAACTTCCCTTCACCACTTCATCACACGCTACATTAGTGTGATAAGTTCTGATACTGTTGTTAAGAATCACTCTAGTTCTGAGACTGAGAAGACTGGGCTTGTTGTTGAAGAAGTTGAAAAGAATGCTGAGTTTGAGAATTTAGGGAAATCTGATCAGGTTGAAACCCTAGATACTGTTGATGTGAATACTGTTAAGGATCCTGAGGCTGCTCCTAGTACTGATGACATGGAAGTGGATATTGATCATGTATCAAAGGTTACTGAAACTGGTGACACCATGGTTGACAATGGTCTGAATCTCATCAAGGACCCTGTTCCTCAATCTGACGTTGTGCCAAATGTTGAAGCATCTTTGGACCAACAGGTTCCTCGTCTTAATATTGTAGCTGACGTATCTTCTGATACTGGTTTTAGTAGTGATGATACTGATAAGTCTCCACCCCTGGTGAAGACATTTGGTGCTGGTGTTGCTAAGAGACTGAGGAGCAGTTCAGGTAAAGCTATACCATCTGCCCCACAGCCCCCTGTTGTAGAATCAGTGAAGAAACTTGCCAAGAAACCCATGTATGGTCCCTCTCGACCTAAGAGTCATTTTGATACTCCTGTTGTCCAGAAGAAACAGTTGAAGAGAAAGGCTGTAGAGAGTGACTCTGTCTTTGAGGAAGAAGTGTCTAAAGATGAAGCATCTGGTGAAGCTTATGTTGGCAGACAAAGTGTAGGTGACAAGAAGGTACTTGCTAATGTACCTGAGGTTGCTATTGATAATATTTTCTTCCATCTTGCTAGCTGTGTAGACAAATGGAAATATGTTCAGAGAAGGGTAGCTCTGGAAAGAGAACTTGGAAACGAAGCCCTGAAGTGCACTGATATAGTGAGCTTGATTGCAGAAGCTGGTGCTGGAAATAATGATGTCTTTGCTCTTGCGTTTTACTGCTCCTATTGTTTTTGTCTGTCTGAATCTTGAGGGCTACGCCCAGGATATCTTGTGCACTCCCATGTGCTGCTGGTCTGTAATCATGCTACTATGATGTGTTGCTACTTCTGTTTGTCAATGCATGACGTATTATGTTTGTCAAAATTATGGCTAAAAAGGGGGAGTAGTAGTAAAGATGCATGTTCTGTTCGTGATAATGCTGTGACACATGTTACATCATCTGTCTGTCTATATGTGTGCTATGATTGAGGGGGAGCAGGTATGCTACATCTGTATGTGTATGTTTGTTCTGTTGAGGGGGAGTATTCTCTACTGTGATATATGCATGAACTCAGGGGGAGCAATCTACTTTTGTTGTGATGCATGTTGTGTGTGACAGATGCCATTCCAAATGCTAAGGCATCTTGTCTGTTTCAAAGGAATCCACTTTTACTTGATACCTGAGAATTTATTTTTCTCAGTGGTGTAGGAATTTATTTTTCCTATGGTGATTCATATTTGTGGGAATTTATTTTTCCTGGTTTAACTGTATGGCGCTTATGCGTGAGAGTTTATTTCTCTCCTATCTTGTATCCTTATGAGGCTAAGTTGTGTATTTCCGCTGTTGCATGCCTCTGATGCTGCTTGCTCATTATTTCTCACTTGAAGACCTCTTTTGAAAATAATGTGACAATGTATTATCTTCTTTCTTAGCTGTGTGTTTTTGTTGACTTGAAGGAAGGTATGTACTGCATCTCTCCAGAACTGGTCTTAATTTGTTTTAGCCAAAATTTGCCAAAGGGGGAGATTGTTGGTGTTTTGTATGTTGGCCTCATTTTGCAAAAACATGCTCAAGCAAGATGTTGGACCAGATGCCGTAGCATGTGGGTACAACATCTGTCATGCCGGTATTTAATGCTCTATTTGCGCGCCATATCTTTGAAGATTATCTGAAGCACTATTTTCGCCTTACTTGCTTATCAAGACGCACGCCTTTAAACAAGGGTTTATTAGGCGACTGGACCAAGAGATACTTTCCAGAAGATGCTACGCCATTTATGGAAACAAGTGATTCTTTCCATTTCATGTGTGCTGGACTTTGCAAAAGGACAGCTGAAGATTAAAGCCCAATATGAAGACTTAGCCCATGCTAACTCAGGTCATATAAATATGTGAAGACTAAAACCTAAAAGACTACTGAAGCCGTATTTCAAGAATATAGTTTTAGGGTTTGAGTCGTGTTTATTGTAAGTCTTTCTTGTGGATTCTATAACACAAGCTTAGGCCTGTTTGGTTTGTATTTTTGTGAAACTTCTCCCAAGCTTTTAAGCACGGAGATTGTTTGTTTGTTTTGTTAGTGAAACCTCATCGTTTGTTGAACTGTTATAATCACAAGGTTTGTGATAGAAAGGAAGTGAGACGGGGTCTCAAACTTAGGAGTTACTAGGTTGAGTTAGCACGGGTAGAGTCTAGGAGATAAGTCGTAAACTTGGATGTTTGTTGTGGGCTTAGAACTAGATCTATTATAGTGGATTCCTTCCTGGCTTGGTAGCCCCCAGAGTAGTTCGTTGTTTACGCCGAACTGGGTTAACAATTCTCTGTGTTACTTACTTCTTTGTCTGTTGCTTATACTTGTTGATTATATTCTACTGTGGACATAGGCTAGAGCATTTGTCTTAGCATTACAACTGATTACGTACGACAGTTGCTATAGCTTCTGTCTTAACATCTGTCCCCAGTAGGTGCCAGAATTTCAATCATCATCATTATCACCATCTATCATTATCATCAATCTTTATAATATTCACCAATCATATATATAACACATATACATACAACTCAACAATCATCATCATTAATCATCATATCTATTCGTACTTATTTAACATGTTATAAGTATCATCATCAATCATACATCTACATAAGAACATAATAACTCATGTATCAAACCATCATCATCATCAAAATCAACAATTAATAAAACTTCATCTGACTATCCTCGCCAACTCTCGCCTAGTGAGCATCTGGCGAGCACAAGTCAGAAGCTCACCCAGTCACTGGCGACTATTGGCGAGACCTGGCGAGTTGGTCGCCTAGCGAGCAAGCCCAAAAATGGGTGCTCTGTTTTCGGGTTTCATATAAAATCATCATCTAAATCACTAATTCGTGTTCCAGTACTAAAAAGATTATTCATTTAAGTTATAAACATACTCATACACCTAAAAGGACAATTTATAACACTTAAAAACATCCAAATCATCAACAATTTGAGATTTATCATATTTTTCATCAAAAACTCATGAACTTACAATTTCAAACCAACAATCATAGATTCTCGAAATTTAAATCATCAACATGTATTCTTAGCATCATAAGACATAGACAACATGAAATCAACATGATAGGTAGCATTTTAATTCATACAAGTTCATAAAAATACTAACTTTCTTAACACAAATGAGTGAGAGGGTTTGGGCAAAGAGAAAAGAGATTTCTCCCCCCTCTTAGTCACTCATTAATCATATATATGTCGCGGTGATTTTTGGATATCGAGTTACTAATTAACTTCGAATCGCAATTTAATGTTCCACCACCGATCTTTAATTTATCCGAGGGAAAGGGAAAAAGTTCGAAAAAAACCTATTTTTAGAAGAACAAGGTTCGGGGGTTGGTTATACGAAGGGAAGGTATTAGCACCCTAAGTATCTATAGTACTCTATAGGAACCTCTTGTTTTTATTCTAACTTTGCGCTTTATTTTAATTGCTTGTAAAAAAAATGTATAAGTATGAGAATTAAAGTGATGATAAAAGAAGTGCTTAAAATGATGAAAAAGGAAAATGTTTTTGTTGATTTTATTGATTGGAGAGACAAGTCTCATGCCTACGTACCCGAGGGATCAAACCACCGTAGTTCGGGATAAAAAGACGAGTAAATTTGTTTGTTTGATTTTAAGGTTTTGAAAATGGTTTTAAAATACCAAAAGCCAAAAGTGGCAAAATGTGAGTTTGATTGATCTTTAATATGTGAAGAAAGTCTATATGGTTAAATAGATTGAAGTTTGATTATGAAAATAAGACGCGGACACTTGGTTTAAAATCCAAGGTTTGTTGAGAAAATGTTTTGAGTGATAAAAAGACACTTGGTTTAAAATCCAAGGTTTATGCATGATTAAAAATGTATGAAGAAAATGCACTTGGTTTAAAATCCAAGGTTTTGAGCGAGAAATGGAAAAAATACACTTGGTTTGAAGTCCAAGGTTTTCGAAAGTATTTGACGATAAAAATGTTTTTTGATGCTTTTCGATGTTCGAAACTAAATCGATTGCGTATTTTTGAAAGAGGTTTTGACCTCGTTTTCTTTTTAGAATAAAGCGACTAACTTTTTGAAGAGGTGTTGACCTCATTTTTGAGAATAAAACACTAATTATTTCAAATGTAATGTTGGGTTCCAAATCACTAAAAGGGTAGCGCTAAACGAAAAAATAACATCGCAATAAGCAAGTTAAACGCGAAGACGGTCCGTAATGATATTTTGATCAAAACGGTGTCTTTTCCCTCGGATTTAAATATGCTAACGTTTTTGCGGAAAGCGATAAATAAATATGCATGAGATGCGATTTTTCATTTATAGTGTACATTTGTTCCTAATTACATTCTAGAGTATTTGCAAGCAAAAATAAATATGAAATGAATGCAAAAATATGCTATGCAATTTTAATTTATATTTACACCAAATCCTAAAATACATTCTAAAGTCCTTGTAATAAAGATAAATAATTAATTGATAAAGCAATAAACAAATTATTAGATTAAGTGGGTAATTAGCGATAAGTAATATTGACATGTATGAATGAAAATATTAAGTTAGAGAGGATTATTAAAGTTAATGACAATAATTAAAAGTGATATTGTTGAGTTAGTAAGTTAACAATAATTAAAAATAAAAAGCATAAATAAAAGGTTAGTGAGTTAGCAACAATAATTAAGCATAATAAGCATAAATAAAATGTTAGTGAGTTAGTAACAAAAATTAAGCATAATAAGCATAAATAAAATGTTAGTGAGTTAGTAACGAAAGCTAAAACAAGCCTCCATATCATGCTTCACAAGGCTAAATTAAGCTAAAAATAGCTTTATGCCGAAAGCACTTATTTCATAAGCTACAAAACAATAAAAACTTATTTACATACTAATAAATTTATAATTTTGTGATCTAAAGAGATCCTTAATATTAGTGCAAGAATTTGATTCAAAAGCCTAAATAAGCTCTTGTTCAAATAAGCACTTATTTGCATAAACTAAAACAAAAATTAAGCAAACAGATGAGGTGCAGAAATAAATCAGAGAATAAAAAGGGGTATAAAAAGTAATAAAAGAAAACCAAAGCCCAGTCCAAATAGCCTTCTGTCCAAACAAAAAACACAAAAAAACGCAGGATCAGTTGTGGTCGTCTGATGGATCAGACGGCCCTGATCTAAATAAACAGTGATGAGATCTAGGCTAATGGATTAACATCAGAAGGTTACAGGCGCGCAGGTGCACCATAAGGATGCGCACCTGCGCGCACAGGATCAGAGACGGGGGATATAAATACGGAACCCTAAAAAAACACAACAGATTTCTCTCTTCTTCTCTCTTCCTCACCGGCGGCCATCTTCTTTCTCTTTCTCTCAACCCTCGGCTCTTCTTACTTTCCTAAACCAAAACCCCTTTTCAAAAATTTTTAACATTAAACCCAAACAAAATCACATTCTAGACTCAAATCTAAACTCAAAAAACAACACAAAACTCTCCTCGGTTCAGATCGAAAACAAAAACAGAAATGTAAATAGAAAAAGAAAAAACAACCTCTTGGTATTTTGACTCCGTTTCCGATCCTTCCCTTTTTCTTCTTCTCTTCAGTTTCGTTTATTTTCGATTCTTCTTCGTCCCTGTTTTCTGCTTTGATGATGTTAAAAGTTGTTCGATTCGGTATGTGATGCTTTGATTTTGTTTTCGGGTTTAGATGAACAATGGTTTATGGGTTTTGATTTTGGTTTTGGATCTGGAATTGAGGGTTTTGTGGAGGATTTTTGGTTCTCGGTTATGGGTTTTGATTTCGAATTCGAGGGTTTTGTTTATGGAAGATGATGATGATTGATGATGAAGATCTGGGTTTTATGAATTGCGATGAAGGTTTTTTTGAATTTTTGATTCTGGGTTCTGTTTTCTTCGGATTTTTGTTTTGATTATGATTTTTTTTGGTAATTTGATTTTTTGGATTTGGAAGAAGCTGCGGCTGACTGTTTTTTTGACCTAGGGAACAGTGTAATAAATGCAGTATTTGTACTGTGTCAGAAACCTAGGGTTTGCAGATGAATTTTTCCCCCATTTGGACAAAATTGCCCCTTTGGGCTGGACTGGACAAAAAACACCTGATCCTGGACCTCTTTGAAAATACTGACAAAAAAACATCAGACAAAAAACGAAAATGGTAATAATAAAAAAAACAATATACATATAATAAAATAAAAATCAAATTAAATAAATAATAAATAAATATAAATAAATATAAATAAAGAGAAAAAAAGAGTAATAAAAGGAAAATAAAATGTAACCAAATGAGGTATTTTAAAATACCTCTCTGCCGAAATTTCGTCAGAAATGAACAAAGAAAAATCCGTCGTAAAAAGATGCATAAAAGCGATTGGTCAAAAAATGGGGTATGACAATATATCTACTCTCTTACCTTAGGTTTGTCTCTAGTCCACATTCTTCAATCTTCCCCTCTACATAGCTTCCTCTTCATCCTTATCTCTTTTTCTTCATTTTCCACTATTTTTCTTCCAAATTTTCTTCCATAGTCCGAGTCCGATTTCTCCCTCCTCATGCCTTGTTTCGACAATCAGAACGGTCAAAAGTTAGCTTCAGATGTTGTGAACCATCCCTCAAAATCAACGGTTAACGAATCAGAAATCGAAGCTTTAGTGAAGGTGTTGAAGGGAAAACGGGATTTACTTACCAATTTCATTCTTCTCTTCTTTCTCTTTCTTTTTCTTCTCATGAGAGCTTATCTCTCTTCCTCCATCCAAATTCATGATAAAAATGAGTTTCTCTCTCTATCTTATCATTTTATAGTTAGGTCACCACTCATCTCCATCAATTACTAAAATACCCTTCCACTAATGGGCTTAACTTAACACTTACCCACTTGGCCCGATTCTCACAATTCACACCTCATCAATTCGCTACTCTACTAAACACATCTCCACACCTAATGCCACATAATTAATTAAATAACACAATCATGACAAATAAATAAATAAATAAAAAGGGATGTGACACTGCATCTCTCCATAACATGTCTAATATTGTTTTAGCCAAAATTTACCAAAGGGGGAGATTGTTAGGTTTTTGAAATTGGCTATATTTTGCAAAAACAAAGATCTGGTCAGATGTAGAGACAAATGGGGCAACATCTGGAACAACATCCTGAAGCCATAAAATATGGACAGTTTGTTACAAGGTTGTTGCGCGCTATATTTGTCAAGTTAATCTCTTTAGCGCTTTACTTGTTCCTCAAGACATAGAGATCGATCTATTTCCTGAAGATATCTCAAAGTATATCACGCCTAAAATATATTCCTATATTTTAGGATTTTGGTTGGATTTGTTTTATTGAATCTTCTCTTATCGGATATGCTTTAATTTTAACTTATTTGTGATGCCAAATTAAAGGAACTATCGTGGCTGTCTCAGAGCTATATATATTGAAGACCATAGACCTTTTTATGTTACTGAAACTCTTGTGAAGAATTGTTTTCTTGTGTCTAGGGTTTTAGCGTGTCCATTGTTATTTGTGAGCCTATCTTGTATCACCTTGATACTTGCTTAGGACTGTGTTCTTGAGTTGTATTCTTTTAATCTACTCCTAAGTTTTTAAGTACGGAGATAGGTATTACTTTGAAGTGTATTCTTCGCCAAACTGCTATTAAGTGTTCTACGGTCACACTGGGCGTGTGGCTAAGAGGAGAAGGGACGGGGTCTCTGATCTAGGTGGGCCTAGGTTGAAGATAGCACGGGTAGTGACTAGGTGACGAAGTGTAAACGGGTCGTTTACTGATAACTTCTAACTAGTATTATCATAGTGGATTCTCTCCTGGATTGGTCTCCCCAGAGTAGGTCGTGTTATACGCCGAACTGGGTTAACAAACACAGTGTGTTATTTATTTCCAGTTATTTATTGTTTATCGTTAATTGCTTCTGCTGTGAACATTGTAGACTCAAAGGCTGCCACTTCTGGTACCCCATTTGGTCTACGCCAGAAAGGCTGCCACATCTTATACCCCATTTGGACTACGCCAGAATTTCATAAGGGAACTTCATTTCATTCATCATACATTTAGTATTTAACTTATGAGCAAAAACGTAACCAAATATCATTTTGGGGGGTTTTCACAATTAATAAGAAAAAAATAAAAGGGTTTTGAAAATAAATTGTGAAAAATAGTTGGAACAATGATCCATTTAACTTCATTCAATGATATGTGAGTGAGTGATAAGTACTGTCAAGGCTTATGTGAGCAAACTTGTCTTGTGGTGTATGTCTACAACGTTAAGTATAAAACGACAGATAAGGTGTTCTTATGTCTAGGTCATGCTTAATTCGTTTTAGTTCAGATTACCTTGCTTGTTAATATCACTATCGCCCTAAGGCTTATGTCTAAGTTATTAAGAAATAATTATGTGTCCATATTCTACTTAACCATACATATTAATCCTTTATATCCATTTACTATTAGATGTCTCATAACAATAAACTAGTGTCTAGATCTAATTTGATCAGACAAAGATATAAACATATATCATGATAACAAAAGGATTAACGAATCATAACAATACACATCACATAATAACATCAAACTTTATTAAACTTCACATATTTCAAATATAAAGAGTTTAACTCATGGTGAGCATACAAACACAAATAACCAGAATGATAGATTTATACATCATAAAAGTTATGAAATATAAACCTACAAGCACAACCAACAAAGGATGGAGTCTTAACCTCCAATGAGCATCAGCGGTGTGCCTCCGGTTATCAAAATCGCACAGTGGTGATTTCTTCTCCCCAACTCTAGTGTGACGGCTGCTCTAGCTTGTCATCCAAAATTAGGTTACAGAGGCTCCTTTTATATGTGTCAGCATCAAATCACGAGTCTTGTTCTGAATTGGGATAATTACAGCCCAATGGAATAAGACATATTCCTTTTAGTAGCCAATACTATGATAGTACAATACTACTCAAGAGAATAACCAGTTGTCTTCCCTTCACTAATCAACGCATCCTTTTTTGTTCACCTACGTGGCCAGTTTGACTATGCGTCTGACTCACCGACATTCTAGTTGTACTAAACTTTGATGTTTTGACTCTGATTATCACTTTTGAGCTCTGAGACCTTTTTCAATGTGGCTCGTTGGTTTGTCTTGACTCCAATTATCACTAGAACTAACTCTTTTTCATAGAGAATTACATGAAGTCCTAAATACATCACTAGGCTCAAAAGCATATAAAAACGACTCAAAACAATAGTAGATCACCATATTTTCATGTAATAATCCAAGTATCAAAAGAGTAATAACATCACATAATGCGAGTCACCAGTTCTCAAGTAGCAAGGTATGTTTAGAGAAGAATTAGAAATACATGTTGTTTATGAAATCCATGATCTTAAGGTCCTTAAAATATAAAAAGAACAAATCATAATCTGCTTGCTTTGATCACCATCCTAAAAACCAATATAATCATCATCATCACCAATTCAATCATCTTATATATTTTACATAGAAATTTCCTTGAAAACAAATATTACTCTGTTACTCATTAGTCCCTGTGGATTCTATACTCATTTTATTACAATGATATACTCGTGCACTTGCGAGCGTATAAAATTCTCAGAAAGAACTTCAAACCTCCCATCATGCTCATTTCAAACTCAGTCTGCATCAACATAGCAAATTTCTTGCGAAGAGTAGCATTAGTAGAACAAAAAATGATATCATCAACATATATTTGAACAATTAATATATCATTCTTAAGAGTCTTCTTTAAGAGTACCGTCGTCAATTAGGTATGCCAAAAGAGAGAGAGAAAGAAACAATCTAAAAATGAAACAAATCGAGTGATTTTTTTAGGGTTTTAGAGAAATTGAAAAACAGAGTGAGAGTTTGAAGAGAAAGAAGTGAAAAAAGAAAAGGGAAAGAACAACGAAAATGGCAAGAGAAAGTACCGGTAAAAAATAAAACCTAGTGGTGGCAACAATGGAGACCGCGACAACAAAGGCGATTAAGGAAAAAAAAATGAAGATTTTCCGGCTGAAGAATGAAGTAGGAGGAACAGTTTTGAAGAAAGTAGAATAAATCATAGAGGAAGGAGGAAAAAAAAACATAACATACATGAAAGATGATGGAGAGGCTAAGGCATAGTAAAAACAATGATTATAGAGCAGCGTGAATACTACTAGGTAATAAGTATAATTTAAATTTTAACTAGTACAACTATTTTCAAGTAAATATATCTTTTACATTTTTTTTTAATGTAGGCTATGTTATAGGAATGACTCAATAAATAGTCATTAATGCATTCAGGGTTGAGGGTGTTTTTATGGAGGTGGGGTCGGAAAATAGGAATTAGATTATTTTTTTGGCTGATACTAATGGTGATTACGAGGGAAAATAGGAGGGAAATTAGTGAGGTGGATTATGATTAATTAGAGGTTTAACCTAAATCCTAACTCTCATTTTATTAAGATTAAGATAAGATGTCATTATGCTTTTAATTTAAAAAAAAATTAAAACCAATATTAACTTATATGATTAGTTTTTTTTTTAAGAAGCTAAATTAGCTCATCCAAATTGGCATCAGATGAAATCAAACCTAAGACCTTAAGGAGGAACATACTCCCGATTCCAAGACACTACCATCAGACTAGCCCAAGTGGGTTCTTTTGAAGCAAAATTATATGATTAGTTAAAAAAATAATAAATTTATAATACCACCGATTGTAAATGAATTGAACAACACCACCAACTTAAGTTTTTAGTTTATTTAGAGCATCTCCCAATAAGAATATCATAAAGAGTTTCATAGACTAATGATCCGTACCTTTTTTTTTTATCATTGGAGTTTCGCGATGTGACATAGAGGGTATCAAAATTGATGATACGGTATCAATTTAATATTGATTTATTTTTGTATATCAAATTAAATAACTTCTATTGAAATGCACCACTTGTTAATGATGTAGATACACAAAATGGTATCACCATTGGAACAAAATATATATGAATTTCATAAGTATTATATGACATTGTATGGATCACTTCATAGTAATATATGATACCCAAAACGGTATCATCATTTAAGATGCTCTTAAGAGGGTCATATATTTTGCGTAAATTATTTATATTTATATCTAGCATTTATAAATAAAGATTTTTAGATTGGGATGCAGTTAGCAAAAAAGAGGGTGGAAAAAGAGTCAAATAAATGTAGCAGGCCCAATTAATTCCCGCGAAGTTAAGAAAACGAAGTTTAACTGCGTGTTTCTTCTCTTTTTCTCTTTTCTTCACTCTGCTATCATAAACCCTTGCCGCCGTGAAAGCTATCTAGGGTTTCTGTTCGCTTTCCATTCTCAACCATGGAAGGAATCGAATTGGAGCAATCAACTTTCCCCACAGACGAATCAACCAACGATGATTTCTGCAATTCAATCCTCTCTCGATTCGGTAACTCTCCCAACGAAAGCCACCAACAACTCTGCGCCACCATAGGCTCAATGTCACAGTTACTCAAAGACCAGGATCAACCTTTTACACCGACTGCATATTTCTGCGCCACTTGTGCTTCACTCGACCGCATCTCAAAGGAACCTAATCCAAGTTACCACATCATTGATGCTCTTCTCACAATTCTATCACTTGTAATTGTTAAAGTAAATGTTGCTGTGCTGAGGAAGGAGAGTGAGTTTGTGTCGGAGCTTGTTACGAGAGTCATTGTCTCTCCGGGGATATCAGAGAGTTCAGTTGTTAATGGATTGAAGTGTGTTTCACATTTGTTGATCATTAGAGATAGTGATCATTGGTCTGATGTTTCTCCTTTGTTCAATGTATTGTTAGGGTTTCTTACTGATTGTCGACCTAAGGTAATAATAATTCTTAACATTAATTTTAACATTAATTTTGAGTAAACCACTAAATAGGTGCTCAGTTTATAGATATTTCAAAAAACGTCGTAGTTAAATTTTACTTATATTAGGGATTAAATTGATAATAAATGAATGATGTTAGGAACCAAATTGAGAGTAAGTTGATAAATTATAAGGACTTAACCGATAGTAAGTGGTTAAACATAGGACCAACTTGAGGGTTTAGTAGAGTCAAGGCCCTTACTTTGTAGATATTTCATATAGGTCTCTGACTTTGTAAATTTTACTCATATTAATCTTTCTCTGAATATTTTAGGGACTAAATTGATAATAAATGAATAAAGTTAGGGACCAAATTTATAGTAAGTTGTTAAATTATAGGGACTTAGGGTCCGTTTGGATTAACTTATTTTTGAGCTTATGCACATGGCTTATGCATTATAAATTAAGTTTTATGCTATTTTATAAGTTCACACTAGTAAAAATTGTATTTTTATAAGTTATTTTATCATAAACTACCTTGACAAACTTATAAAAATACATAAAAATTGCATAAGCTCAAAAATAAGCTAATCCAAACGGGCCCTTATATGAAATATCTACCAAGTAAGCGACCTATTTGAGAGTGTCTTACAAAGTATTAATTTTTTGTGTTTTACTTGTAAACTAAGTTTAATTTGATAAACTCTCACCAAGTTTTATATTGTTAACAAATCACAACCAATGACATGTGTTACTTAAAAGTATTTATGATTAAATACAAATGTGTTTAATAATCTTATTATTATGATTGGAAGTATGAAACCATGCCGATGCAAAATTGGATTACTTTGGTGCATATACTATAGGATAGGATACTGTTGAGATTTATGTTTCCACTTTCGTTAGGCTGTGAAGCTTAGTTGATCCTATAATAATACGGATTGTACACTGCCTTTGGTTTGGTTTGGTTTCGCCCTGCCTAGTGATCAATATTCCACTATCATTATTATGGTCAGTTGAGACCAGTTTTTTTGAAGAAAAAACTCTGAAGTTTACAATTGTCATTCAAAACGAGACATTTTAGGATTTTTTCTTTTTCCCCTTTTAATCTCTTAACATTCCGAGGTAGACCGCAAGTCTTTTAAATAGTTCTGAGTGGGACATGTTTCACTTTTTTAGTTTTCTGAGCTTTGTGTGTATTGTGTAACAATTATTAGACTGTGGGGACAAGGGGGTTTAACAAGGTTTCATGACTTTTGATTGGTTTTCTACTTGACTGCTTCTGTTCCTGATTAAGGATGCAAAATGCTTACTAAATTATGGTGATACTTGAATGTTGTGTGCTGACTTGATCTTCCAACAGGTCCGAAGGCAATCTCATTTGCGTCTCCGAGATGTCTTGATAAACTTTCAAAAGTCTTCGCTACTAGCATCTTCAAGCGAAGGTGTCATTAACCTACTCGAAAGGTTTCTTCTGCTTGCCGGTGGAGCAAATGCAAATGCTGGGGAAGGAACTATGGGAGCCCAACAGGTTTTATATATCCTTGATGCCTTGAAAGAATGCCTTCCTTTGTTGTCGCTAAAATACAAGAACAACATTCTTAAGCATTTCAAAACTCTATTGCTTCTGCGTCAACCTCTAGTCACAAGGCGCATAACAGATAGTTTGAGTTTTCTCTGTCTTTACCCGGCATCAGAAGTTTCCGCTGAAGCACTACTTGAGGTGTTATGCACATTATCGGCTCTTTCTACCTCATCAAATGAGATGTCTGGAGATGGAATGACATTTACTGCCCGCTTGCTTGATTCTGGAATGAAGAAAGTTTTTTCTCTAGACAGGCAAATGTGTGTAATTAAGCTTCCAGTTGTCATTAATGATCTCAAAGGTATCACAAATTTCAACTGTGTTTGTATATATAGTTACCTGTTTTTATTTGGCAACTAAGTATAATTTTTTACTTCTAAATGTGCAGATATTTTGGCTTCTGAACATGAAGAGGCCATATTCGCAGCCTCAGATGCACTGAAGAGCATGATCAATTATTGCATTGATGAAAGTTTGATTAAACAGGGAGTGGATCAGATAACTTTGAATGAATCAAGGAGGTCAGGACCAACCATTATTGAGAAAATTTGTGCAACTGTTGAGAGCTTACTTGGTTATCACTATGCTGCTGCCTGGGACAGAGTATTTGAAGTTGTTTCCGCTATGTTTCACAAATTAGGTATTTTGATTCCTGTCAAGTGTTATTTCTGTTTCTTACATTGACTTATAATTTATATAATTTGTTGGTTGGTCATACAGTGTAAAATTCCTGTTACTTTTTTTTGAGATTTACTGCTATAATCAATGCAGGAAACAACTCTCCTTACTTTATGAGAGGTATACTGAAAAACTTGGAAGATATGCAGAAGCTGCCTGATGAAGATTTTCCATTTAGGAAACAGGTCTAACTATCTTTTCTATGTTGCATTTTTTTGTTGCCAGACTATACAAATATAAAATCAAAATCTCATAAAACGAGCTTTCATGTGTTCTTTCCCAGAAGGATCATATATGTCCTAAATATGAACAGTATCTCATGGGTTGACCTGTAAAAGAATTGGATATCTTTTGAGTTATATTATATTATGATATTGATGATTTCAAAAGCAAATAAGTGTCTTGTAGCAACCTTATTATCTATTTTCTGCCAAATCTGGGTTTATCATATCATGTGTATTAAAAGGGGCATTCCATTATGTTGATGATGTCTATTATTATTATTAGACAATAACAAAATATAGCATTGAATTTCTATTGATTCATGCAAATTTGAGTGGTTTCTTGGCTCGATTTTTAGCCAGTATTCATAATTAAGTTGGTTTTTGTTAGAGGATCTGGAAATCTGTCTGATCTTCGAATTTTTTTATGTGCATCAAATTACTGATGTCAAGTACCGTTACATTCTATATCGTGCAGCTTCATGCATGCCTTGGATCAGCTCTTGTTGCAATGGGACCTGAAACTTTCTTATCCCTTATACCATTGAATTTGGAAGCTGAAGATTTATCTTTCTCAAATATATGGCTCTTTCCAATTCTAAAACAGTATATTATTGGTGCACCTCTAAAATATTTTACAGAGGAAATTTTGCCTATGATTGAACGTTTAAGGGAGAAGGCTCAAAAGGTATTGGACTTTTTTTTTGTGATGCAGTGTTATTTTTCTCCATGGTATTCATATCCCACGTTGTACATTTTGCAGCTTGAGAAGCAAGGACTGATGGTGTCGTCAAGGAATGCAGAAGCGCTCGTTTACTCTTTGTGGTCTTTGCTGCCTTCATTTTGTAACTATCCTTCCGACACAGCTAAAAGTTTCAAGGATCTAGAAAAACATTTACGAAGTAAACTAAAAGAAGAACCTGATATTCGTGGAATAATATGCACTAGTTTGCAGCTTCTGATTAGACAAAACAAAAATATTAAGGACTCAAACGATAAGGATGATATTGGGCAGGATTTGGTGAACAAACAAGTCTTGGTTAATTACTCGAAACAGGCTGCAACAGAAAATTTGAGGGCACTGGAGATATCTGCAAAGACCATGTTAAAGGATCTGTCAGATGTGTTCCTGAAATCTACAAAAGATGATGGTGGTTGTTTGCAGGTACCATTTCTTCAATGTACTGTAGTTGCGCAAAACATGTGCAGTGCATTTCCTTTGTGTGTATGTATGCTGGCATAACATAAAACTGAAGTTTGCAGTTCTGTTTATTTTGTTCTTTTTCCAGTGCACATGTTTCAGCTTTCATTTATAGTTCTATGTTTTTGTATACATATTTTGCCATATATTATCATCAGTTTTACTCATAGTATTTTAATTTGTTAAGGTCCTTGACGTGCAGAGCACTGTATTTTGCCAAAAAAGATTCCGGTTATATATGTCATTTCAAAAAAAATAATTCTCACTGGTTGACAGCATTTTGTGCTTTGGAGTTTAGACAATATTTTGCATTTGTATTTCATTGTCTAGCTCACTTGACATCTTATAAATAAGTTAATGTCAAGATTAAAGTAAATATATGATAATATATGTTCTCTTTGTCTATGTATAAATAAGTAAGCTGCACTTTAATTTAAAAAATTGAACGGTGATTATGTGGGCAGCCTTGTTGAACTTATTGGTTTGTATTGCACATTAGTTATCCATGACTAGAATCTAGAATGAAAAGCTCTACAAGTGTCCTACCAGATCTTCAATTGTTAATATTTAAATAAAGTTACATATGGCATAACAATACAACTACAGCTAACAGAACTTCATTAGATTGACTGATAACGATGTTAATAATTAATAATGGTAACCATTTTCGGTTTTCATTCCTTGCGTTGAAAGGTTGCTGCATTGTTTTCATGAACAGATGAAATGCTATATTTTTTTCTGGATTTCTTGATTAGTTGACAGCTGAGAAATAAATTTGGTCTTATTTTTGTTTCATTTAGTCTGTACAAGTTTATAATCATGATTTTGCTTCATTTACAGGGCACAATTGGTGATATTGCTTCTATAGCAGAAAAGAAAGTCGTACAAAACTTATTTAAGAAGAAAATGTCGGACCTTTTAAAATGCACTCAAAAGGCCAATAATGTAGACAATTCCGAAAGTTCTATGCATATTGATGAGTCAAATGATGTGTCTCAATCCGTTCAAAGGTGTTGATTATCTTCTACTTCTCACAATTGTGTCGGATTGATTTTTTCGTTGGAAATTATTTTCTAGTGCAATCTGCATTTTACTTGAATTATCTTATTTGCTTGTTGGGTGTCTGTATTATTTCATAGAATTTCTTTTCATCCCAGGGCACAGCTTCTTGATTTTGCAGTTTCATTGTTGCCTGGATTAGATGTGAAAGATATTGATTTATTATTTCAAGTATTAAAGCCAGCATTGCAGGTTTGTCTGTGATGTATAGCGCTCCTTGTAAGGAATTTTTGAAACTTATTTTGTTCAAATAGAAAAGTTAAGATGGTTATTGTGATTACTATTTGAAGGATGTTGGTGTCATGCAGAAGAAGGCATACAAAGTTCTTTCAATCATGCTCAGGGTATGTGTCTACTTCATATTATTTGATTTTTTGATTAACATGGAAATTTCAAATTATTTCAATATTTAGTCATTTACATCTCAAAAACCTATTTGTGTTGAAACTTTTTGGCTAATATGTTCAGTCACGGGTGTTGTCATGGGTATGCTTCTTGTATTGGGTTTTGTTTATAGTTTATCCATCTAATATATAGCTTTTGAAGTGATCATCGAAGTTGTTAATGTACAATGTTTTCTTGGAGCAACAGTAAATATATTAAGTAGTGGTGATTTTCACTTGCTGAGCTAGTTTTATGTTAACAAAACATTTTTGCTTACTGTTTTATTGTTGGATTATATTTGACAGAGCTCAGATAGTTTTGTTTCATTGAAGCTTGAGGTTCTGCTTGGGCTTATGGTTGAAATTCTTCCTTGCCATTCTTCTGCCAAACGTCATAGACTTGATTGCCTTTACTTCTTGATAGTCCATGTTTTGAAGTCAGAGGCAGTCAAAGCTGAGTTCCTGTATTTCTTAACAGTCCATGACTCGAAGGTAAAGGTATCCAAAGTTGGGTTATTGCTTGCTACCGTGTTTGTCACCTTCATGCACACTTTTTGCTGTGGTGTATCTGATATGTTATACTACTACATTGCTTCATATTATAGTATATAAAATCTGAACTTATGCACTGCCTACAGGATGATTCGATGAACTGGCCAGACGTTTTCCTCACTGAGATAATACTGGCTCTTAAAGAGGTAATGCAGTGTTGATTGCGGAAACTTTTAGTTATGCAGTTTTAGTTGTCCCTTTCCCGTGCAGCATTTCTTTTACTAAATGGATCAGTATATTTCTCATGGCTCTGCTTGGGTTTCCTCACGTCAGTACATTTCTTTGGCATCCTGTATCCACACCTTTTGTAGGTGTAGGGGTGGGCCCTATTTTGTGTGCCTTCCCGATCCTAAATGGAACTTTCTGATATGTCCGTTCGTAGTTGTAAAGTAGCGGTGAGCTGTTGCACATACAATAGCACACTGTAGGGCAACTGGGCAACCATTTTCACACATTATTAACCTGTTGGTGTTTTGAGCTTTGTGTTGCTGCCTTACGTAATACACCAAGTTGCATAACATAACTGTTGCATGCCACTGGCAACATCCAAAATGATGGTATATTGGTATTTATTGAGTAAATAACGTCAGGCACTTATGATTCCATAATGACCATCGATCGGGTGATCTCTACATATCAAGCTTACCCATAGTTTTCTGAGGTTTCAGCAAGTACACATGACTGACAATCACCAAATGCAAATCATTTTGAGTAAAAGTAATATATCTTTAAAGTCAATAAAAATGCATTAGTACTTCGCTCTGTATTAAGATTTTAATAGGATGTGATGTCCATTATTGTGTTTGCTCTGGCAATAAAATAAGAAGTTTGTGATTTTGTTTCTGTGTGATTTTAGTTATTATGTTGGTATAATGTTCAGAAAGGAATGACAAAATATATGTCATGGACATCACTCTTGTCCATCAATTGCTTCTAAATTAACTTCACAAGTTTCCAGAGGTGCTAAACTTGGAGGTTATCTTTACAGGCTAATAAAAAAACCAGGAACCGGGCTTATGAAGTTCTGGTTGAAATTGCCCATGCATTTGGAGACGAGGAGAAAGGTGGGAATGGAAATAACCTGTATCAATTTTTTATCAAGGTAACTTTACAGTTCAATGTCTGTGCTTTTTATATCTGTTTTATTTGGGTTGACTTGATGTCAACTTGAACTCTTAATGGTTAAAGATGTACGCTTTATGCATATTGTCCATACTGACAGTAATTTGATTTTGTGAGCTAAGGTTGCTCGTGGCCTTGTTGGGAAAACTCCACATATGATAAGTGCAACGGTCAAAGGTTTAGCTCGCTTGGCCTACGAGTTTTCTGATCTTGTTTTAACTGCTTTTGACTTGCTTCCATCCACATTTGTCTTGCTTGAAAAAAAGAATAGAGAGATAACTAAGGTTTGTTTCATTTTTCTATTTTGTTGGTTAAATGCATTGCAGACTGAAATAACATTTCCTCGTGCCATTAATTAAATATCCGTCTTCTTTCTGTAGGCCAATCTTGGTTTATTAAAGGTTTTAGTAGCCAAATCACAAGCAGAACGATTGGAAATGCATCTGAGGAGCGTGGTTGAGTGTTTGTTTAAGTGGCAAGATGTTGCCAAAAATCATTTTAAAGCAAAGGTTTTTGTTATCTTATGTGATAATTTTTTTTAAAAAAAATAGTCAATGTGATTTCATTGCGTTTTTTTAGGAGGGCTGCTGTTTTGAAATTCAAGCTATTTATTCATATTGTAAACAAGTGAGATTCAAATTCTTTTCAGGTCAAACTTCTTTTGGGAATGCTTATCACAAAGTGTGGATTGGAGGCCGTTAAAGCTGTTATGCCCGAAGAGCATATGAAACTTCTGTCTAACATACGCAAGGTTTGTTGAACAGAATTTTGATGATTATTTTTTGTTTAAATCTATACGTAATTTTCGATCTATTTGTAAAACAGATCAAGGAGCGGAAAGAGAAGAACAAAGGTGCTAAATCTGAAGAAACTAGGTCTCATGTTTCAAAAGCAACTACATCCAGGTAATGATCTTGTATTTATTTGCATTATTCAAAATGAAGAGAACTGATTTTAATTACATAACCCTCTTTGCGAGACGTTGAATACTTGCACGTGTATATTGAAGTTTAGTGAACTGTTACAGTTAGAAGTTATAGATAGCAACACGAGATTGATTTTTATGTGTGGTTCACCAGCAATCTCTACAAGACAACCATGTTTTAAAGTGACATGCTTGTTGAACCCAAAAATGACATTCTTGCTATGATTTTTAATGTCATGCACTTCTAAAGCCTTAATAATTCTTTTATAGCTAATATTGTGCTATATTGAATTTATAATCTGCATCTTGAGCTGCAATGGGACAATATGAAATCTTTTTCAGGCAAAGTAGATGGAAGCATACAGATATTTTTTCAGATTTTGATGGAGAGAGCACTGCTGGCAGTAATGCAGAATACCTGAATGGCAGGACGGTGGGTAGATCTTCCACACATCTCAAATCAGCACCATCTTCATTTAGGTAAGCTAAGCTTTTAATTTGTCTGTTCATCTCATGAATTTTTCTGCAAAACAGTTAGGGCCTGTTTGAAACAGTTTCCAAATACTCTTTTTTAGTTTTCAAAAATTAAAAAAGAAAAAACTTGTTTGAAAGTCCTGTTTTCAAAAACAGTTTTTAAAAACCGTTTCCAATTTTATTGCTTTAAAAACTAAAAAACAGAAACAGCTTACAGGTGTTTTGCTTTTTCAAAACAGTTTTCTAAAACACTTTTATAAAACACATTTTAAAAACCAAAAGTCTTTCAAACAGGCCCTTATTCTTTGATTTGTGCCTGTTTTCTATCTTTTTTTTGGCACTGCGAAATTGGCAGTGGTCTTAGATGAGTTATCCGTCCTGTGATGATGAGTTATTGAGAAAATCAATTTCAACTAACAATGTTGTTTGTTCCATCTAGGGCCAATATGAGACTGAAAAGGAATTTGCCTCGGGACTTATCTGACGAATCAGATGACGAGCCGCTTGATTTGCTTGATCGGGAGAAAACAAGGTCTGCTCTTAGATCGTCTCTCAAAAGGAAGTCAAGGTTAGACGATGATGAGATAGAGGTAGATTCTGAAGGACGTTTGATTATCTGTGATGAAGGGAAACAGACAAAGGAAACCCCAGCGGAGTCAGAATATGATGCAAGGAGCGAGCCTGATAGTCATTTGTCTGCAAGATCTGGAACTAAAGCCCAAAAGAAAAGAAGAAAAACAGAGTCTGGTAGGGCTTACACTGGTAAGGAATATGCTAGCAAAAAGGCAGGTGGAGATATCAAGAGGAAGGATAAGTTTGAACCTTATGCATATTGGCAACTTGATCGGAAAATGATGAGTCGCCGACCACAGCAACGGGCTGCTGCAAAAAAAGGTATGGCTTCTGTGGTAAATATGACAAAAAGGCTCGAAGGCAAGAGTGCCTCTGGTGCGCTTAAACTGAAGAGTAAGGGAATGAAACTAAAGAGAAATCAAAGAAAGGGAGCAAACAAATGAGAAGGTAACGTACGTGGCCATGATTTGCTGTAAGTTCGTGTATTTATTTGAGGGGGGAAAGGAAAGCAGGTTTTGGGTTTGCTGTTTTCTTATACGGATATACACAAGAGTACTGTGTTAAACAAATTAATTGAGTGATACCATAAATTATTTGCACTCGCGACTTCTAGAGTATTTTTCAAGCTTAGAAATAATTTTTTTTTTGGAGAAAACAATATATTGTTTAAGTAGTGTTGTCCTAAACTTTGTATTATTCTGTTTAAATTTTTGTGATCCAATTGAAGCAAATACAATTTAGCATTATTTTGTAAAATGTTATACATGGTCAAGTTTATGTTGCACGACTATTTTCTTTTCTATAAAAAATGAGCCGAGTGTTCGCACAATTTCACATAAAATTTCGAGGAAAGTGGTGAAGGATCGGAACCGATTGGTCTGCTGGTTTGTTCTTTGTCCTAGTCTCTTTTTTCTTTTTGTGACTAAAATTGTCCTAGTCTCTTAGAACTAGATCGAACTGTAGTTTTAAACGACTTAAATCAAGTTATCTTGTCATTTTACAAAATCATCAAGTTGAAAGGATTCTTAATAATTATCATAGCTAGTGAGTAAAACCTAGGAAGAAAATAGAATAAAGGGTGAAATGTGTTTTTGGCCTCGCTCTAGAGAGTGAGGCTCTAGAGAGTGAGGCCTTAGTGAGAGCGAAGTCATAGTCAATAAGGTTCTTTATTTTCTTTATTCTAATTTTTTCAATTTAATAAATAATATACATATGATAGTATGTAAGGTTGTTCTATATGATAGAGATTGGACAACGTGAAATATGATATCTTTGTTCGTATAAAGTGTTTGAGTTTTTTTTTTTGAATCAATATAAAGTGTTTGAGTTGAAAAAGAGGGAAGGTGAGAAAATGGATTACATAAAGCAGTATAACATGTCTTTTCTAAGGTGTGAGCATTCGTGTCTCTTACAATTGTAACTGAAGTATTTGAAATGAGGTGAACACATTTAGGTGGCTTATTCTTGGATTATCCATAACCAAATTTATATTCGATTTTAAAAACTGGTTAATTATGTTTGAATTTTATAATCAAACTCATTCTTTTTTTATTTGGATATCCATAATCAATTGGTGGATGACAACAACCAAATTTTAAGTCCAAATTAAAATAATTTTTTTTGAAATAAATTGAGAACTTTTTCTTCTTGAAAACAGGAAAAAAAATCCCAAAAATATCGGGAATTTTTTCCAGGAAATATCTGAAACTTTTTTCGAATAAAATATCAAAAAAAATTCTAGAAAAAACTCCAGAATTGTTTTTATCGGAAATTTTTTTTCTGAAAAACAAATCGAAGATAAAAAAAACTTTCTGGAAAAAATGAGAACATTTTTTCGAATAAAATATCCGAATGTTTCCTAAAAAAATATCGGATACTTTTTTTTTTCTGAAAAAACTCCGGACTTGAAAACTGAATTTTTAAAAATTCATTTTTCAAAAAACTGGATTTTTGCCTCAAAAACCGGTTTTTAAAAAAAAAATCAATTATTAAACCAAAAACCGGTTATAAAAGTGCTTATGGACATTACCGGTTTTGTTTTTCAAACCGGTTATGATATTTGATTTTAATGTCCGGTTATAATAAATGGTTATCGATTGGTTATGGACGGTTATTTTGGATTATCCAAGATGCTCAACCCTAACACATTATACGCAAACAAAAATGAAATAATATAAACAATGCTTGTAACCGAAGTATTTGAAAAGAAAAATTAATATTGTACTACTTTTTTGTTTGAACCTATAACTTTTTACTTTTTGTTGAAGAAGTTGCCACACTAACTTCAATATAACAGAGTGTGGATTCTCTCTTATACATAACTCATCAAATGCAACCATGACCCTTAGATTAAAAATTTTAAAAAAAATAATTAAAAAACAAAATTGTAAGGGTAGTGATCCACACTTCTCCCTCTCCGGTGCAATAGCGAATCCTTACTCAATCCATTTAAGTTTGTTTCATTTTAGTGCATTGATGTGACAATAGCAAAAATTAATTCCAAGACCGAGAATTAAAGGATTAAAATATATTTTGTTTAATAAGAAAGAAAAATGCAAGTTATCTTCTTCCTCCTCATTACTCATCGCCGTCGCCGCCCTCCCTTTGTCAGGTTTAGCTGCGTCTTACTATGGTAAAACGCCAAAACAAGAGATGCAATGAACAAAATCATCTTACTATGGCACACCATAACAAAAGTGATGTTGCGGCAAAACGCATGAATAAATTCCTTAAAAAGAGCATCCATTGGAATTCGACCATCACAAGAGAACCATCACTACAATGTTGTGCATTCAACCATCATCCATCAACAAATCTTCAACAAATTATCAAAGTAATAATGAAAAATATTGGGTTTATTATCACTAGGAAGATATTTATTACTAAATAACTTCTCCAAGTTGTACCAAAAAAATAATTAATTGTACCAAAAAAATAACTTCTCCAAGTGATGACATTGCAGTATAGTAGTAACTCTTCCTAGTCTTGGAAAGAATTCGATTTTCTTTATCTTAAAAAGTTTAGTAAAAGAAAATACATGCTTCAAATATAAAAAGTAAAAGAAAATCCAAAAAAATAATTGAAGTTAATTTTTTATTCTGAAAACTAGTAGAAAGACATTTGTGCATCTGTAGTGTACTTCTATTTTGCACGTGCTCAAAATAGTTTTTTTTTGCCGATGCTCGAAATATATTTGTATATTGATAAAAAGAATTACTGTCAAAACGGACTGCCCGATCTGTTTCGGGTCGGCTTAGACTGGTTCCGGATAAATCCGACTGGACTAAAAAGTCAGAATAAAAATGGGCTGAAAAAATAGTACCCGAGCCCGGCCCGATACGGGCTGTTGGGCTTTCGGGCCAACACTTTTTTTAATTTTATTTTTTTAGCTATTAACATCCTGTTTGTATAATCAAACAAAATAAATTTAAATGGATTGAAAGATAGTGACAAACTTGAGTTAGTTTTGGAAACCTTGTTTTCAAGGCAACAAACTTGCATCCAGGGAAGAGTTAGGAACATGAACAAGGAGAAGCAAGAACCACTTAAATAGAGAAATCGATTGTATTTCCTCCTTTGTTCAAAACGATGTTGCATGATTAGTTTAATTTCCTTGGCATGGACTAGCCTTAACTATGACGAAGACTTTGTGCAGGGATGTAGTGATTAGTTTTGAAGTACGATTTGATAAATCTGATTTGACTCAGATTGTAAATTCCACGCTTATATAATTTTAATCTATATGTTCTATATAGTTTTGTTTCATGTTCTTCTAGATCAGTGTTTGCAATTTGTAATTGTTTCATGTTCTTCAAAATAAAAGTTCATTATGGGGGTCAATTTGATATGGACTGTGTGTTGTATTACCAAGGGGAGAAATAACATGAAGTACCTATTATAGATCTTGATAAGTGGAGTTTTTTCTAAGTTAAGGGATATTGAAAGAGGACAATAATGTTGAAGATAAATATAGGTTATCACTACATTAAAAGGGGCAAGCGACTACCATTGGAAAAAAGCATTAGCGTCGGTCATAACCGTCGCTAAATGCTTACTACAGCGGTTGGGCAAGCGTCGCAAATTGCGGCGTCGCTACAACATTCAGCGGCAGTTTT